>JAVJGI010000060.1:24014136-24061104 GCA_035590275.1 Ibycter americanus
CCCCATCCCTCTGGGTGAGGGGGAGTGAGCGGGTGGCTGCGTGGTGCTTGGCTGCCGGCCGGGGTTAAACCAGCACATCTTTCCGGGGTTAAACCAGCACATGCAGTTATGATATTAATTTTGTTGACTTGCAAACTCACAGAAGGCCAAGAAAAAGTGATTTTGTTTTATCTTCCAGTTTTCATTTGCTATTTAGTGCCTTTTATTTTTAACGATTAAGCACTCATGTCATCCATGTAATTCCGTTTTATAAAGGGATATCCCTGACCAGTTCTTCTGGATCAGGAGCGCGCAGTATCTAGCCATCTTAAGGAGTAGAATAAATAAAAAATAAAATAAAAATATCAGATGGTCCTCTTTGGTTGCAAGGAGATAATAACAACAGAAGTCTGTGCTAAGAGTGGAGACAGAACTGAGTCCATGATTTAGAAAAATAAGGAAAAGAACTAATTTATACCAGGTAGCAACCTCAGAACTGGAGAAGCCAAACAGAGCAATACGATTGCCTTTGCTGCCTGGATTGAGCAGGAGCCAAGGCAAGAACAGCTTGGAAAGGTCCAGGTTTTAGACTCCCTGTGAACTGCTGAGGTGCAGAAACAAGTGAAGGCAAACACATATATGTATAATGCTTGCTAACAGTGTTCCTGAACCAATACCATATCTTATTTTCTGTGCCTGCACATTGGTTCATATGGCAGTATATGTACCTCACAAAGTTTACCATATTGAACAGATACTATAGAAACACAAAAGGAAGAGGAATTCTTGGCTATTGTAATGGCCTGAACTGTCTGGAACACAGGCCTATAAACCAAGAGGACAGATAACTAAATCTGCCCGTTGAAAATCACTGGAACTTCCCCAACACCCAGGGCATACAGGGCTTGCCAGGTTTCTAGAACAGAGAAAACAGATTTTTAGCTCCCTTAGCCAAATTCTCAAAGCTATTGATGAGACTGAAATGGCTAATAGAGCCAAGTGAGATTTTCAGACACAACTAGCCAAGTAAGGCACACATCTCCCAGGTCTTAACCTGCTTAGGCACTTCAGAAAATCTCATTAGGCACGTATCTGCATCTTCAGATACCTGTATGTTTGAAACTGGTCTCTTTTCTCTGACAATTGAACTTTTTATCTACTTGTTGCCTATTCTTGCTTACATTTAGGCGGAAAGTTATTTTACAGTGCTTTTGAAAGGAGGGACTAAGCCCAGAATAATACCTCTCAAAAGAATAGACTGAATAGCATTTTTTTTTAATTTTTTTTCCCCTGTTTAACCAGCACAGCCATAGATTACAGGGAGTTTGGTTTCATTATATAACAACCCATCATTGTTTTCTAATACATTATCTCATCAGGAGGCGCCATTTCAGAGAGGCTACATAGACACACTTATTAATAGTAGAGCTGAGTGGTGGCATGATCTACTGGATTAATTATATAACTGGCAACTAGGCTTTCCTGGTTGTAATACAATTTTGAATTTACTTCATTAAATCAAATTTTTAGGCAACTGAAAAGTGCTTGACTTTAAGAGATCTGTATTTAGCTAATTCGTTGAAAAAATGATCATTTACCTATTTAGGAGCTCCTTTAATCATGTTTATCCTCACTACAATCAGAAACTTCTGGAACACCACAGTCATTTCAAAAGCATGCAATAAATACCTTGCAAATTTCAGATTTGGAAGCAGAAGCCAAAACAATATGAATTAAAATTAGGCATTTGATAATATTATTCTCATTAGTAAGAAAAAGAAGAAGGAAAACTAAGTGGAATCTTAGAGTTCTTACCAACTTTTGCCTTCAGAAGGAGTTTATCTGAAAATGCCTAAGTAAAGGACTCCTATCAAAGTTGCACCCAGATGCTGACAGGAGTAAAAGCAGCCATGTTCTAAGACACCTTTGGACAATGCTTTTCCTTTCCTCCTTGAAAAAGCTTCACATTTTTTGTTATGAAATATCATATGAGATTATGCATTTAGCACACACTCTTAAATCTTCTCCATATGGCACCAATCCTTCTACAAATACAGACCATGTGGCTATCAGGATTTATGAACAATGTGTGTAAGATGTCAGACTACTGAAGTGGATTCTGAAATAAAGCATGGTAGATAAGTAGATCCCGTACGAATTCTTCCCCAGGCTTCCTCTTTTTCTGAAATTTTTATTCAAGCTCTGCTAAGGATCAGTGCAGAAAGGACTGGAGCACCTTATCAAATTATCCTAAGTGGTCTTGCTATAAAATTATTTTATTGCTCTAGACACAGTTTCATGCTAAGATTTATGAAGATTACAACAAAATTTCACTTTTAAAAACAATGCTATGATATACCTTTGCACAGTGGGAATGAAAGAAAAGGGAGGATAAAATTCCACTCTGATTTTTACATCAGTGGTAGAGCCAGCCTCAGTTACAAGAGTCAATACGTTTTTGAGAGCTGAAAGCTTTCATCCTACTCCTTTCATCAGACATACTTCTTATATATTTGTTGGTTCTGTTTACTCCCTCTCTGTGGGGGTTGAATATCAATGTGCTTCTTTCACATCTCCTTATTGCCTGCAGCTTCCACCTTATTCTCTCCAGATTAGCAGCTGAATAATAATTGTATTGATTGATATGCATTATCCTTCACAATATGAATTGCCCTATTTGGACAGATTTACGAAATAAACTGACAACAACTACTCGTGGTCAAGGTAGCTGCTGCCAAGCAGTTCACCACGAGCCCTCTACTTTCCTTAACCCATAACCAATGCCTGTATATTCATGAGAAAGATCTTCTTGGCTCCTAGCCCAGGCATAAATTAAGTCTGAACCAGATTTTGGATCGGACAGAAAAGGATCATTTCCATTCCACGTGATTCTAATCTCATTTGCATTGACTTTTCACTAGTGTTAATTCTGCTAGGTTTTTTAGGGGTGTTTCTAATCTTCATCATTGTAGATAAGAATGAGAGCCTTATATTTCAGATTTAAAGTTTGAAGATCTTTTTCCATCTTGAAACATTTGCAGTTCACTCTAATTCTATCTATATTAGTGAAAATCTGGAGTAACTCCAGCTGGAGACTATAACTTTTTGGCAAGCAGATAGTGAGAGAAATTTAGCAACAATTTCTTTTGCTCATGTAACAGACTGCAGATCCAGTAAAAGAAAATAGTATTAATGGTCATAACTGTAAATTCTAAAATCTTTCATCTCTTTTAGCGTGGAAAAGAAATTACACATCATAATAAAACTATGGAAAGTAGATGCTTTTGTAGTTAAAGACTGAATTGCCATCAATCAAGTGATAATGAAACTTCCAGAAGATGCATTTGCCAAATCAGATTAGTTAACAATTTCTAAAGAACACTAGCACAGCATATTCAAGAGGAGAAGTATGAAATATTTTAGCAAGAATTTTTATTACCTCAAATCACTGCTACGTCTGTTAGGACTTGATCCTAAATGTTGCACAATGGAGGGGTAAAAAAGGCTAGAAATGTTGGCTTAAACTGAAAACCATCCCTCCCACAGAATAATTTTAGATAGCTAAGATTACGCACAGTATGAGTTACAGGGTTAGTAATGTAATTTGAATAAAACTTAACAATTATCTCTGAGCTACAGATTGTCACAAAGTAACACTTGATGGACAGAAAAGGAGAGACGTAAGCGATAATATTTAATAGCAAGGAATCCTCTACTTGTCTAATATTTGAAAATAATCTATTAGGTCGTCTTTTCTTTAGCAGATATTTTGGTTCCTGTTATTACCACTATTCAAATTTCTTCCCTTTGGATGGAGAATAGTTTTGTTCAGGGAACTTGTGGGTGTTGAAATGGATTCAGGCTTCTTACTACTGAAGGAACAGGCAGTACACATGCACTAGACCAAACAGACCAAAGGACCCAATGATGGGGTCCCAAAGGAAGAGGAGTGAGCCCTAACCAGGGATTCTCCCTCCATTTCTTGAGTTGGAGTCCATGCCCTTATTTTTCATTTTCCCAGGGCTGGTCTGAATATGTTCATTCTCTTTTTCATTCTCTCCTGTATGTCCTCTTTCCCTGGTTTTAGGGTTTTGGGGATTGTTTGGAGTGTGTGTGTGTGTGTGTTTGGTTTTGGGGGATTTCTTCCCCCACAAAAACAAAGGGGCCATGTTGTTGCCTTGATCCGGGTGTAGTGCAGGAGAGTGATGGTTCAGTTCCACAAACTTTTGTCTTTCAACCATCAAATCACAACATGCCAGATCTTCTGGCCTTCTAGATGGTGTTCCTCTAACATTTTTTGCTATGCCATATCATAGTAGTATTAAAATTTGTCCAGGGATATAAACCAGCACCCTTGCACCTCCAATCCCCCACTCATACTGTTCTTCCAAAGTACCACAGTCCTGAACTCACTATTGCTACTTCCCCAGACTTCGTTCAGTACTGCTCTGTTGACAGAAGTACACAGCTCTTTTGAAGAGGTGCAAAAGGTTTCTCAATTTAACTATTTATTGCTAGCCCTATATGTAAAGCAACATAGCTTGGAATCATGCATTTATTGAAAAACACAGTAATACCAGGCTGACTGCTTTTGCAAATCTACAGTAGTGCACAGAATTGTTACAATTTATTCAATAAATTGAGCAGTTGTTATGAATTGTGCCCCATACATATCACAATACTTACACTTCCCTTAACAGTTTAGTATATTTCAAATCTATGTATTGCTGGTTAACTATTTTTGCTCATCTGCGTGAGAATTCAATTCAAAATTATCCTGACATCTAGTATCAATGAACTTGTGTTGTTTCTATTCCCAGATCACCTGGATTAATATTATAATCATATACTTAAAAGTAGATTAATCTATTATTCTGCTTCCACCTGAAATTATCACCTTTGAAATTAATTTTAGCACTGGATCCAAAATTAGTTTTTTCAAATGTTCTCATGAATAAAATTCCACTATTAAAAGAGTTATTAGTTTTATTTAATGAATTTATGAAGGGGTACAGTTCAGGGGTGAATATAAGCTAATCAAAATTAAATACAGACTTCTCAAAAGAACCTTTAAAGAATATCTCTTATCATTTTCCTAGCTTTAAGATTGTTTTTGCTTAAGCCTGACTTCAACTTGGGTGATATTGTGATTTAAGTAGCTTTGGCTTGAGATTGAATGACAGATCAACAGGAGAACACCAACAGGGAAGTCACATGAATGCAATAATCTTTAAGTTGTCCAGATAATTAAATGTCAAGCAAAACAAGAATGTAACTGGCCTCGATGTAAAAGCCATGGGGAACTTTTAATATTCCTTTTACCAATTATATTTCAATGGTATGTGAAGTCGGATGACATATTTGTGGTGAGATGATAGATTGGTTGACAACTCAAAGAAATGACCATTCAGTTATGAAAAATTAATTTCCTTTTATTAATCTCTGCATATCACGTGTTGATCAATCATCAAGAATTGGCATCCCTTGGCTCAAAGAACTCAAATGACTACCATCTTTAAAGGCACTTTTCATGAAACAAGTATGTGCCAAAACCTGTATGTATTACAATGCACAAAAGTTCCATTTTTGGGAACAATACAGACATCCATCATTAACTTGTACAGACTCTTCTGGTCGACTTAACACACAGCAATATCTTTGTGAAAACGTTGGCTCTGATTAGTTTTCTTGACAAAGACAATGCTTTCTAGAACTTCTGTTGAAGGGGAAGAGACAATTCAAATTCAGATGAGCCATATCCAGTGAAGTCTGGATTCGTATTCCCTATTGTTATGTGGGAAAATAGTAAACTTGGACCAATTTTGTCATACATCTTGATGCCTCCAGCAATGGAAAACTGATGTACTCATTACTGTTTACAAGACAATGTCCTTATTCAGGCAGCCTTTCAGTTGGGACATTTCTGTACTGTCAACTGCAGAGCTAACTGTGCTGTTGGAAATAACACCCAAGTGACCATGGGACAGAAGTAGCTCTTGACATATTAAGAACAGACAGCGCCAGGCATGCTGGTAGTTCAAACAGGTTTTCTCGCTAGTAATAGGCTTTAACTTTTGTCAGCCCTGAAGTAATCAGGCAGTTGGGCTAGATGATCATTGTAGGTCCCTTCCAACTGAACTATTCTATTCTACTCTAATCTCCTAGTCATGTGGAAGATATCTGGCTCAAAAGAAATGATGCACCACTTCAAGTCCTAGGAGAGCTTAACAGAAATGACTATTACATACATCAAACTACAGGCTAAATAAAAGGCCAATTGCCTTTATTTTTTGAAAATAATTGGAACTATTTTACTACATATTTAATTCAATTTGCTTCATTTACAAGCCACTGTTTCTCTAAATAGATCCATGAGTTAGCTGTCCAAATGACTTCATGAGACTTCTTTGTCTTGAACTGAATCTGAAGGGGACTCTGAGTATACTAAGCTCTCACTCAACTTAGAAGCCCATGGAGGTCTCAGAACTTTCAAAACATACAGATATTAGAAAATGTATTTTCTTTACATCACTTAGTAACTCATTCTTAGAAAGAATTTCTGGATTCTTGGAGATTCATGCACTTTCTTCACCAAAAGGGTAGGTAACTTTAATCTTTATCTTATGGCTTTCTGCCAAAATTGACCGTAAGGGAGCTAGATGATGCTGTATGTATTCCCATCTGGTCTAATTAGACCCAAGATCACCACTGTTCCTCTGAATACCGCCACGCCTTTTAGTCTCTTGTGATTTATATGGCTTTTAAGCCAATGACCTTTGAGTAATAGTTTTGTTTCATTCCTGAACTGCTGAGCTGCCAAAGAACTGATATTCCATTACTAAGCATTCCAGTGTGGATTTGTATCTTGCATTTTCTTATTAAACTTGATTCTCAGCTCAGAATCCACCAGATTTTATAGCTGGTTGGATGTTTCTGCCTTCCTCAGGGAAACTCTGCAGAGGTTGGGCCTGAATGTCAATTTGTAACATTCATCATCTTACAGACCACTGTTACATACATAGATTACATGTTATATGTAGCCCTATGGCTATTAATGGTTTTCTGCTGTCATGAATAGTGTCAGAAAGGTTCACATATTAGCATTTGAAAATAAAGCCAAAATACATTGCAGAAGGAAACTTCAGGACCACATACACGTCTGTGCTTTGCTGTTTTAACGGAATTTCCCCTTCCCAGAGAAACAATTTCAGAAGATAAATTTAAATGATTATGAAATTCTCCTCCCTGACCCACACCCCTGCTCTATGCTTCTTACATATTCCATCTTTTATTGTGGGAATAGCTATGTCACAGTGAGAGGACTAGATGTCCTAGAAATACATTAACAAACCAATGGACAGGAGATAGGAAAAGAATAAGAAGGGTGACAAGCTATCCCTTTTCACATACAAATAGATAGTGTAGTAAGTAACAATTTTGGGACGAGAGTTTCCCAGGGAAAAAATCCAACGTGAAGGGTAAAAGGATTTCTATTTATACATTATGTTTCTATTTGTATTGTACACTAAGTATGAAATCTCCTTTTTAAATCTATGTCTCCTGGTGTCTTGAAGAAGTACAGACTATTCCTGCCTGTCTGACTCATGTATCTCTGGGCAGTCAGACCTTCTGAGTCATTGGATAGTCAAAAATCTCAGATTAACAATAGTGCGTGACTGCTAAAAATAGGAACTGTAGACCCTTGAACTAAACGCAGGCAGAAATAAACACATTTCCTCTAAATATGTGCAGTCAGTGAGACATGAACAAAAGTGTTCACATAATGCTTCTTCACTTGTATTTCATTAATTTTGTTAGAAAACCAGACCTCAAACTGCCTCTGCAATTGTTTCAAAACATCAGTAGAAAAGACATCTCAAGAAATGACCATGAATCTTTCTGACCTGCATACCTGGAAGTAACCTGATTATATTTAAGAAAGAATGCCTGAACCGGTAATGGAGGGATACCTTATCCTGCCACCTAAACCTCAGTGCTTTTTACAGGTGTCCCAGAATACACATGCCAATGCTCAAACATATTAGAAGTATCTTTGCTTAAATTTTTCTTTTTTCCCCTCATTTTTTGCTGGTCAGTTAGCTGTTCCTGAATTCATCAGAAGGACAGATTTCAGAAAGATACACTGAAGAAAATGATCTGTCTATAAAATTTGAATATCTTGCTGCTAAGTTTAAGTGGTGCGATCATTGTGATATAACGTATAAAAGCAAATTAAACATCATGACCTGGAATGCAGTCCTACAAAATTTCCAGGAAGATTTGTCATGAAAGGCACAAAGACTATTCATATTGTCTTTTATCCTGCATCTAGTGTTGATGCTGAGACCAATAATTAACTCGGCCATCAGCATGATGAATTTGTATTAGTATTTCAATTACACTCATTTAAATCAACAAAAAAGGTAGCCTACCTGTATGACAGAATTTCACAGATTGAAACTGCAACTGACTTCTGAACTGATATGATGAAAGAATTCTCTTCAAATATAGAATCGGGGCATGTGATCAACAGGAGTTCCTAAAGCTTGAACTTCTGATCTCCTGCATCAGCTCATTTTCTTGCATAGCAACTTGAATATCCTTGACAGAGGCTGCACGCTCCTATCTTGTAAAATGGCCCACATGGACTACTTTAAAACTACTGTCATCAATGTCAAACAGTATCTGAGTGCCCAACTTACTGTTTGGGAAGGTTAGAGAATTACTATCCTCAAAGAAAAATAAAGTATAAGAATTTAAGTAATTTCCAAAAAATCCTATCAAACTGCCAGTCTTAGAAACCAAAATTTTAGGCTTGAAAAAAAGATTTAAAAAACTTTCAGAATTCAACAGGCAGCAGTGCTTTAATCAGGTTCTATATTTTAAGATGCAATCTGAAAGAAAAGCCAAACCAAAACAACCCAAACAACACAACCAAAAAACCTGTAGAGTAGAAAAACATTCTTCAAACATATTTAAACATTTTCTTACCCTAAGAACTTGCACTTGTGCTCATGACTGCCTCAACTGGGCAGCCTTCTTTTTAAAATAGTTATTCCATGTTGTTTCGAGGAGTATTTTTTGGCCGTAATTAGAGGTAATGCTCTGTCTGGCAACCCATTTTTGCTGGTCCCTGGAGTAGCATTTTAAAGGAGGCTAGGCTAGAGAGAAAGAGAAAGAATGCAATCATGCACAGCCAGCAAGCTGGAAAATAGATATTGAAGAAAAGGTGGAAAAAAATCCATAGAATTCTAAAAAATGAAATAAGATTGGCAGGGATTATGGTGATTCAATGCCAGAAAAGAGTTCTGCAACCCAAACAGTCCAGTCTTTGACTGCCACCTTAACTCCTGTCAAGTCTAGGCAACAATGCTTTGTAAAAGAGTGCCGAAAACTCCATGTGGCTGCCAAAAATTATCAAAGATCGACTAACAGACTGAAATTGCTTCTATTCAATGCACCATTGAACTGGCTCTTGAGAGATGTAAGTAGACAGCTATTTGGACATAGAACCTTTGGCAATAGCAGAAGTTATTGTGTTTATGTCACAAGTAACAAAAATGAAGTGCTCTTTCTTAAAGTGTTGGCCTACCCTAGACAAGAATGTCACATTTGTAAAGAGCATTCATAGTTGATTAGAACATCAGCTTTCAATCATCTTTAGATGGAATTTAGGTTGAAACTATAATCCTTCTGAATTAACCCACAATTTTATCACAGACTCAAGGAATTAAATACAGGAATTAAAGCTTGCTCATTCTGGCACAGTCCTTGTTAACGCTTGAGAGCATGCTCTCAGGTTTTGAAACCACCAGGCGGCCTGATAGCCAAATGACTGTGAAATATTATTTTTTTTCCTTCTTTTCCCCAGCTCGCTCTCCAGTTTTTGTTTCATGAGAAGACTCACAAAAATTACAGAAACTCAGAAATTACAACCAAGAAAACAAGAGGAGGCATTTCTGGAAATTATTAGGTAGTGTCAACGTATGAATTTGACATTGGTTGGACGAAGTGATAGGATGATAAATAAAAACCAGGTCCACAGAAAAACCTTACTTGGTCATTCACAGAAAACAAACTGATGGCTGGAAACAGCAAGAAGCACCATCATTCTGCCGACAAGACTTATACTGCATTTAGAAGAATAAACTTGAGATACTTCCTATCATCATCTATGTCTGGATCACGTATCTAAGAGATCTAATCTGTTACAAAAGGTTCTTCTAAAGAGATATTACCATAAAGAAATAACTTGAATTCTTGATCTCATTTCAGTTCCTACCACAGTTAACCACATTCCAGTCACCATGATTGCCAAATGGCCTTCTTCCTGGCAATCTCAGCAAGAGACAGATTTATTAAGCCAGTAATGCTACTTTCTTTGTGATTTATGCTGAGACACTTTGTACTATTGCATACTTTCCCTGGGCCCATCACCCTATCAAAAGCATATGTTCAGTATGAAAAACTCACATTGAGCACTAGTACTAAGCATACTTCAGAATACGTTTCAAATATATTTTGATCTTTAAGGAATCTTATTTTTAAAAAAATCACTACAGAATGAAGTCTTTGCTGTATTTATCACTGTATTAGAGTACAAATCCAAATAATGGCAGAAACACTGTTGTTTCAGATAAGATTTTCCAGAGAACCTCTTTGCAAAAAAGTCAAACCAGACATAATTATGCCAAGCACACCCTTAGCAATAAAGATTCAAACATGTATCTATGAAATTATGAACCTCTTCTTGACAAGAATCAAATGCAGCTAAAGGGGTTCAAGTTTTGATAACTATAACTAGGTTCTATATATAAAATGCAATCAGTTCATAGTCCACATGCCAGAACTTCCACATTCAACAGTTAAGACTTTCTTGTGTCCCAAAACACTTAAAACACTTTCTGCTATCTTCATTGGGACCATAGTTTTATAGCATTGAAGTGATAATTTTTGTGCCACCTCACTTCATTAGCTTTTTCCTGATTCAGATAAAAAACATGAATCTTGCATTTAAGGGAGCACTGATCTGATCATCAGCAATGTGTCATATCTCAGCGAGTACTTCCACCTGGGACAAGCCCTGCGTAGGTTCTACACCTGCTCCAGCTCCTTTTCAGCACATCTGTTAGAAACTTTGACCCATAATTATCTTGGGCAAAGTCCCAGCTGCAACTAATTATTGGATTTGCCTGTATACACGTGCACATGTGAGCACACAAAGACAGTAAGCCTAGCCATGTAGCGCAGTAATGCGTTGCTTGTTCTATTTCCCTGTCGCAATTTCCCTTGACGCAATAGAACAGTGACAAAAACTTAATAAAAGTGTACATATATATACACATATACATAATTATATGTATATATATAACCCAGCAAAACCCCATTGTCCTGCCTTCTGAATGGATATAAAAGTATCCTGCAATAAAACAGAGGGGTTGTTTTTTTTTAAATTTGATTCAAATGGAACTAAATGTTTTTCTTTCTCTGACTAGCGTAAGTCTGAAATGGCATTACTAGGGTCTGAGTTTATATAAACATCTTACAAAGATACCAAGAAAAACACCTTATGATAGGTATGCAGAAAAAAGCAAAAAAGAAAAAAAAGAATTCATTCATCAGTTTTATCCATGTCAGCTTTTTTCAGAGAGTATTTTTTCTCTAGAGAGGAAAATTTCATCAGTAGCTCTATACAAAATCTCTCTTGGTTTCTCAATGATATTGTGTACCAATACATGTAAAGCAAGCCATGATTCTTTTTAATCCGTACAGCAATATTCCACCATTGCACCTAAGATACCAGACCACAGAAATTCTTCTGTGTAGAAAGAAGGGATAAGCTTAGGAGAACAAAAATAAAATTAAATCAAGAGCCTTCTCAAACAGAGAAAAGTAAGGATGGAGGAAAAGGCAAAATATGATTTTAAATCTCATTTGAAAATATAATACACAGTCCTAAATAATAATGGTGGACCCAAACACCTCAAGTGCTGAAGAAACAGATCTGATCTTTGTGCTTAGACCTATACAGAGTTTTCTGATCTTAATAGATGAGAGACAGTAAGCCCTATATGCAGAAATACCTCTACGAACTTAAACTGAGAGAACAACTCTTGCATTGTTAGGGGGTTTTCGTTGTTTTTTAAAGACACTTGTTAGTACATCCTCTTAAACTCTGACTACACCAGAAGCTGTAACCATGCACCTTACATAAAACATGAGTTGTATGTGGTTAAGCATGACATCAGAGTGTAAGTAGATTCTCAACATCAATTTTTGTTGCTGTGGTAGAGACAACTAGACATTGATGTCTGGTGCTAAAAACAGGCAACTCTTTACAAGGAGCCACGATCACTGCTCGATTACCTTGAAAACATCAGAGAATTAGAAGCCTTCTGCTACTCATCACCTGGACACAAAACCAGGCACGGCAGGTGTTTAACTAGCAGTATGAACCACCTGGCTAACAAAACGATGTAGATGTCACATTTGGAGGAATGATGCTCAAAATCAGAGGAAAGTGGTCAGTTCTCCCTATTCAGTACATGTGAGGCTACATCAGGTCCCCACCAAAGATACAAGCAAGATAGTGACATACCAAGATGATTAGGGGGCTGGAGCAGATGATGTAAGAGGTGAAGCAGAGAGAACTGGGTTTTCTCAGCCTGAAGAAAGCTGAAGTTGGTGGGGGTAGCGTGTGGAGGAGATCTAGCTACTGCCTTCAACTGCAGCTACCTAATGGGAGGGTGGATAGACAATGGAGCCAGACTGTACTCAAAGCTACACAACAAAAGGACAAGAAGCAGTGGACACAAATTATAGCAAGAAATAAAAATTCTAATATAGGGGTTTTTTTTGTTTGGGTCTTTTTGGTGGGGTTTTTGTTTGGGGGTTTTTGTGTGTGTTTTTGTTTGTTTGTTTGTTTTTTACAATAAGCATGATCAAACACTTTATAAGGTACCTACAGAGACTGTGGGATCTCCATCCTTGGCTATAATCAAACCTCAAATGAAAGAAGCCTCTGAGCAAGCTAATCTAACTTTGAAGTCAGCACTGCTTTGAGCATGTGGTTGGGCAAGGTGACCTAGAGAGGAATCTTGCAATCTAAATTATTCTATGCTTTTGATATACGGTATAATTTCTTAGTTTTCCTTTTTCTTTTTATGTTTTTTTTCTCATAAAAGCATATTTCTTCTTAGGCAGACATTAAGAGAGGAGCCATTACTGTAAACCCCAGATTTAAATGATGTAAATACATGGTCGTTTCCTAAGGTATGGGCAGTGGTTCTTGCTCAGGCACTGTTCCACTAAACGAAGTGACCAGTTCATGGTTCACTCATGCACTCTACAGATGTTTTCATTTGTGCCCCAGTTTCAGAATTAGCAGCCTTCCTCTATTACCAAAATGAAAAGGGAGATTTTTTTCATGGTAGATTTTCAATATTTCCTGTGTTTTGCTATGCCTGGTCTTATACAAATGCCTTTTTAAAATGTCTGTAGGGTATAACATTTTATAATTATTTGTTTTCCACAGCAGTGAGCTAATGTTTCTGGCCATTTAATAAATTACACAGGTAGAAAAATACAATATTTTTGCACATCTTTCTGCAGAAAGTTTTTGAGCAGCTATAAAAAAATTACTACAACTTTAAACACCAATGGCCATTCAGCTTTAATTTTGACAGCAATGACCATTATATATTTTTATCCATTAAAAACGAGTTAGTGATTAACCTAAATTGAAATCTGAATTTCAGATCTGCTCTGCCTACTTTGCTTTGCATTGCTCTAGTGGCAGTTCTGTGGGATCACAGAGTCAGAAGGACAGGAGGAAGCTTCAAAAACCATTTATTACAATGATTTTCATCTTCTGAAAAGCACGGCTCCCTTTTGGATTATATATCTTCTCGCAACAATTACGTGAATAGGGGCCAGAAACTTCAAGGTCAAATGCTATTAGATGTAGCCACTGCTAACACTTTAAGACTCCTTTGAATTCAAGAGTAGCATGACCCAGAATTTGAAAACCACTAGTTTATTTCATGCCTTTAAGCATAATTTACTCCTTCTCCATGTTCCAAGGGAGAATCAAATATACTTACATCATTTTTAACAGATGTTTGCTTAGTCTTTTGGAAAACTTCCAATGAAAGAGACTCCACAACCTTCTTTGGCAATGTATTTCAAAGCTTCACGACCCTTATTGTTAAAATTTCTTTCCTAATACCTAGTCTGCACTTCCTATCTCTAGACTAAACATTCCAAAGCTGCAAGTGATGCCGTGACCATTCTTCCCTTGCACTCTCTGTGGCTGGTGCACACCTTTAACATGCACTACACAGGACTAGCTTCAGTGTTCCATCTACAGTCTTACCAATGCTCAGTAAGACTGAAGGGTTCTGTAATTTCTTCTGCAGCCTGTTCTGCTCGTGCATCCCAATATTGCATCTACTCTCTTTACAATAGCATAATGGCTCTGTGCTGGTTTCCTAATATCAGCTTCCTCGCTTTTCCTGTCAAAGATGCATCTTGCCTTTTCCTCAACAATTTCTGGATGTCAGAACAGCCATTGGGGTCCCTAGGCATATGTAATTTACTCCTGCTGTAAGCTTCTTATACTGGCAACTAGAACAGTTTCCAGCCTACACCACAACTTGGCTATGTCCTCCAAGGGCACTGAGCAAGTACAGCCTACAATGCAGTGGAGGACCTAATCCTGAACGGGTAGCCACCATCAACAGCAAAAAGCATCAACAGATTTCTAGGTACATTAATCCCTAACACATTTCTCTAGCTGCAAGGCAAATAAAATGGTAAGTCATAGAGCTCTGTGTTGGTTGCGTACTTCTTATATCTACAGTAGGCACATGTATACAGGCTACAGAAATGCCAAAATAACAATTGTGTAACTTCCCAAAACTAATGCTGCAAACTTTCAAAAATTATTTTCTGTATTTAATTCTTTCAAATTTGCTTTTGAAAAACTAAATGCAAAAATCTAGGATGCTATAATCTTATTTTTCAATATTAAACATTCCTTTGCTAGAAAACACAGACATTGACCATCTTAAGGTAATCTGACCTTAACTACATGTCTTGTTTTACATAATTGGTACTAAAGTGAACAATGCAAGTTAGCATCTAGTCTCAACTGTGCAGTGAGCTTAATGTTGTAATACAAAACAACATCTATATTTCCTCACCTGCTGTATTCAGTTGTGGAATCTTAATATGAGCTTTGGCAATATATACTTATTCTCCTTCTCCTTTTCCCTTCCTCACTCCCTGCCCTCCTTTCCTCTCTCAATTCTTTCCCTTTATTTTTTCCCAGAGGGTGGAACAAATAGGTCTTTTCTGGCTTGTTGTTCTGAACAATATAGCTATTTGCTCAGCCAAGGCAGGCACCCCTCTCTTGACTTCTATGAAAAGTGGCTGTTGCTTTGCTTACCACACCTTTAATTTAGAGTAATGAAGCACTGTAAATATATGATTACAGGCTATAAAATCAGACCTTCCAATACTTTAAATACCTGCTACAGCCTTTTTATATTCTTAATGCCTTTTATCACATTAAGAGGTTTAGCTGCAGCTCCCATCAGAAATGGAAACATTTCAATAGCCCTGACTAAGCCTTTGGGATGATTGCTATCAAGACTAGAATAATTTTCATACAGCATGCATTCAGTGAAATGACCACATAATTACTTTTTAGTTTCTGAAAGAAAATAAGGAGTTGCATGGTAAGTAAATGTTGTCATGGGATGTTAGCGTATAGTGCATGAGGACCAAGAGTGTTTGCATATTGCAAGTAATGGTGGGAATCTGAACTGTGCATTTTATAAGCAAACATGACAATAATTCTGCAATTCCTTTTTGAGTTGTCTAGTCCTGTTCTTGTTAGTGAATTTCATACACACTAAAGGCAGATCCCTGAAAAAAAATGTTCTTTACAAGTTAATTCACAGGTGCCTACAGAGGTATAAGAACTCCAAGATATCCAATATGCAGCAATAAAGCACAAGGAGAAACACCTTTCTATAATGTGCACTTAAGCTAGAGTAAATCTGGCAGTTACATGCTTTAATCCCATCCACAATAAGTGATATTCTGTAATTCTCCTTTCAAGTCTCCATTATTTTTTTTATTTTGAAAAAAATAAAGCCTCTTCCTTCTTCTTCTTCTATACAATCCAAGAGACTATTTTCTCTTTATTGGTAACTTCCAGCGTGCAGGGAAATACTAGCATTGATTCCATTAACTGAGTTTGGGGCAAAATTTATTTTCTACCAAAAGCTTTATGAGACCTGTATGAATAATAAGCACTACGTGGAGGACTCAAAAATCAAAACAATTACTGTTCTGGAGGAAAGGTTTGGGCTTCCTTCTAATGCACTCATCAGCAAAGGATAGCCTGATAGCTTTAATCCTTCCAAGACCTCAATAAAGAAATCAAAGCACTACATCTCATGCTTAATCCATGACCTTTGCCGGAGAGAACGAACAGTCAATAGCAATATTGTTGTGCTTCACTTGAGCAGAAGAGGTCTGGGAAATTGCCCTTTCACTTCCAGAGTCCTCATCAGAGGAGTCCTCAAGAATCAGATCTTTTCTCCACATTACCCGCTGTCTGTACAAAGCTGCTGGGAGAGCTGGTAAGATAACAAACACTGTCATGCTGGCAGTCTGTGAGCCAACCCACAGCTCCAAGTCTCCTTTTTATCACATGTAAACAGCACCCATCCCTCAGCTTTCTCAGTACCTCTATGAAAACAGCATGTGGAGGCATGCTATCTACCTACAGCTGAACAACCTACACAAGACTCTGTAACTTTGGTAAGAAGCAGTTTTTTTCTCTCCTCTCAAAGACATTTGTCCTCAGATTTTATAACTGGGGTTTATTTAGTCTCATCCAGATTCCTTAAGACATCATCCAAATAGCCATTGTAGCAAGAAAGCCCACTTGTGTGCATGTCTAGAAAGAAACAGGACCAGAGAGGAGACTATCACCCAAGTATCTGTAGACACTGCTGTGCTTATCTTGGAGCTTTATGCAGCTGGAAGCACAAAACAGAGGCACTTTCCTGCAATACTCTGCTTCCTATTCCAACAGTCTGCTGGATACAGAAGTGAAGGTCCCTGTTCAGAAAAACAAATCTTGGGGTTATTCTTGACCATTGTAGAACTACCCTTTTCCCTGGTCCAAGCCTTTCTACACAAATATTTTTCACTGACACAGCTAAACGCCAACTAACGATGTCACAACTTTCAGAGCAGCTAAGCCTATCTTGTAAGATTACACTTACAAGAGAGAAAACTGATCATACTCTCATTAGTTTCAGAACGGATTTTTTTTTTTTCCTGTTGAGCTTTCCCTTGATATATTTCTACCTACCCACAGGCACAAACAAATGAGCAAATAAAACCAAAATCCTGTGACCAAAACAAGCAGTTCCTTTCTCCAAATCGGAAAGGAATTGACCAAGACCATTAATTTCTAAATATTTTTGAGACATACAGATATCACAGTTACATAGGCTATACAAACACATCAGTAGATAGTCTCCAAATTATGCAGTCATAGATGAGAGTATAAAACCCATTAAGTAATCTGTGTGAGTCCCACTGCAGTAGTCCCAGAGGAAAGACAGGCCTTTTCATCCTAGACAAATCAGTTTATAGTAACTAGGTCAGATTAGTGGCTAGGAAGGGATTACTTTTAGAAACCTTATGAAAAACAAAGTTGTAAGCAGAGTCAGTGGTTGAGATTTATGCATCCCTCGTGGCAGGGATAAGCAGAGCCTCCATAGTGCCCTTCATCAGAGCGCCTGCAAGCTAGAAAAAGTAGACCCAAGGAGATTTGCTGTTATTGAAATATTTAGGGAATGTGCAATTCCATAGGATCAGGCTTCAGTCACTTTCAGACTCAACCATGCTGCGGATGAACCACCAGCTACCGAGGCTTCCAAATAATGACTCAACTCATTAAAAGAAACTCAGTCACTGTCAAAACCTCTGAGTAAGAACTCAAATAGCTGAAGATATCCCTCTCTTCCTTGTGGCTTTCCAAGTACTTGGAATTGGTTCATGGCACATGAGAGCTTGCTTGCTTGTTTTTATTTTCAAAGATAATGGAGCTTAAACTAGGAGGTAGAAAGGACTACACAGGTACAACTAGTGTATACGATTTGACTTTTCCTGATGAGAACCAATCTGGTTTTGGGACAACTCTGTGGCAAAGTGTTTTATTTATGACTGATTCATGGTTATTATATAAAGCCTTCTGCTCTTCCAAATGGGTCTTGTGAGAGGATTTTAATAATAGTGACCCCAAGAGGGATAGGTTACAGTGCTATTAATACAACAGAACATGAACATCTTTCATGCAGCAGTGGATATTGTGGATTTCTCTCTCTGTAAAGTGCCAGCTGGGTAACAATTTTAAGAGACCAGAAAAAAAACACATCACTGTTTTGTAACACAAACTTCTGAAACCCCCCTGACTAATTTTCTCAGCTGTTTTTATCTTTTATAGATAAAACTATTTACAGATTAAAGTAATTTCACATAAATATTTGATGCTAGACTTCATTATGAATCTGGGTTTAGTAACAGACTAAGACAGAACATTTCACAGGCAGTATTTTCCAATACAAAATCATTTAAGCATCTGCCGGCTGCAAGAATAAACGTCGCTACCAACTTGTCAGAGCCTGTCAGGCCTATAATTATGTTCTATAGCATTAAAGAAACTACTTTTGATTGTGTGGGTATGAATTGCAAAAACAATACCAAATTACGGAGGCTAAAAGCAGAACAGATTCAGTGGGAAAGTGCACACTGTTAACTGACTGAGGGCTCCGTATCTGTTGTCCCCCTCTGATGTGTGCATGGGCCCTGGCAACAATTGCCTCACCTGTATCATTCTACTGCAAAGGATTTTTATTGCAAAGCTGATACGCCCCTCCCCTGCTACTGGGACTCTGGTATCTCAGCACACTACTGAGAGCCTACAGCCATCCCATCTGACACTGCCATATCACCAGGTCTTAGGAGCCAATCAAAGTCATATTAGGTCAGCTGCTCAGTGGAAGTCCTCCAAAGAACACATATAGCATTGGCGATTTAGGAGGTGACAATATTTTCTGTATATGGCAGCACGGTCACCGTTCCCACTCAGTTGATTAGAGGGTGCCTTTTGAAACTCTCACTGCGGTTTCAGCTGCAAATGGTATTCAACCTTACCTTCCAAACTCTTTGGTAACATTGCTTTCTGCTGTTGTGGAGCTTTCATATTCATTTTCCTTTGCACCCCAGACAGCTGGCTACATTTAAATAGTACACATGCAGCTTCCTTATATCCTATTACTAACATAAGATGATAGGGTTACAAGTTTCAGTATTTACTGACTTCAAGGGCAAATATACCCTGTAACAATGTTGGGTGTTTTTAAACTTCAAGAATGCATTTCCAGCTCGCTAATCCAAAACACCTTTTTGATTCCCAAACTTTTTGATTATGCCTACGCACAACCTGCATTTCTCTCACGTGCAGAAGGAAAAGAGAAGGTACTGAAAGAATTAGTAGTTTTACTGCTTGTAATTAGCGTGACAGTGATATTATAGATATTACCTATAAATGGTACAGTATATGCTAATTATATGGATAACAAAGCTACTTCAAACTAAACTAATTCAACTTTAAATACTTAATCTTCTAACCACTTGGGGGTGGGGGTGGGGAATCAGTTTCCTACCCTAAAACCTTAAGTTTTACTCAATCTCCAGAAATAACAATCACTTTTAGTCAAAAAAATGAATTTCAAAACTATGTTGTTAGAATGTCTATTATCTTGTCTACTATTTAACCCATTTAAAAAAATAACCTGCACTTTGAAAAAAACCACCAAAACCAACACATATTAGAGGCTTATGCTGTCACGTTGACATTAAATGACATAAGACAATTTATTTCCATAATGCAGTTTTTAAAAAATGTGTGACACTATATCAGGCAGCAGACAGAGTTTAGTTTTGCCAAAACCCCCATGACACTGTAAGATAAGCTAAGAAAGCCCTCAAGAAGTCACACCAAAATAAAACACTCCCTCTTTTATCTCCATCCTTAGACTGTCATTCACCTGGAGCCTAGTTCCTGTTGAACAGAATCCACTGGAAAAAAACATCAAATGACTTCAGTCAAAGTGGAATTAGGCTTCTAACATTCAAGACCTCAGAGTCATCATCAAGAGACAGTTATCATTCAAGACTGGGGCCATATGTTCTTGTTTTGTTATGATTCTGCCTGTAGTTAAGGCAGTTCTCTGTTATAAAACAGAGATCTTACAAAGAGATGAAAAATGTTGTTGCAGATAAAATAATGTTTAAGTCAGAACTATAATCTGTACCCTGGAACAAGAGAAACACCTATAAAAGTAGCTGTACAAAATATGCAGTGTAAGAAAAAGATTTTATTTTCTTGAGAATTCTTCCTTTATTCTCTTCTGTGTTAGCTGTTTTTAGTCTTGGCACATAGTTGAAACACCATTCATGGCTACATACAATTCCATTTTTTGTTGTTTCATCACCCACAAAAAACTTTTATGGCTTCATATCCTCCTGTAGCTGAATAATACCCTTTAACTATTTCTAAAAACCCCCAGTAACTACAAAAATGACCCGTGTGTTTTAAGAAACTACAGTACAAACTGCTAAATGAGCCAGAAATCTATTACCAGCTTAAGGGAAACGATGCTTAAATGGGGAAGGCGGCCTTTGTCCATTCCTTTTAACAGCAACTGAAGAGGATAATTTCATCAAGTGGTCTGATTGTTGTAGCAATCCATACAGTTGAAAACCAAATCACTAGTCAAAGGTCATCTGAATGGAAGCAGCCCTGCTCTTCCAAACACAAGCCTGCTGCAGCACAGAAATAGGCAGAAGCAAACTGTAGGAAGCTGTCAATATTGTCTGCATTTCACTTAATGGAGACATAAGCTCATACTTGATCTATTTGCAATCATCCAGCCACCTCTTTTCTCCAAAAGTACCGTGTTTCTGAAAAAGGCAGCCAGGCAGTGACCACCACGACTCATTTACAGTGTACAGCAGGGTCCTCCAGCCACGTGAGGGCAGATCCAAGGACCCTTCCTTTCCCCCTACTCACCCCTGCTCCATCCACAATCCCTCCCCATGACATCTAATCTATCCTTCCCAAGCCTATTTTCATCTGTGTCAAGCATAATCTGCTGCCAAACATACTCCTTTCCACAACATTGCAGAGCTTTGCAACTTCTGCCAGTGCTGGGGACATAGGGAATGTTTGCTGATACTGTGAGGTACCATTTCCCCTAGTGGCATCTGCCCTCTCTTTTTTAAGTCCTCTCTGAGCTGCAGCAGAAATGGCAACAGCAGTAGCAGACAGCACGCTCAGGCAGGTAAGAGGTGTTGAAGTGCTCAGATAACATGTTCTGCTCAGATGGCTATTCCCCGTCTCCTCTGAGTAAAATCTGGTAAATTGAATGGAAGTGTTTTCCACCAGCCATCAGGCCTGCTGGCATATGTAATCATAGCTATTTTATTCCAGGAGAAAGTATTCTTCCATTTTCTCATAAGGGATTATATAAAATGCATCATGAGATTCCCAGCTGTTTGGCAGAGAAGAGAGAGGATGCATCTTTATTACTTAAGCTAGTCAACTGGATTATTTATTTATTTGTTTGTTTGTTCGTTTATTTAAAGTTGGTGGCAAGCAAGACACAGTTCTAGGCTAAGATTCAACCAACTATTTGAGACATCTACCTTCAAGTAGATGGATCTCCTTTTAGATATGGACTGCTAAATCCTACCCTACATGAGTTGACCAAGGAAGGACAAATGGGCATGTTGGGTTATGGAGGCATCTGTGCTTAGTTCTGCTGTTTGTTTAGATAAGACTGCTAAAAGATTGGGATTTCAGTAATCATTCAAAAGAAATGCTAAGTGGATCAGCTGAATTTTTGTGGTTTAGCTTATTGGACAACTGTACTATATAAGGCTAATTTTCTGGAATATCAGGAATAAAACCTTTTAAAGATATTACCTTGGGTTTTGGTGGTATTCTTGCCTATTTTAAGCTGGTCTCATATTACAGCTAGGTCAACTGAATTGTGAACTAGCATCAAAAGAAAGTTTGGATTTTTGGAAATGTTTTAATTAAAACTCGTAAAATGGAATGAAGACCACAGGAGAGGATCTCAATTTTACAAATGTGTTGCAGTCAAACTGACAATATATAAAGAGATGCAATAGAAACTGAGAATGCAACATTTATTTCTCATATTTTACTGCATGTGCAGCTGTATCTTGTGGGTATTTTGCATGGAACCTAGAAGCTGAATGTTATTTTGCTGCTACACATCTAATTCGAAAGGTAGGAAATGTACTAGTCACAAAAAAATAGCACCATCTGGGCAGAACTCTTATTTCACTAAAAAAAAAAAATGGTGGCAATTAAAGCAGAGGTTGGTGACCTTGGCTGAAATGTATGAGAACATGCAAATATTCAGGAAAATATATTCAGGGAAATGTATGACTCCAGCACAGAAGGCTTCCACTTGGTTCATAAATACACATAAAGTGACAGACAGAGGTTAAGAGAAAATACGATGCAATTCCTACCAAAGGAACAGCAGTTTGGTTTAAGAGTTATGAAAGATGATGTAGATAGAGCTATTTGAACAGATACATTTATGAAATGTTATTTTCTGATTAAAGAGAGAACATATGGTATAAGTCACTTGCATGGCCATGCTACTGATACAACATTGTACTGAGGATGCCGTCATGCCATTACTATCAGCACTTGCTATCTGCTACTATCTGTTTACTACTAGTTGGGCAACACATATTTCCTTCTGTTTCAGTAGGATTGGTAGGAGTATATAAAAATTGTTATTGACATACTAAAGTCTTGATGGAGTAGATTGGTATGGGTTATGGATTTCTGTAATGCTGCAGAGCAGACCGAGTACACTAAAGCTGGAATAGTGTAAACAAAGGCTAGAACTAGTCAAAAATGGGAAGTTCAGTACTGTCATTTGATATTTCAGCACTGTTTTTTAATCAGTGTGCCAAAACTCAGTCAAAAAGCCAAAACATCATACATATTTTTGTAGAACATGAAGTACCAGAAAATTTCAACTAGATGTGCCAATATTTTTCATTTAGACATTAATGTCAAATTGAAACTCAAAGCTATATTTTGAATAAAAACATTTTGTTTTGCATGGAATATACAAGTCTCATAATATACTGTAATGGTCAAACAAAGGATATCACAACAGAGAGTCCCAAGGAAAGGCCTAGCCCAGGAAGAGAACAGGGACACACCCCATCGGAAAAGGAACACTTGCAAGGAATCACAGCAATTCAGGTGAACAAAGATTAAAATCAATTGACATGAAACCCATTAGTTCAGTAGCCTGAATCCATAAAGTAAAACATCATTTTGAATTCCCGAAAGAAAAAAAATCAAGGAGTATGGGCAAAATTGTAGTTTCCTCCATGAGAAAACACGTTAGTAGAAATTGCTAATGCCTCAGGGAAAGAAATGTGTGTGTAGACACATATATTTATGTATTTAATATGTATTTTATAATACAATCTCCCTACATAATCTATCATTTTCCCCAACATCTACACAGCAGAATAGTTTCCTGACTGGAGTGGAAGTAGGTGGCAGAGAAAGGTGAACAGGCCTGGCAACAATATTGAAGGAGCTGTTGCTTTGTCCTTCCCTACTACACTGCCTTTGGAGGTCCCAGCTCACCTTACAGTGGAGGGGCAGCATCACCGTGCAGCCTTAACTCAAGCCACAGGTGCTGCCAGTTCCAGGCACAGCATCTTCCCCAAAAGGTGGCTGCTGTCTGGAGCACCTCCTTTATGCAGGGTGTGACTAAAATTGCTGTTGCCAAAATTGTCATCTTTGAAATAATTTATCTCCAGGCACCAGCAAAATGGGTTTGGAATTTGCTTCATCTGATGCATACTGTTCAGTCACACAGCAGCTTATGTTTCCTTGTGCAGACTTTCAGAAGCAGGCTGATGTTTGTTAATTAGCCCTAAGCCCTGTTTTTCGTCAACATTTGTTTTCCATTGTTTTCACTAGATGCTATTTTATCCTGCATCTTAAGATTTTTAACCTCCTTTTTCCGATTAGATTTGCTGTGTTTCTTTTCTGTGGAAGCCCTGTATTGCTTCCTCTGTGCAACACACTACTTGTTGGGATTGTGTAGGTCCCTAGGTAGGTTCATTTATGTCTAGGATACATAATTGGAGGTTGTGAGCCCTCTGTTAAAGTAGAATAGCTTTAGTGGTGTTTGCCCAGTTGTGACCCCCTTAAGTAATCCCAGATCATATCAGCCCACAGATTAATATGTCTTGACTTCATAATAGAAATGAAACATCTTGGCACTTCAGCTTTCCTCATGCAACACTCCATCCCCGGTGTGTAACAGTCAAAATTATTGTAGTAACAAGGAAAGAATAAGACGATTTTTGTTAAGACCCACAGTAGCAAATCATCAGTGATTTCCCTCCACCTTGCAGGTAAAGGAACAAAGTCACTCAGTTGTGTTTGTTCTTATAACAGTTGATTTGCTTCGCTTGGTACTAATGTCAACTGTTAATTGCAGGCTTACAGGCCTGGTGGTGGTGGCACTAATTAAATCCTGTGCATGCCACATAGTGATCACACTGCAAATCACCTTCAGGTTGGGTACGTGCAGCCCCAAGTACAGTTATGGTATGGAAATGTTTGGCAGCAATACAGTCCCACTGACCACCACTGGCAACATCTGGGAGACATCGTGAACCTAGCCAAGGACATTTGCTGTTAAGTAAAGCAATTTCCTTTAGGAAAGAGGAATTAAGTTTTGAGCTCTTCCATATTCTGCAATACCCTGCGGAACCAGGTCAGGAAACACGCAGATGTCAAAGAAAAGGATTTATACATTGAGCTGCAACCACTTCCAGAATGGTGGGCAGGGGGAGCAACAGCAGAAGTAATTCCCCCCTCCCTCTCCTAGGCAGAGAGGAACAGGAACAGGGATTAATATTCAGGAGACATTTACTCATTTGCAATGCTGGTCTTTAACTCTGTTTCTTGAAAGGAAAACTATTTAAAATCATTTAGCTTGGCAAGGCTGGAAAGCTTTTTTTTGTTTTGTTTTAAATCTCTCCAACACTTCCCCTTCCCTATTATTTATTCTACATATGCTTGGAAACACTTATGTCAGGCTGACTCTTAATTCCGCCTGGAGGAAGAAGCACATGAGACAAACAGTACAGGATCTGAGATCTCTTTTCTCTTATTGGACACAGCAGCTACTCTCACATAGTGCTCCAGATCAATAGAATTTAGGGAAGATAGTGGTCAAATTGAAGGTATGGGTGTCAGGGCATTTATTTTATCCTTCTTCAGGGTTGTCACCAAATAGTTGCTGAGGGGTTTTTTCATAAACAAGAGGGAGATATGTCAATATATTTTTCCATTCACTTTAAATAGCTACATAGGAATAAAAAGTATAGTAAAAGATATTTCTTTAACTTAAATAGACCAAGCTAATCCAAATTACACTGCAGTTTTTCAGACATAAAATGCCATTAAAATATAGAGTGAAATCTGTTGCCCCAATGTCATACCTCCTTAGATCAAACCCCCTGGTTGTCTCAGAATCTTGGTCATCAACAGTATGCATAATCACACTGCAGTTATACCTAAAGTTATTAGGAGCCAAGAAGTAGCAGACTGAATAAATCATATATCCTTTTAAGTGCTCAGTAGCTTTTAGTGGTCAGGGGGGAAAAAGTTCCTTTTTTGGAAGCCGTAACTTTGCCCACATAAGGAGAGTGAGCTACACTTGGGCAAAGTCAAGTACCATTACTGCACCCTCGACATCTTGTAACAACAGAGAAATAACATGGTTATCTTAAGTTACAAGAAAGCTCAGTCTTGCACTTGAGACCAGAATTCCTCAACAGGTTTTAATCAGTTTCTGGTTTTTCCTGTATTGGCAGAGAAACTCAGGAACATAAGGCTGGGTTCAAGTACAACCTCTGCCTCTCTGGATAGTTGGATAAAACTCAACTTTGCTCTATGTAGCCAAGCCTGAATTCCAGCACAGCTACCAAAAGCAATACAGATACATCCGTGGTTAAATACATCATGGAGTAACTCAGTGATCAAGTAACTGTATTGCAAAGCTCATCATCACAGCTATAGCTTTGCAATGTACCAGACATGAGAAAAAAAGAGCACCGCACTAATTTATCAAGATAAAAAGCTTATTTAAATATATACAGACACATATCAAATAGTCTATCTCTGTTTGCCCAGGTCCTGACTTTCCTACAACATTATTAATATATGATGTATGCTTGTGAATCAGTGCTATAACTCCATGCAGCTATTACAGAAATGTCTCTGAAATGCTCCCATGGCCTGTTTTGTGAAAGACAGAAACAAAATGGGTGAAAATATGATTCTTTCACATTTGGGAATTTTTACTGAATAGTTTATATATTCTGAATGAATCTTGTGTAAAAGTCAACATGTTTAAACAACTAAAAATAGGTCTGAAAAACTTTGGGGAGCAAATTCACAATATTTCTTGGAGTTTTGCTCTTTAACCCATTAAAGACTTTACATGTTTTGCCTACTTCCTGCAGCTTTTATTTGCTGCCTTCTAAGAGTCTGGAAAACACCAATATTTCTAAGGATATAAGCAGAATCCTACATAGAGATTTACACCTCTGTAAATTGACGCTCTGAGGTGTCAACCAACAATAATGGGATTAATTCCATTTACTTAAAAAAAACAAAAAAAAACTAAACAAAAAACCCCTACCAAAACATACCACAATAAAATTAAATAAGCCCCCCCAAGGAGGCATTGTGCACTTGGAGGAAGAAGTATACATAATCTTCCACTTATTCTCTCATTAATGTATTTCTTGAGCAAATTAATCTATCTTGCTGCATCTGTCTAGCCTATTGAAAGGATGCCATTGGACATAAAAGGATGTTTGTTGCCCAAGGAAACAGGTGTCATTAGTCAGTCAAAAGAGTCAAAACAGTCAAAAGAGAAGCAAGATCAGTAGTAAAAAAGCTGTCAAAATCCAGACAAATGACACACAGAACTTAATGTAAAATTTTGGGTGTAGTTTGGACCCACTGTTTCTAGTCACATGGTTATTAATCAACAAAAGGAAATGTATCACAAATATTCTTACAGGCATGAATGCATCTTATTTAGATGAAAAACTGAACAGTGACCAGAAACTGGAATAAATAATTATTGCTTTAGATTGGTACAAATTTCAACAGAGGATTCAACTATGCCTATTCAACTTGGTCATCCAAGAGGATTCAGGTGCCCTGGACACCCTTTCCGGACTTGTCACAAATCCCTGTGCCACAACGCAAATAACCAAGGAAAACAGAAAAAAAACCCAGCCATAAAATACTGAAGCAAACTACTGAGGCACAATGGATTGTCTGCCCCTTGATGTCATACATCAAGGATGAACTCCTTTCCTAGAAGGTATGTTCTAGTTTAAGCCTGACTTGATAGAAGAAATCACTTAGTGAATTTCTGCAGCCCATGTAATTCTAGAGATCAGAGTAAATGCTCTCAACGGATCTTAATCTTTCATCTGTGAATATAAATATAATGGACTAACATCCCCTCATACAACTCCCAGAGTTCTGAACAGCTGTGAAAGACCTGCATGTATTACCTCACCAGTGAGTGAAAAAAAAGGGGGCTTTTTTTACTGTGCACACTGAAGAATAAGAAACTTAAGAAAGTCTGGCCAGCCAGGCTCCTTTACTTCCTCCCTCCCTCCCCCTTTCTACCATTGCTACATATAATAACAAAACATTATGATAAGAAAATTACTTTCTTAGGCAGTAGACACAATCTAGAGAAAGTTTCACAAAAAACATATACAAATATATCTGAAAACCAAAAAGAGAGTTTGGACTGAAGAGGACAGGGCTAATATGTTCACTAAAGAAATAACAAAAGCCCTTCCTGCCTGCAAATCACTGCAATCCCCAAACAGTTTTAAGATGCAGCCTCACCTAGAGTTCATCAAAGCAGACTACTCTCAAAGCGACTAAAGACATTAGTAGACCACACTCCTCATCTTCTCAGTTTCTGTTTCTAGCTCCACTAGCAATGCTGGGAAGAGAAGGATTTATAGATATTCTCAGATGATCTTGCATACTTTCAGATAAGTACTCCTCGTACAGAATTGATTTGCAGCATAGCCAAAAGTGAAAAAAACATAATACGAGGGATTCATGCTCCCCTAAAAATCTGTAATTGTACTGGATAAAAATTGGTGTGATGTAATGCCTAGACAGAAGAGTTACCAGCGGTTTTTGAAAGAAAAGAAAGAATTCTTTCTAATACCTTATGTTAGTAGTAACACTAGCTGCAGAATAAACAATAGCTTTTACTTCAAAAGATTTTGAATTACCTTACAAAACATACTTTCAGAAATCATTGCCTTCTTCCTTGAAATATATCACCTCTGGGGTGCAAAATAACTAAAGGGGATTGTACTGGGTCTGGCTGAGCCCCTTAGCAGCCCTTATAGTGCTGTGCTTTGTGTTGGTAGCTAGAAAGGTGGTGATAACACACCAGGGTTTTGGCTACTTCTGAACAGTGCTCGCACAGCATCAAGGCTGTCTCTCAAATCTTTGCCCTCCTCCACACCAGTAGGCTGGGGGTGGGCAAGATCTTGGGAGGGGACATAGCCAGGGACAGCTGACCCAAACTGACCAACAGGATATTCCATACCATATGACATCTGCTCAGATATTAAAGTTCAGAGAAAGGAGGAGGAAGAGGGGGCAGTCGTTATTTACAACATTTGTCTTCTGGAGTGTACTGAAGTCCTGCTTCCTGGGAAGTGGCCGAACATCACCTGCTGATGGTAAGCAGGGAATAACAACTTCTGTTTTCCTTTGCTTCCACACATGCAATATTTGCTGTTGCTTCATTAAACTGCCTTTATCTTGACCCACAAGTTTTTTTTCATCTTATTTTCTCTCCTCACCCCCACCCCATTCTGCTGAGGAGGGGACTGACAGAGCAGCTCGGTGGACACCTGACTGCAGAGGAATTGCAGAAGGTTAATCAGCATTGATTGTATACAGTTGCTTCTGGGGCGATGGGTTGGCTGACGTGGCTAATCTACAGCTGTGGCTTGTTTGGGCTAAGTAGCTAAATGGCTCTGAGGACTGTGGGAAGATGGAGCTGGATGAAGGAGGAGTAGTGTGGTCTTGCTCCTGGAGAGAAGAGTTGCAGCTTGGACAGCAAGGGCTGGATATTGCCTACTAACCTGCCTGCATTGCAACAACTGACATCCAGCCAAGGTCAACCCACCACAGGGATTAACTGTACGTACATGAGGAGTTGGTTCAAGACAGACTGAGTTGTACATTGGCAGGAAGGAGGTCAATAACCTCATTAACATCATCTCCAAAAATACCTGAGATAATAAAAAGACTGAGGTCATGGTTTAACCCTGTATGGAGCTAACCCATATGCTACTCAGCTATCAAAAGACGTGAGAAGAGGCAGAGGCTACGGGAAGGTTTTAATGCAAAGCACGTGACCTTGGCAGACAGCAATTTCCAGGGCATGTGCAGAGGTAACAGGCTGATGTCCCCAGACATTTCATGAGGATTCTTGAAAAACATGCCCTTCCTAAAGGTAAAGAGGCTTTAAGAAGCTTAGGAAAGCTCAATGTGTAAGAATACCATAATTAATTAAAAACATTTTCCTTTTACATTATCCATCATTTTTCTTCATAAAAGTCTTAATTTTAGAAACATAGTATGAACAGTGGAAATAGAAGGGTAGTAAATTCAGGAAATGAAGCAACAAAAGCTGTATTGTGCTGAGTCTGGGCAGAGAGAACTGCAAGGTTCTAAAAGAGGTCCAGGCATAGGGGCTTTCCAAGGAAGAGGATGCACTCAGAAGAGGGGACCTGACCCATAAAACCAGCACCTGGAATGAATGCTGCATAACATTCCAGGACTAGAAGTGAATACAGTAGGCAGCTGTAACTTCACCAAAAAATAAAAATAATCAAGCAGGTGAATTTACCTTCCTGAATTAGAACATGATTGGCATATGTGTGTATATATACAGGTACAAAGTTCTATCCCTGTGAACAGTTCCGAGGTATCACTTATGGCCGGAAACTCATCTCTACATACTATCAGGTCTCCAGCAACTCAGGATGTCCAAATGGCTGAGACATTACTGTAGTATTAACTTAAAGCTGACAAGAAAGCTGTCACTGACACAGCTGTAGTCAATGCATTGACAGGTGAACAGTGCAATATTTTGTTTTGTTATCCCTAGTGAAAAATTTGAAAATCAAGTTCTTATATAGTTTCTTATTGTGCTTAAGAGGACTGACTGCCTTCCTGTATTCCCTGCAATACGCAGGCCAACATGCCTCTGCTTTGCTTACCATCATGACATACCTTAACTAATCATGACCATTTCTGAACATTTATTTACATGTCCTGATGTTAATCTGAGGAAAATTTGTAAGCCATAGGGCACTTTCTGCTTGTATTTAAAATATTTAGAAAAAGCAATTATTTCAGTCCACTAAGGATGTGAACTTGGACAATTTATTCTGTTCAGATATAGCTATGTAACAGGGGAATTCCTCTAAGCAGAGAATTGAGCAGAACAGGATTTAAAACTGCTTGACTGTACACGGCTAGAAATATCTTAAAACTAAAAAGGAAAAACATAAATATTTTGGTTTACAAACTTACACTATTATTTATTTTAGATACTTTTCTTAAATGCAACTTTGGACTTGACCCAAATTGTCCCCTAAGTAGCCTTCTAAGTAGGCTTCTGTGAATATTCCATTGTCACCCTTTGTTAAGTATTTTCCTGTATAGCACCAGTGCAATTTCTGCCAGGGAAACATGTTTGCACAATCATGTTGATGTGACTGCTGATGAAAACCATTAACTATCTTGCCTGGATGTGATGGTTTTGGCTGGGATAGAGTTAATTTTCTTCATAGTAGCTGGTATGGGACTGTGTTTTAGATTTGTGCTGGAAACAGTATTGATAACACAGGGATGTTTTAGTTACTGCTGCGCCGCACTTGCACAGAGCCAAGGGCTCTTCTGCCTCTCACCCACCCCACCAGCGAGCGGGCTGGGGGGGCACAAGGAGCTGGGAGGGGACACAGCCGGGACAGCTGACCCCCACTGACTAAAGGGATATTCCACACCATGGGGCATCATGCTCAGCATATAAAACTGGGGGAAGAAGAAGGAAGGGGGGTACATTTGGAGTTACGGTGTTTTGTCTTCCCAAGTAACCACTATGTACGACGGATCCCTGCTTTCCTGGCAATGGCTGAACGCCTGCCTGCCGATGGGAAGTGGTGAATGAATTCCTTGTTTTGCTTTGCTTGTGTGCATGGCTTTTGCTCTACTTATAAAACTGTCTTTATCTCAGCCCATGGGTTTTCTCACTTCTACCGTTCCATTTCTCTCCCCATCCCACTGTGGGGGGTGTGGGGTGGTCGTGGTGAGTGAGTGGCTGTGTGGTGCTCAGTTGCTGGCTTGGGTTAAACCATCACACTGGATTAAATCCCTAGCTCTAAAAGCCCTAGCTTCAGAATAGATCCTGAAGCTGGAAGGCAGTAAAATGTCTTGTCCTTGTTGCTTGGGCTGCAGATTGTCTGACCCAATTTCTTCATTCCCATTAATGCTCTTTAAATCCTCCCTGACACCTGGATGGGCCCTTTCACTTGCCACTCATGCAGACTATAATCTTATGGTATCCCTGTAAGCTATCCTCTCAGGCTTCTTGGTAAATCTTTTTCACTCATGCAAACACCTCCAGAGTAATATAAAAACATATGCAAAATCCACATGGATGAAACGCACACGCACACACAGCCAGCTTGCCAAATTTAGATGTGCTTGCAGGCTAAATTCTCCAGGTATTAGGTACAGCGCTGTTTGCCTGAGTCATGACACCCAAGTCCATAGAACATTTCCTATTGGACTTTGACAAAATTATGACAGGTCAAACTTATGGTCTCAATGATAATACCCAACAGCTCAACTTGAACAGTTGTGATGAGGCTTGAAATTAAGCCCAGCATAAAACAGACAGTCTGGTGACTTTTTAAAGTGTCACAGCTCAGTACACTGCAAATCTTTTGCGTGCATGAAGTCAGAAGGCCAGATTCATAACTTCCCTTGCAACTAATCATAAAAATTAAAATTGTGTCTTGTACCAAAAGGGACTCCTGAAATTTGAGGGCAATTTATTTTTAGGAGGGGAAAAAAAAGAAAAAAAAAGTGAGAAACCATGATAAGGACTCCTACTGAGATGTGGGGTCAGATTTCTCTCATACCCAGAAGGTGTACTAAAGTAGCACATTACATCAGTGCTCCTCCTTCGCCAAACCCCAGCTCCTCGGGGTTTGTTCTGCACACCACCTTCCTGCCCTGGCAAGAGAAAGGGAGTAAAGCCTATAATCTAAGTCTGTCGTCTGGGCAGCCTTTATGCTCTTGAAATAGGTGATATCATAATAAGAAAATCCTGCTACGAATGTGTAACCTAATAACAGTGTCTGTTTCCATCAAAGGCTTTATATTTGTCAGTTTTAGCTTGTGTGAAAGATTGCTGTATCTCTTTTATAACACAGCCAATGTGGCTGATAAAGCAAACAACCTTTAAACACGTCTGGTAAATGCTCCTTGTCAATAGCGCAGCTCTCTGTGCTGACAGCTAGGGTAATTTCCCCTTCTCGCCTTCCTCGTCATTGTGGGTAACTGACATTAAGAATTTAGACATGTCAACCAAGAGGAAATAAGCGAGTTCAGAAAATTTGCAAATATAATCAAAATTCAACTTGCCTTCATTACATTATCAACATTTTTTTCTCCCAGCAACTAACATGTCTCTTTCCACTCCCATTCCTTTCCTAGTTGCAAGATCACCGTGCCATTCACAAGTCATTCCTGAGAAGTACTGGCACAGATTTTGGGCAGCCTACTAGAAACGTTAAAGGCTCAGGCTCTTCTAAGTTCACAGCAGCCACGAGCTTAGTTTATACATCTCAGAAATCTTCTGAGAACAAAAGACTCTGACACTCCTCTTCTGAGCTTTGCTGCAACAAAAACACTGGGCTCCCTAGCTATTCAGATGTGCAGATTCAAGGACTGCTTACTTAAATACCTGTCTTCAAATTGGTTTATTAATCTTCTCTAAGCTATATGGCAGAACAATGATAAAAAAGCCTAATTTTTTTTTTCTTTGTCAGTCTTGCTGTTTCCACTTTCTTTGCTTCCCATGCACGTAGACCACCATGCCAGTCAGAAAGGATAAAGATAATTGAATATTATATTTGCAGACTGAGGCACCCATATTTTGGGAAAACATTTATACTAACTCGGAAGCAAACCCCTATTTTACTAAACCCTATTTCACTAGGGAAATAAGGATTACTCAGTGAAGTGTCCACAGGGTTCATTGTAAAAGGTACTGGAATAAAGGATCTTGTCACCACCTGGCATGTGTTGACAATGACAAAGCAAATAAATGCATAGCCTTTAATTTATCAAAACTGTACCTTTAAGTACATCTCTAATTCTACATGGACAAGCACCTAAACTCTCAGACACCCAAGACTGACAACACTACTTCCAACCTTTTAATGTTGGAATTGGAGTGATTTCTTCATCTATTTGCCAAAAACCTATTGCAATTTTTTGGATGCTTCACATACAGACAAGTGCCAGTTTTATCACCAATTAATAAATCAGGTGAGACAAATGGAGTAGCTCAACATAATCTCATCTTCTTGATGACAAAAATGGAGTTTGCCTGTTCATTTGTATTTGCAATGCCTTAGCTGTCACCAGGACACACACATATTTATATCTACCCACACAGACGCACAGCCACATGTGCAGGTTGTTAAGCTGCTTTTAACACCTGAGACACACAAGTCCTATTAGTGAGGTATTCATGCCAAGCCTTATTTCCCCTAACACAGCCAATACTCAGTTATCTCACCAGGATTATCTGCGCATTAAATTACAGAAGTCATCCTCTGCAACATCTCCAGCGCACTACTGCATATTTTTGACACTGCATTTCTGAAGCCTGCACTGGCTAGAGTTTCACTTTGTGAATATTAATGCTTCTGTATTTTACAAAGATTAATTCCGTTATTATCTCCATTTTCTACTATAAAACATATATTACAGACAGCACTGCTGTAGTGACCAACAATTTTGTGAACTCATTTGGACTGTATTGCAGAGGTACCCAAAGCCATTGCTGAGATCTCTGCCTTGCGCGGCAGGACAGGACACACCGAAGGAAGTGTTTGCCACAGGAGCCAGAACTCCTGCTTCACAGAACCAGGAATATAGCATCTTCATTTCTCTGCCTATGTTCATTGCTATAGAAAGAGGGGATCCACTGAGATATTTAGCAGAACTAAGTCAATTTTTAACTAGCCAATGTAGTTTTCCTTATTACTAGAAAATTGTGAATCAACGAAGCCAAAATTTTTCATAGAAGAGAACCTGCTTTAGCAGGGGGGTGGACTAGATGATCTCCAGAGGTCCCTTCCAACCCTGACCACTCTGATTCTGTGAAGAGGGCTGGTTCCAAATGGACTGGTATTTAGGGCCTGGATGAAATTTCTATGTCCTTAAGAGATCTCCAAGATGTAATCTAATTTTATTCTGACAAGGAAGTTAAGGGGTTCTTTCTTTGGTGCTGAAGCTAACAAGTTCAAGTAGCCTGTATCAAAGTCAATTTAGAAATTCACAGAATTTAATATTATCCCATCCCAAATGGCTAACTAGTTTTTCAGCAGCTGTAAGGACTCCTATACAGAATGTACATGTTATGGAAAAATAGCAGACCTCCATAGTTTTCCAAAATTTACATATAAACGTGTCTGATAAGCCCCCTGCAAAAGAGGATACCTTATCAGCTATAGTTGGTATTAAAAGTGGTAACACTTTAGGCTCAGATGGATTCTGATTATACATTATCAAATATTTGAAACAAAAGTCAGTAGGTTCTTTCCCAAGAGAAAAAAACAGATGTCACAGTCTTTTTTGTTAAGTTTATGCACAAACACAAATTTGGGTGAGGTATTACTTAATATACTAAAAAGATGCATATGAACATTTTTAGACATTAAAATAGATTAAAAGAGAAAAATATTTTCAGAAATTCTGGCTCGATTAGGTTCAGTGTCATTCATTTCAGAGGTAGGGGTCACCTTACATCTTGGATCAATGAAGATTAAAAAAAAAAATCAAGAAAAAACATACTCAGGAAAGATGGGGAGGGGGGAGGAAATTTTAAGAAGTTTACCATTTAGGGTGGGATCTCACAGACAAAATTCAAATACGTTTGAGCAGCAAGACACTAAAATGAACTGCAGTAACTGGCATATCATAGACACAATTCATGGGATGTGTTACCAAGGAGATAATGTTAATAGGGAAGAAACAAGAGAGTAGGAGTGGAAATAAATAACTATTCTTTATGCCTTTCATGTCAATTGTGTTTGTGTATATGGAAGGATAAATAATCTATTTAAAATAAAACCAAGTGAAAAGCATAGCTCTATTTTAAATATAGCTACTGAACAGCTAAAGCTTTCGCTCAGCATAAGGGTTTTTCAGAGAAATCAGCTCAGGCAGGAGTGTTGTGTTTTGGGGTTTTTTTCCTGAATACCTTTTATTTATCAGAAGATGAGTACAGTTTAACAAGAAGCAATTTTTGGCAAAAATAATGGATGCACCAAGCTCTAAGTACTTCCTCATGTCCCCACAAAGTGACAGCTATACTATTCGTGTGCTCAGCCTGAGGATTTTCTAAACAATCAGCAGCTTCAGGCATACTCCCAGCATAAGAAAGCCTGCAGCAATGAAACCCTAATCTTTCTCAGTTCTGGCAACTAATTATTAAATTACTGTATTTATTGAAAGACAGACTGGATGAAACGGCCTTTTGAAAGCAGTCTGTTTAGAGATATTTCAGCTTTAAATGAATACATGCACTTCCCCCCCCCCCCCGAAATTAACAGGAACAGTTTAGATTTAAGAAGGATTTCTCATGCAATAGTTGGTGCTAGCAAGTTCTCCAGTTATTTAAATAGCTGACATAAGTATTTCTTAAAAAAAAAATAATAAAAAAAAGATAAAAAACAACCAAAAGAACAGACAACGACCCACCAAGCAGAACAAAACCCAATATTCTGTCAATACCAGGTTTCTAAAACACGCTTATATTTAATTTCTTAGAATCATTGCTGTCCTTTGAAACCATCGAGTTTCACTTGTTTAAAAATTTCTCCAATGTGTTCAGCAAAAATGCACCTGATAACATCAGCTTGTGTGTGGCTGCATGCATGTGTACCAGTGAATAGCTATTCCACTTCCAAATTTCTGCTGCTTTTTCATATGTGCATTATTCCTTAAAATGAAAGAGAATTCGACAGCAACAAAATTTGATCTCTAGCCTGCTACAATGATATTATATTCGCTCTTTCAAGGCCCCATATTTTTTTCTAATCTTCCATTTGTAACATTATTGAAACAGGAACTGGCTTCTCGAGGAACGCATGAAACAGGGAAAACTAATATCCAATTCACTTCTTTTTAGATGTCTTCTCATTTTGTTCATCTTTCCTCCAAGAAACACAATGTATGTATTCATTTAGGTATGAGGGCAAGACTAAGGTACATCTTCATGTAAGCTGTGCACCACAAGTGAAAAAAACTAACTCTAGTCTGCATGAAATGAGAAATAGGGGTAAAACAATCAGAAATGACAGAACTTGGAGGTAGAGCTGGTTTGTGGCAAAATACTCCAAGAATGACTGGATTACAACAAACAAAAATGCCAAAACACACCTTGGTGGTTGAAAGAATAATAATAAAAAAATGATGATATCAAAATGTTTGTGTTCAGAATAGAATCTTTCATCTTATCACTAAATTTTAAAAAAGCGTTTCATCAAAAAAAAAAAATCAAGCCTACAATGCACATAATGCAATATTAGAATACAAAAGTTTCCATTTTGGAGGAAGTCAAAAAAGTGTCTTTTTTTTCACCTAGTCATTATTTGCCATGCACAAAACTACTTTCTTTATATTTTTGCTTGTTTTCATAATTTTTTCAACATCAGTTTGACACTTAAGTACAACTTCACAGAAGTCAGTGGAGTCATTTGTCTGTGTGGCTAAACTATAGCCTTCTGTCTCTAAATTTACGCACTAGTTGTCATTTCTCAGATCTTCCATTATGAAACACGCAGAAAATTCCTGAATTTTCTTAGGTTCTAAGTAAATGAATAACACTAACACAAAAGCAAGCACAATGCATCACACAAAGTACTTTGATCATTTATTTTCCAAATGTCACCTATAGTGTTAGTTACTTATGATAATATTTCATAATGTAACACTAAATGTCCTTTGGCATATTTTTAAAAGCTTTGAAGTCTTAAAGTAATAAAAAACCTCACTGTAGCATTCTGCTATTACGTTTTTGCTAGAAGGGGCAGGGAAACCGTCATTTTTCTGTGGGCAAATTAGCAAAAGGTGTATTAGAAAGTTCCTTGTAGCTTCTAAGAGGACTCTGGCTTCCTACATTGCTTTAGATTCAACAGTTTCTGAGTATCCTTGGATCATTAGCATCACAACACCTTCCAAGAAGCAAGGAAGAAATAATAAATAAATACATCAATAATTATTTCACCCATTGCTGAAGCCCTCCCCACCTGAATTCAGGGAGAAGAAAGTATTTGTAACAACACTAAAAGCCAGTGTGTGAAGCTTATTTTAGCCAGCCAAAAGAGTGATTTGGAAAAGAGGAATGCACTTCCTAAAGTTAAAGTGGTTAACATGCTAAATCTTACAAAGAAGTGCCATTTGTGACCATAAACAGGTTGAATGCTGTAGCTTTCAAGCTACATTTCATGAAGCTTAATTCCAATATTTGAGCACTTGCTGGTATCCAAAGCAGCAGTCCTGCCTGCTTCGCTCTTCATTCCCAGTCTCACATCCCCAGGCTCTTCCCATTCACCTGAGCAGGGATCAGCTCTGTGGAAAACCAGTCATGGCTCTCCTGCAAGTTTACCTTTCACCACGATCTGACTCACCACAAAGCCTCAAAAGCAAGTGCTAGCACAAGAGATGCAGCAGAAATATATAGTCAGAGGCAAGAAAAGGGCAGGAGTACCTCTTTGGTGAGGACCACAAATGATCTTTGAACCACAGTTTTGCTTTTATTTGGCTATTGTACTTAAATAAAAGCCCTACGATTCAACCTCTCCACACTCCCAACATCCTGAACATTTCTTCAAGTTTTTTCAGCATTTCTTCAAGTTTGCAACACACTGTGACCTTTGCACCACTGTTCTAGAAGAGCATTTGTCTTGATCTCTACTACACTGCCCAGCTGTTGTGCACGTACATGGCCACTTCTGGGCCCTTCTGGGAAATGGTAACAAGTCCCCAACACCATGGGAAGCAGAACTACTGCCTGCCTTATAGCCATGAATTATAGTTCATACAAGGATGTGACTTTGCTTGTAAATACAGGAAGTATGACCCAACGATATTACGTGATGGAGTTACATGCTGGTGGAAATGCTGCAAAGTTACCAAATCAAAGCAGCTTCCTTCAGTGTTCCCAGTAATTTCCTTTGGGATTTGAAAGATGCTGGCAGTATTTTAACTAGAGAAAAATAACTCACCCCTACTCAACACAAGCAGGACAACGGACCCGAGACCTGCCAAGATAAGTTCAACACATACTGCTCCTGGTTTGTTCCATACTTCATCCCTTGCACAGCTGTAATGGCTCTAGCTCACTTATGTTGAGTGGGCTGACATCTTTCAGATATTCTTGATAGCCTGAAACTGTCCCAGCAGCATTTTCAGACCAAATCCCTGAAATGGGCCGGTGTTTTTATTGCTGGAGAAGAAGGAAGGTCCAGCAGTTATAATACTAGTCAGAAATCAAGGACAAGAGACACATTTGTCTACTACTTCAGAGCCTTTCTGTGCAACTCTGCTCATTTGCTTTCCCTGCTGTCTTTAGAATGAACAGTAGGGTTGTACAAAACTGAGAATATCCTTCACATGAAACACCAACAGCAAAAGCTGTTACCGTAGTACAACGGGGATTTTTCTCTTTTATTTTTCTTCCAAGTTATTGGTAGGAACAGTTTTCCAGAACCCCTTCCTCTTGAGATTATCAGAGCAGACAGTATTATTCTTCCTCAGAGCTGTGTGGTAAAGATAAAATATATCAAAATGGTCAGAATTCTGGATACCACTGTTAACACGGGGCCTATGAATAACCTTGACCTTGAAAGAGCAAGAGAGAACAAAGAATGTGTTTTCCATTACTAATGGGTTAATTGAATTAAGAAATGATGCTGTTTAATTCCTTAGACTTCTTTGTAAGTCAGCTTTAATACTATTTTGCATAGAGCCTAATTAGCAAACTGAAAATAATTAGTAATGGCTTAAACCTGCACTTTCATACCACAGTTAAAATGCATCTACTACAGACACTCCCACTGCATTACCTTAAATCTATAGCACAGTCATACTCATGTAAATGACTTAGCAAGAAACACAACTACAACATTAGGTAGCCATGATCTCAAATGGCCCAATCATGTCTGCACAAAATCCCTGATGTCTAGCAGAAATCACAAAGTCTACAGGCTGAATAGACTTCTTTAAATCAGCAGAGATCCACATAATGGTGGTCTTGCACCTCCAGCCCACTGTGTATCACCCCCCTCGCCCTTAGCCCTCAAGCACTCCTAACACACAAACTGTACTTGTCTCACAGCCTCTTTATTACTCAGGAAGCTTCAGCCTGCCAGGCATAACTCCATCCATTGTGGCATTGCTTCACAGGGCAGATGCATTTAGTGTGTAATTATTCAAAGGTGCTGAATTTCAGTAAACCATAGTTTTCAAATTGGCCCACTTTGTTAGATGGAAACCTTTTAGTTTGATTGGCAAGTTGACAACTTGGCATCCAGTCCTTTTAATGAGCTACATAGCTTTTGAACAGAGTTTAATTAAAATTGTCTATGCTACATATACTGCCCTGCAGTTTATAGTACAATTTTCAGGTCAGATGTACCTATTAGCACTACCTTTTGAAAGTCACTGTTCTTCCAACCAAGTACACTAAATATTACTCAACAAAGGCTGAGAGCCACTAAATAGCAGCAAATCAAGCAGCGTGTTCATTGCTGTGTACAGTATCCTCTCCCCCACCCATTTGTTGTATACATAAGTGGCTGTACTGTTAACATTCACTGTGCGGCCTGTACGAAGGAATACTTGTAAAAGGAACATAACACAGGAAAAATATAGGCTTACCATAAACTAAATATACACCAGAAATACATAGATAACAACCAAAGGCTGCTAACAGGCAAAGGATCAGTGATCTCAATAGGAGGAATACAAGCTGCAGAAAACGTCCTCACTCAAGAGATTACCAGTCAGATGCTACACTCAACATGGATGCTTCTGCAGAGGGGCCAGGGATGGCTAGGAGCTGCTACTCAGCAGATGTCTGTCTTAGGGAAGAAAAAAAGCTCATCTCTACATAAAAAGGAAAAGAAGCCCACCCTTATATCCTACACTGCCCCAGGGAAGACTAGCTCTTCCACATCTTTAATGGGAATGGAGAACACATGGGCAACCCTCTGATCCTCAGCACAACAGCCTGAGTTCCCCCTGCCCCAGCCTGGGAAGAACCTGCAGCAGAAGCCCCCTCTCAGAGGCAACTTGCTCTAACAAGAGCAACCTGTGCCAGCCAGATCAGCACTATCTCCTGTGTTCATCTCAACTTAAAAATGAGTTGGGTTTTGCAGGGAACACACCCCTCTGAAGCCCACCTCAGTGACCTGTGATGCCTAGAACCAGAAGAAATGAAAACAGAAGTTTTTTCACCCTGGTTTTCAGTTCTTTTGCTACTGCCTGTGCTATGGACTTGCACTTTTGTATTTCACTGGACAACAAAGCTAGTCATGTGCTTGTAGAAACTTTGTGAAACAAAGATGACCACAAAGACTCTAGTAACAGGCGTTTCTTAACACATATGAACATGAGAAAAAGTGTATGTAGGAGAGAGAATATAGAGTTGGGCAGAAATTTGCTACAGCTTTGGTACCAAAGGCAGAATGAGAGGAAAAGGGGAATTTCACTGGCTCCTGTAAGAGGTTGTGAAAGGATTAGATCAAACAAACAAAGCCAGTATGGTGATTTTATATAGTTCCTATTACCTTGTCTGGGACAGCTGGGGTCAGGTCTGTCCCTGCAATCACTCAATCAGCATTTTGTTCCTCTTTGTAACAACCACTAAGGAGACATGAAACATTTGGCCTTAATTCCCCTTGGTGGGTAGGCTCCATAAAGCTTCAGTAATGTCAATACTGGTTTTGAAATAGCCAGCTATATGCCAGCTATATGGCAGGTGAACCCAAAGGTGCACTTCTCCACTCTGCTGGAGCGGGGAAGCAAGCTGCCAGAAAAGATCAATGAGGAATGAATTATTTCCTGTTAGGGATGTTTACATTTAAGGCACTCTGACCATAAAGGGGTGACTTAAATTTTAAGACTGACGTACACTTTGGGAAGCAGCAATTCCTCACACCAGGGCCTTACCCTAAGCCTCTGTGTTGAAGACCACATTAGCTACAAAGTTTCAGATCAGAAACCGAGTTTTTCCAGCTTCAGGGTGTTCAGAGCTGGGCTTTCAACTTGAAGCAGCTCTTTAGAATATACTTTGGAAAAAGATGGTACACCATTATGTGGAATGATTGGCATATAAAGATAAGGAAGACTTTCTAGCAGTTTTAGATTCCACGAAAAGACTTTTGCATGTGCTTATGTAGGTGCATTTGCTGTATGCAGGTGGGCATAAGAGTGCATGGGTGACTGTGGGTATATGCAAGCAGGCAAGGAAAAGATAAGAAAAAAATATTATTACCAGAGAAAACAACTTAAACTTACAAATGTTTGTCAGTAACATAGAGCATTATTAAAGAATACCACATAATAAACTGAAAGAGGGTAGATTTAGATTAGATATTAGCAAGAAATTCTTTACTGTGAGGATGGGGAGACACTGGAACAGGTTGCCCAGACCAAGTGTGAATGCCCCATCCCTGGAAGTGCTCAAGGCCAGGCTGGATGGGGCTCTGAGCAACCTGGTCTAGTGTAAGGTGTCCCTGCCATGGCAGAGGGGTTGGAACTAGATTATCTTTAAGGTCCCTTCTAAACCAAACCGTTAATGATTCTATGATAATACTACAAATGAAAGCCCAGCAGCATTGTAAAAAGTGCTAGACATGGAGGAATGATGAGAGCAATTAAACAAGAGCAGTGACTGATCTCTCTTCCACAACCTATTGCATATCCAAGTTCTTTTACCTCCCCTAGATAAATCATCTGATGGATGAAAATGTTCACAGTCATTGCAGGAACCATAGACTCATCAGTACATGCACATAACTAGCACTAAATTTCAGGTTACATATCAAAAGCAATCAGGCCACATACTGCAAATGCTTACTTCTGAAACTATTGGAAGAAGCAATTGGTAAGTTTGCAGATTGTCATATTCACAGCTTCATGAAATCTACCTTCAGTCTTCAGAATACTGAAACAAGATGTAAGTTGAAATTAATCAGTAAGTTGAGGATACAAATACATCCCCTCATGAACTCAAATCCTGAATTCAAAATGACTGATTGTGGAAAGAGAAACACATGCTGGGTAAGGCTTTTTTGATGTTCTGACAGCAAGTCCATCTGAGTCAGTCAACTAAAAATATAGCTTAAAAAATGGAAGAGGTGTGACTTACTGACAAGTCTTCTCACCCACTCTTTTATAGACTTAGAACATGATAGATAGAAAATGGAAAAACATTTTGGTAAATTGTAATTAGGACTTTGCACACAAATTAGTAATACAACAGCGAGGGAGCTCCTGCAATGCAACAGCTCAGGTCTCAGCTAGGAAACACAGGGAGAGGGGAGAGGGTGAGCCAGAAGAGGTCCCACAGAGGGAGGGGATAGAAGGGGACTTGCTGGATCCTGCTTCATCTCCAATGCCAACTGTCCTGCTGCAGCACTGATCTGAATGGGAAAAAGATCTGTTAAGAAAGCCAGGAATGTAAAGGTGAAGCCTGAAGGACTAGGTCTACTCAGATACTCACACAATTATTTTTCCTTTCCCTCATCTTTTTTTTTTTTTTTTTAACAACTTTTCAGATAGTGTTTTCAAAGCCATGTTTCCGGGACTCCAAATCCCTTAGACAACTTTTGTCTGCTTTTTAACTTTAGCAGGCATTTGAATTGTCTCACTCAGAAGGAGGGCTAATAACTTCTTTTCCTCAGTTAAAGTGACTGAAAAGCTAGGGTCCATTCTCAGGTGTTTCTATTACAGAGCTGTAATGTCAAAGAGGACACTGTTTCTAAACTACCCTGAAGGATGATATTCTCACCATTAAATCCGATCTTTACATAATACAGACAAGCACCAAAAGAATTTCTTGCCTGTGAATTGAAATGTTTCTCAGTTGGTTCCCCACTTCTCAACTATTTAGAGAAGCAGAAAAAGTTCTTGTTTACCAAATAACCTATTTGGAAAGGGATACAGTCCTGGTTCCCAGTGTACTCTCAGGGAATTAGCAGTTTCATTCGACTTTCTTTTTGTTACTTAGTGGAAAAGCTTTAGATGTGTCCCAGCAACAGAGTTGAAAAGTCGAATAAATGAGAGAACTTAATTAATATGCAGTAAAAATAACATTGGCAAATATCTGAGGAAAGAGAAAAATCCCAAGAGTAGCTAGTCATTGAATTAACCACAAAAATCAATATACTAATCAATATACTAACAGCAATTGTGTGCTTCAGAAATTGCAGCCTACCTGCCAAGGCATGGTGGTCAAAGGAATTTGAATTATATTTATAGTCTTCTAATAGGTGTTCTACTCCGTGTTGCAAGATTTCATACCAGGAAATGTGGTTCCTTTTGTATTTATTTTTTCATACTTGTCCATTCAGAATGACAACCAAGAACCACTTCTCAGGCACTTTAGTACATAAGACATGCTGAAGGATAAGGCTTTAATAATTAAATATTTCCAGCAGTTGTTTCAAATTACTTGGAAATTTTTTCTATTTGATGCCATTCACTGAAAAGAAATCTCTTTCTTCAAGTTTGATTTAATATTAATGTAAATACTTGCAACCTGTCATATTGCTTCTTAGATGTGTTTCTGCTGTTTAGACCATCTAAGACCACATCTGGTCTTAGATGTGTTTCATGTCAGTCACACATGACAAGCCATGCTCTAGGGGTTACATCTCCCATGATGAATGTTCAGTGTACAACCAGAGAACAGGCTGTCAGTGTGTTGTAGACCAAGGCTGGTCGTTACAGGAGGAGGCAGGCAGCAGGTACCTCAACTACCTCTCTTGTGAGGCATTAAACCAGCTCAAGAAATTAAAGGCAAATAAACTCAAAGGGAAGATGTTCCTATACAGTTCAACACAATGAAGAACTTTTTTTCAGATTAACCAGACTCAAAATGAAATACTTTGTTTGCTTTTTCTTCCAAGAAAAAGACTGTTAAAAATTTCTGAAGGAAAATGTAAGTTTCTCAAAAGACAAGGTTTTAGTTAAATTAATTTTTGTAGAAAATGTTGTAATAAATAGTAATACAAACCAAAGAAATCCTCTCTCATTTGCAAACTGCTTGAAACTGTCGCAAAACCTAATCCTCTCAAGAGCTATCCTGTTCCTAAATTACAAAAACAAATCACTTGTGTGATTTTCAAACTATTTTAGCTTCCAAATTCAAACCAAAATAACAAAGATATTTTCCAAATTGGAAGCTCTAATGGTAAGCATAATCAACATTTTAGTTAATATCTCAATTTTTATTCTTTTCTAAGCTGTATCAAACGTATTTTATATGCTGTCAGAAAATTTCAGATGTGTGTCTTACCACATAACATCCCAGCAACCTTACTATGTGTTCTTGAACCATGATTTTTAACAGCAGGCCCAAATTTAAAATAGAGGGATGTCTGAGACCCATTGCTATATTAATATGTAGCAAAACAACTGTCTGTGATGAAATATTGCTGCTGAGACACCATAATACAAAACAAAACACAAAGATGTCATGTATAGAAACAGAACTTAGCAACAAAAACTAAGTGGAAAAAATAGTTAAGATTTTTTGCAGAGGGCATGTTACCAAAAGCCTTTTAAACTGTTGTGGTAATAGTTGTAATAAATAGAAAAGCTCTCCTTAAGGCAGCAGCAGGACAGGCATACCAGGAGCCCTTTCGTTTGCCATTCCTTATGCATCCCATTGTGAAAACTTCCATCTAATCTTTGGCTTAATGCCTCTCACCCCAGAACAAAAACTGAACAAAAGAATATATTTTCCTATGTATTTCTTTGTTACATCTGCCTTTTAGTTATGCACCCACAATTGCCAGCTCCATAGGGGAAAAGCCTGCTATTCCTTCAAAAACAGATTCCACTGAAAGATGGTCCTCAGGCCCATGAGAACATTTATGGGTGATTAAAGTATGCTCAGAGAATTGTTTTTCTTGGTTTAAGTTCAGCTTGGATTCCAGCTCAGTTCCCATTCTGAAGGAAGGACATTGCAGATCAATCACTTGAAGCACAGAAAGCCCCAAAAAAAGCTTGTTAGGGGTAGCTGTCTCTTTAGTTCAGACATTTTGACTTTAGTGTACTCACAAAAACAAGTTGTGCCAGACACTCTGGGTATAAACATTTCACAGTCAATCAAATCATAGCTTATGATAGGAATTATAATAATATTTAGGTAACAGCATTATGACCAGATTAAAGGTTGACTGTTCATCTGATTTTATATTTAGCAGGTCCCTTAGCTATTCTCACTTCTAGTGCTGAAGTAATAGGATCTTTTTGCTAATTAAATGTTAATATGCAACAAAGGAGAAGCACTGGAAAACAAATCCATTTTGGGGTTCATATAAACAGCTCTCTTCGAATATAATTAAAGTGTGAGAAATCTAAAGCCTGTCTTAATGTGCTAACAAGAGAGGCAATAAGCCATAGAGCAAACTCCAGACTCAATGTAACCTGAATGTTGGACAGGCAAACCTAATTAGCTTAATATCCAGATGCAGACCATCAGGCCAGTAGAGTATTATTTTATAAACTGAGCGCTTCCCATTTAGAAGGAAAACCCTAGCAGTACAGCTCCTGCTGCAGCCTGCCCAGGGAAATCAGCATAAGCCTGGAAGGAGGAACAGGGTGTGCGAATGCAGCTCTATCACAAAGTCCCATCCCCTCACCAGCCATTTCTCCGACTTCTATTTATACTGCAGAACAAGAAATATTTTCTAGCTTATTTCACATAAATATTGTGTCAATGATGTAATGTGAGTGTTAAATGTTGTTAGTGCAGGACTAAATAAAGCATTTACTAAAACATAGTTTTATTGATTATATTAATAGTACAGTAACATCTAGATGTCTCATCTGGATTCAGACCTTCACAAGGCAAGGTACTTCACAACACACCACAGAGTACAGGGGTTTTTACAAAAAAATACAGTTCACAAAAATATGAAAACAAGTGGATACAGAAGGAAGGGGAATCAGAATCATTTAGGTTGGAAAAGACCTTCAAGATCATCGTGTCCAACCATTACTGTAGCACTGCCAATTCCACCACTAAACCATGTCCCTAAGCACCACATCTACAAGTCTTTTAAATACCTCCAGGGATGGTGACTCAACCACTTCCCTGGGCAGCCTGTTCCAGTGCTTGACAACCCTTTCAG
>JAVJGI010000060.1:24070796-24126560 GCA_035590275.1 Ibycter americanus
AAATTGTAGTTCTGACTTCTAAACTCTTTTGAGTTGGGTTCATTTCTCCTGCCGGTTTACTTTTAAACCAGCACACTCACCTCAGAAAGATCACTGCATCCCTTGAATGTTGGTTGGTCGGGTTTTTTAATGTTCTTCTGACGCCTCAAATGATGGCCACTCCCAGGTAAAGGTATTTGACTTGAGGAACCAACAACTTGATTCAGGGTGGGAAATCCGACCATAACTTCCCTATGTTCTTCAGAAATTGCTCCTAATTTTTACCAAGTAATTGAAAATTAAAATGTAAAGGAGGTATGAGATCCAGATCCCTGACACTGAATTGTCAGGTCATTGTCTGTTCATCTAGAATCAATTATTGCTTTTCTTCTTTACCTTTCTCAGAACTGCATGAAGATTTTATTTTTTTTAAAATCTCTAGGAAAGATGAGATCCATAGTAGTACAACCAACAGCCAACACATTCCAGATGTGAGAAATACACATACAGTGTATCCAGGATCCTATCAATGTCAAAGATAATTTGTGGTGTTTTCAGATACATATTTGGGCACATTTTTTATTCTGGTCCCTGCTTGGGGTGTTATCTGAGAGTGTACCAGGTGCATACTAACTATGGGTGAAGTACTTCCAAGCTATTATGCCAAAGCAGCAGCTTGTTACAGCTTTCATTTCACTGCTTTTGTTACCTGTGGTGATAGAAGAAAAATCAGTGAAATGGCACAAGTCATTGCTTAGCAGGATTCTGTATGTCTTAAATTCTACAGGGGTTAGGAGGACAGATGTGGAAGGACACAGATGTGGAAGGACAAAGGCTGTCTACAAGCAGCTGGGATCACAAATTCCCACTGATATTCCAATTTCCAATATAGTTAACCGACAAACCCTGTTTTTCAGAAAGGAGCTTAAATTTCCAGGTCAAACAGGTGCCAGATCAGAACCTCGGCCAAAAAGTATAAGCTTTCCACAAAAATGTACTCATTTGCTAACTCTCCCTAAGGAGTGTTTGTTAGTTTGTGTGAGCACCTGCCTTTTGAGAGCAGCGTGAACGGAAATGTTTATTTTTGGGCTCTTGAAAGGTCTGTCATTCCATATCTCTCCCTATCTTTCTGTTTCCTGACCAAACATTTACCTTTCTCCTAAAAGAAACAGTGAAACTTTCTTAGTGAACTAAAAATGTATTTGACATTTCTTAGAAAGTTTCACAGTTTGGAGCAATAAAACTAGCTATAGAGTTCACGATGCTTACACAAGGTATTGCTCATGCTCCCTCCACTTCATTTCTATGTCACATTTAAACATAAGTGAACTTTCCTAATATCATAAGACATTCTCTCCCACCTTCTAACCAGGAGAGCTGGAAAGTATAAATTCAATTTCTTGGAAACTTCTTGTATTTCATAATTTTTTTGTCCCAGATTAGAACAAAACTCAGCCCCTTTCTGCAGTAATTCTTCTGATTATAGCAGTCACATGCATATGAGACACCCAGGTTTGAGTCCATAGTCCTTAGCAGACAGAGATGGAACCTGAATCTGTGTTTTCCCTCTTCTTTTGTCTGGAAGCTCCACAAAAGCCCTCAGAAACCTTTTCAAGTAGAGATGTATGTATGACAAGGGAACATATGGCTCCTACATTCCCCATCTCAAGTTTAGTTCCTAGTAAACTGGGAGAAGATGAGTTCCTGCTCAGATAGCTATATGAATGCATGACCAGGTACAAAGCTGTGCATTCCACTACTCCAGTGGCATGAGCACACCAATTTTTGGAAATGATTGTGAGCTCATTTTAACAAATTCTTATTTAACATTATTTTTATATGTATGTAAAATGAAACCTTTACAGCTGGGAGAGCACTTAGATTGCCTAGCCCAAGGAACTATTTTATCACTTATTGAGGGGCATGCTTTTGATTCTGAAACAGTCCATACATGCATAATGCCAAATATCACAAAACAGGTGGCAGCCAAGCACTGGCACTTCAGACATAAGATAAAACGGACTAAATTCCAAAGCATTTTATCCTTTGGCAGCAGAATAACCAGGTTTTCAACATAACATAAGAGGATAAGACACAGCCACAGAGCTGTGTTAGCTATCCAACAAGATTGCTTATAATGACACTGTCCTTAATTGGTTCTTAATGTGTATGTTACACCATTGCTTTCTGTTGAATAGAATCCAAATTTTTTATGTGTGTGCAATAGCCCTTCCACTTCCATCAATATGAGACAGACTCTCATTTAACTCATGTTGTTTGTGCTGTTGGAACAGCAAAATTTGACTGGAGGATGTTCTTGGCCATGAAGTTCTGACTGGCCACAACAGGCAACAAAATGAAGATGGTGAGGATCTGACATGGTGAAAAAACTGTTTTAATGCCTTCAGGTCCCTCAACAGCAGCTGCCCTGCTGGTTATATGTATAACTATGTCGAGTTACATAGGAAAGCAGAAAGCATGGATAGGAGTACAAGGAAGGAAATCTCAACAAGTTTGGAGACGAGAGGTATTGGGAGACAGTGAAGTTACACCATGGATCTTGAATCCTAATTCAGATTTTTTTCTAATATACAGAAAGCAGACTTCTCCTTAGAGCTAAACAAATGTTTACTGTTTTTTCTGGCTTAGACAAAAGCTGAAAACATTTTTTTTTCCAGGTTGATGAGAAACAACTTCCCCCCACCCCCCGCCAAATTAAAAGCTGAAAACTTATTTCAAGTTGGGTGAAATGTTTCATATCATTTTATATATCAAAATACATACAATCTGTTTTGAAAAGAATGAAATATTTTGACTTTAACTAATTTTTTTACATGCTTAAAATTGATATGATTTACCAAATCCAGCACAAATACAAGTATATTTTTCAGTAGTTTGAATCTGGATTGTTTTGGGCTAATACTGCCCCACATTTCAGTAATTTATTTCATTTACTGTTTGCTCTGGTGAGCTTACAAATGGAAAACCCACTACAAAGGCTCACACATGTAGCAGGTACATGCGTGGATATAGCTTAAAGACTTTTCAATAGATTCCTCTCTGGTCCAATACAACTCTCTGGTCCCTCACTCCCCTGAAACTGCTTGATTTCAAAGATCCATTACAAAAATAAATCCATGGATATGACACCACTTTCAATGCAGCTAAATTAAAGCTTTTAAATGAAATATTTTAGTATACCATTCTTTTGTTGCATGAACAAAATTCAGCAAAGCTAAGACCCAACAATATACCTACTTAATATTGTACAAAATATTGACAGAAAGGCAATGCTTAGGGAAAATTTTAATTCCTTGAAACAGAAGTTATAACTTTAAAATCAGATTTCCTGATTTGATTTAGACAGAGGCCTCAGGCTTCAGCTAGGGAAAAAAAAAAAAGTTTGATAAAAACAGTATCCATTATTTTGGTTGAAAATTTAATTTTATTCAGTGTCATTGTTTTTAGAAAACATTTTCTTTATAATTATGTTTTTCACTTTTGGAAAGGGAATTTAAATGCCTTTTCACTATTTTTTATCAATTAAGTTCCCTGTAAGGAAAAGAAAGTTTAATATAAGAAAAAAACAGAAGAAACTTTCCAATTTTCATTCATCATCAGAAGAATCCAAACTGAATAAAAGAAAGTAATTCATTTTATAAGCTTTAACATTTTCCCCTAGATTTTTTCTGTTGCCCAAGTATGGGGAGTTACTCATCCCGGACACAAAATTCCTAGCTGTACTTTTTGACTTCCTATCATCTTCTCTATTTCTTAGTCAAAAAAAGTGTTCAGTAGTTAACAAAGAGAAAACCCTAAAATTGTCTTGGTTTTTATACTTGTAAATGTAATTGAAATTTTAATTTGAAACAAAGTAATAAAATCATTTCACTTGTTCTTTCAAGTAACACAAATAATCATTTTTTTAAAAAATATATCATTTAGAATATTCTAAAGCCAGAGACAACCAAAGCCTTAAAAATAATAAAATTGATAGCCAAGATTTCTTCTCATCTGAAGCATTACCACAGACTTTCTCAGCAGCTTTGGACAATCATCTTAATCATTCCGTTCCTTAATCTAAAACAGAAGTAATAATATTAGCTTGCCTAACAAGGATGTGATACAGCTCTATGCATTAAAGACAGTGAAATACTTGAAGAAGTTTGTTTTGAAGTCAAACTGCTGGACATTATAGATAATTTGAAGAACTGCAAAGCAGTAACATCTTTATTAAAAGGAGGAGTAAGAAAAATGTTTGTATCACTATGCTATATGTTTCAATAACCAGGTTTCTGAAAACAAGCTTCTAACTCACATTTGAATATTTAGAAACGCAGTGTGGTTTTAAAAGTCACTGATCTCAGTAGTTCCCCATCTGGGGTGATGAAAGATGTAGAAGCTTGATTTTCATCATGCCTTTAGACTTTACTTGAGGCCTGGACCTAGATTTTCTTCTAATATATTATATGAGTTGAATTTTCCATCATCTGAGTATCTCAAATATTTCACTTTGCATAGAAGTCCAGATGAACATTCAAAAATCAATTAGTCTTTTCCCTCTCCGTGGGCATAACACAGCATTACTTTTCGACTTTAACATAGTGGATCGGAAGTACCATCTACCACTACTCCTTGCGTCACATTCCACTTCCATGAATGTTCAGAGTTCAAAGGCACAGCCTGAGCATAGCTGGTAACTCTCATGGGACAGAGTAAAGCCTGCATGAGGGTAACAGAATTTGTGCAAGTAAAAGAAAACAACTCTCATTCATCAGGTAGTGCCACCACCTTTCCATTATGATCTATCTCCTATGCAGGATGCCAACCAGCAACATTTATCACCTGTCAGTTTCTATGGTACCAAGGACCCAACTCTTTGCTTGCAGCTAGAAGCTAAACATATTGAGGAGCATGAGTGGAGGAAGGGCTTCAGCTTTCTTACAAAGGAAAGGAAAGGAAAGTTTTCTTGCTCATTGGCCGTGCCACGGGGAAATGTTCCTTGGAAACAGATTAGAGAGATTCCAGGCATTCCTGCACCATCACCAGGGCTGGGTCTGCTCACTCTTGCACAGGCCTTGGACTAAAGGTGGGGGGCAGAGGAAAGAACACCATGAGCTTGATTTATTATTTCTTACAAAGAAGATGGTACTACAGTGAGCAAGATTAAGAGAATGTTCAGCATAAACAATCTGAGGAGGAATGCAAAATGTGTGGATGATTATCCTGAAATGGAGACTCCGCCTGAGCCATTTTAGGTGCTTTTAGATTTCAAAATAGCTCAGGAGTGTTAAAGTCTAAATCTGAATCTTTCCTGAGACAGGATTGTAGGAGCTGAGCCTCTGTGAGTAAGGGATGCCCTGGTAAAATCTGAGAAGGGGAAAACTCAGGGTCTTATCCAGAGCTGAATTTTAAAGGAGGTTTCTATATTTTTCTGTTCCTTATTTTTGCACCAAATTTCAGTAGCAGTTGCCTTTCTGAAAAATCAAAGGAAGATGAGGACAGATGGATCTAAAATAAACACAGAGCTCTTACTTGTTTGTGAAAAGTACACAGATAGCTGAAGGCAGAATCTGTACCTAAATTATTGAAACCTGTAAGTTTTAATTAATACTATCACAGGATCCATTTTCCAGCAAAGCAAAAACTATTGGAGAGTTTGAGGATTGTGACCGATATCCAGCCACATATTCACTCAACAACAAAGACTGCAAATACAGCTCTGCATAATGAAGCATCTCAATGTCCCAACATCAATATGATGCACTGTCATACCATCACGTAAAAAAGCAGAAGCTAATCAATTCACAGTGAGTATTAAAATAACTGATTTGGAGAGCTCATAGAAAATGCTTTGGGACAGATTCTCTACAACCAAACTGTGCTTCTGCTGAGAACAGTGTTTAAACAAGGAAGCCACCAGCAGGCAGAGAATTGCCCAAGGCAGCATCCAGCCAGCCAGGGGTCTGAGCTGCAGCAAGCAGAGGGGAAGAAAATAATTGCAGGATGCTGTATGCCACATAGTGCGTGAGCCCTTACAAATCACAGCTAACAGGGTCAAGTTAGAGCAGCTGGAGAGCTGCTACATTGTCTAGCAAGACTGCCATCAAGATTCAGGGATGTAGAGAGTATAACACAGTATCATCCAGCTTGGGAGGAGGATGCTGGAAGCAGGGGCAGAGAGAGGGAGTCTGCAAAGACAAACACACACAGAGGGCTGGGCCCAGAATATGGAGGATAGAGGAGTTCCCTGCTAACTTGAGCGCTTGGGCAGACCTCTGCAGACAGGGGCCAGCAGAAGCTACGGCACTCAGGATACAGTCTGCAGACTGGTTGTGTTTTCAGCTATTGGTCTGATTAAGCCAAACAGAACTGCTTCTGATATTTCACATTATCTGTCATCAGTCTGTTCTCCTTTTTTTCCTATCCTGAGCTGCTCCAGGTCCCTCTGGAGGAGAAGGGGGACCACATTTTGGCAGAGGCACCACTGCCGCAAGAAAATATAAGTGATATTCTCCCTCTGACTTCCATAGCCTGGGAAGAAAGTAGGGCGCAGAACAGAGAGCAGACAGACTTGTCTCCCACTGCTATAATACAGCTGCAGCTAGGAAGGGACAAAGCTGCACAGATCACTGACAGGTTACAGGACTCAGAATGGGACAGTCATGGGAAACAAATGGAGAGTCAGTGCTTCCTACTATCTCTCCATGATAGTGAAGCTGACATGAATATTTCACTACTAAACCATCAGGCCGAATTCAGTAAATCTATTTTCCATTCACAATCCATTCAAAACATTCCTCTCAAACCACTATCAAGTGGCACACCTCTGGTCCAAAGGGCACTTTCCAAACAGATCTCATTATGTTCAACCTAGCTTCATCAGGTCCCAACACAGCTGACTCCTGGCACCAGACTGAGCAGAAAGTCTGCTGCTGCCACTGATTCCAGTCAACAGATCTTCTAACAGTAGGAGAAATTTTGCATGGAAGGACAACCTGCAAGGTCCTATGGAACAGATGACCAGAAGCTGCCCACTTGGTGGGAGAATTCAACAACTATTTTCAAACTACTTAGAAACTAGGTTTAATTCAGGCAAGATTTTGTTTGCATGGCCTAGATGATCTGTTTGCAGTCTAAGAGATTCTGAGAATCTGACACCGAAAAATTTAATCACCTGTTTTCTTCGAGAACTTCTTCAGGATTTATGATAGGGAGCTAAATTTACTGCTGGAAGAAGCCTTTAAAATCAAAGCATTTCAGAAACTGAAATGTCCAGATTTATTTTTGGAGGACTACCAAGGGACAGAATGAAAAATCACAAAAGCAGGGTGAAAACAGATACAGAGAAATATGTGGCCTTTTTCTGTTCTGAACATTTCTTAGATTCATATGTCGTCTGCTAGCCATCATCCAGATATGTGTCAAACCCAAAGACTCATAGACTATACACTTCTAGAGGCAGGAGTCAACAGATGATGCATCTTTTGAACAAAAGCTAGGCGGCAAGGAGAATGGAATAGTATTAAGTTCACAAAGTTAGGCTTCATCAGAAGGCAAGACCATCTCTAGCTTTACCTGAGTGTGAGGTCTGAATCCTCCCCGCAGCTCTCATGTGAATGATATTAAGAATGGCCTAAGTGCCACATTTGAAATATGAGCATGGAGTGACTGATGTTCTGAAGGTGCAGCTCCAAAATAGGACTTAGGTTCATTATTCTTGGTAAGCGCATCTCACTCCCCTTAGTTGTTTTTCCTTTTTCATGTACAAACAAGGAAAATATTTCTGAGCCCTGTTGTTCAAACATGGAGCACTGCAGGAGGGAATAAAATCTCTTGAAATCAACTCGGAAATATACTTATTTTAGTAAGACAAATTAATAAGCTTTAGAGCCAAGAAGGTATCAAATCATACTTGTAGAAGGAATTTGGGATTTGAGATTTTTCACAATCACCAGTGATGGAAAAGATTTTGTTATTTCTGTGTCTTTATCTTTAGATGTTGTTTACGGTACTTTTAGACTCTTCAGTATTCAGGAGCAGGACCTTCCTTCCATTTTATCCTTGGCCTCACTTTTCTGTATGTTAGAGCTTTTCACCTGTAACTAACCTGAAATAGACTTTAGAATACTTTCTTTTCCTTGTAAAAATTTTTTATGCTCTTTATAGATCAAATCCTGTCCCTACTAAAAACATGGAATAAACCTCAAAAATGTCAGTAGGATTAGTCACAGACCCCATGAAATAAACTTCAGAGGTCTGAAGAAACTGCTGACTGGTCCTTATTGGAAAGCCAAAAAAGAAACACACAAGACAGATGAGCTAGCAAATCACTTAAATCCCCCAAATGGCTGTGAATCTTTCAATTCAGTCGTACTGTTTTCACTGTATTAGCTAGTAGTACCTCTTGCTGAGTGAGGTGGGAATAGGTGACTTACGAATGGAGACTAACCAAAGAAAAAAAATTAACTACTGCAAGAATTGACAGTGAATTAGTACTAGAATGTGGCTACATTTGAAAGATTTTGTGGTTTGTTGGTAGGGACCACTTTTTAATAGCTTTGTATCAGATCTTTGTCTCTCCTAACAGACCCCATATATTCACAGAGTGTGTTTGTTGGCCTGGTACCTCAGCTGAATTTCAATACCTAGGGAATTACTTAACTATCTGATATGCCCAGAAATGTCTCCCCCAAAATTATTCTGTAACTGTGGGAATTTTAAAACAATTGCTCTATTTCACTATGAGGGTGACTTCACATGGATTTGTTTGTTTGCCAAACAGACAAACCCAATTTTTGCAAACAGTGGTTAAGATAAGAATTTCATTGGGTGAAATATGAATGTGTATGCCTGGAAACTCGAGTGGGGGAAGAGAAAAAAAAAAAAACAAAACAAGAAAAAAATCTTCAGATAGCTTTTGACTTGAATAAAAATTATTCCATGATGGTTTGCTGACTCCCCACTCCATCCTGCACCATATTACACCAGTCTAGGATGATGAGCATCTGCAGTCCTATGATTACAGAACTTGGCGACCACTCACTTGGGGCACTCATGAGGAGCAGAAACATGGAAAAGGCAGAGAAAGGAAAAAGCACTTTATAAATTTCCCAGCTGATACATTGGACTGACAGGCAAACTGCCTGGAAAGGTTGTGGCAGAGCCATCAGCATGAATACAAAACAGAATGTTTACTTTAAAATAATAATAATAAAAAAAAACAATAGAAAAGAGAAGTGATACAGCTGTGTTGTTCTGCCCATTAAATTACATTAACAGACATTCAAAAGGTGCACTCCACGCCTTTAGTGGCGCCAAACTCTTTTATTCATTAATCTTAATGCAGCCAATGAGCTTTAGAATTAAAGAATATGTTGTGGGTTCTATGATTCCTTGACTTATTTTTTCCAGTTCCATACAGCTCTTTAGCTGATCACTATATATACACACATATATATGCATTTACACTATTCCAAACCTTTGATGAGTGTGGAAGGTATCAATTTGTAAAAGAAATTATCTTACACACTAAAATGATGTTCCTGATCCAGAAGAATGAGAAATCAAGAGGCTGGAAACACCATGGGTTTCTTTGGCACACAAGATGCAGGTTTTACTGTTGGGACAAGATGGAAAAAAAGCATACCCCATATATCAAAATCCTGCTATAACTGCAAGCACATATGTTAAGCCCAAAGTTGGTTTTTTCATGGGAAAAAAGAGGGAGTAGGAAAATCAAAAGAAAAACACCATCTCAAACCTACTCTAACCTACATGTTCACACACTTCCTTTCTCGCATAGATGCTCTTATTCCCATCTACCCCAGCAAACCTCCATCTACCCACCTATTATCCTCATCACCTCTACTAGCACATATGCACCAACACTCACATCTACTCACTTTCTCTCTCACCCACATATACATACATAATCCATGGGCTGTCGGACTGTCACTATACTTTTGCCATGATACAATGATATTACAACAGCTAGAAGACTGAGAATTGCTCACTGAATCTCACAGCAGAGAAAAGTCTAGCAAATTGACTGTAGTTATTTATGTGTTAGAGGGCTTGGGCAGCAATCAGAAGACACCACACCATCCTTGTTCATCATACGTGACCAGAATCTGATAAATTCAAGGATACTGACACACCTACATCCTTCACCTCCTGCATTAATAGCAAACTTTTCTGGCTGTCAGTGAAGAGTAAACCCGGGCAAAACACCCACATAAAGGAGATCCAAGGTGCTAAGTTCCCTTAATCAATCTTACCGCAGACTGCCAAAAGTTTCTATCAGATCGAACCTTGCTTCAAACAACATAGTAAGGGCAGCACTGACAAGGCTCTTCAAAAGTGCAAAAACAGTTCAAGCAAAAAATGCCCCCAGCTCTGAACTTCATTGCAATCAGTGGGAGTCTGGCTGAAGAAAGTTCAACCTTTGAACTACAGAGAAAATGTATATTGCATTAAGCGAGCTTTTTTACCTTTTTTTTCCCCCACATTCACTAGTAGGAGATTTACAAGCAAAATGATAGAGAAAAATACTGTATGAGAAAAGATGATGCTTAGGAGGAGAACAATCGAGCATTACAATTGTTGGTATTATGTCTCCTTTGTAGACTATAGATCAAGCAGAGCAAAGAGTTATCATCCTGAGTTATTTGTGTTTCATATAATAATGCCTTAATGATTCAATTAGCATTGATTCTTCAGCAGCAACAATATTTTCTGACTGATCTAGTAATTTAGCTCTCACTGTTGATTGATACAATTCCTATGAGTAATAAAGCAGTTTGAAAGAAATTTATTTAATAATTCACAAACCACTTTGAAGATTTTTATTGCCTCTGCCACTAGTAATCCCTAAGATTTCAGAAAGTGAGATATTTCTTTTAAGAATTTGGCATTTGTAATGGTAAGTGTTTCTTTTAAGGAGCCTTTTTTCCTGCCTGGTATGGCTGGGATGGTTCCATCTTAGAACACTTACCAGCCTCTAGGTGGAGAAGATTAAGACAAGTATGGGTAAGCTGAAGATGAATATGCATTACATTTAATATGCACAGATGATGTAGAAACAACACAGGCAAGTTTTACAAAGTCAACACACAAAATCTGGTTTTGAATCTCAGCCAGAAATCTCATTAGCTATAAGGAACTATCTTAATATTAAGTGTAATTGGGTATTAGAGCAGATCTCCATAGAGAAAGTTAAAACTGTTACTGGAGGTGGTTAGAGAGAGACGCTTAAGCTGTATGACACAGGAAAATTTCTTCTAGTATGGAAATGGTAGTATATAATCAAATTGTAACATCCTCCTAAGGGTTTTGGGGAAAAACAACTGCTTCAAAACTTCTGCAGCATAGAATTAACCAGTTACAGCTTCATGGTCTTCATGATGCTTCCTGCTGCAGTAACAAAAAAATATACAAGGAAAACTTCATCAGCCTTTCAAAATAGCATCCTCCCCATGATTTGTGTTTGTCCATGCTCTACAGTGCCTCATAAATTTCCACACTGATAAGTAGATCTTGTCCAAATGAAATGCTCTTTTAATGGGTTTGTACGTGTCTCTTTGTGCATGTATTTATACACACTTCTTATTTCATGATGGCTCCCTAGGCAAAATCCCTCATTCTGCTTTATTAATTGGCTAGTATTTCCTGGGGAAAGCAGACAGTTCTGGAACACACAGATTTTTCTTTAAGTCATATTGTTTGACATTTATTTTTAACTCAGTGGGGAACAATCCAATTGAAAAGACAACGTGAGAAAAAAACATTTAGCAAACAGAAAAAACAAATCAGAGAAGCCTACATGAAGCTCTGAGTAGGATGAATCCTCACTGGGATATATCAACTTCCCTGTTAATTTCAGTCTTTCAAGGAGAATGAATAGCTCTATGTCTAAAACGCAGTACAGGGAGACTTAAGACAGAAGTTCTCTTCCTTGCTCTGATTAAACTCGTTACATGATCTTGAAGAAAAAAGGTTTTAGTTTGAAACTGCACTCAAGTTACCTGCATATACATGTATCAGCCTTTTGCAAGTATACGTGTTCAACAGTTGATTGGTTTGCTATGAGATAGTACTTTCAGAACTTGGGGGTGAAATTCAAAGCCTTAATCTATCTGCCAGTGCTTTAATGTCCTATATTGCTCCTGCATAAAATAGAGATGACTCCTACCTAGTTGTACTTCACAGAAATGTTGCAAGGCTCCATTCATTCACACAATGTTCGTAAAGCTTTCTGAGATCCCTAATGAAAGATTCTACATAGTTACAAATTATTATTTAATGATGGAAAATTGAAACATGGCATGTAGAATGCAAATGAGAGTGAGATATGGTGGTTTTGCTTTGACAGACTGAGGTTGTCTCCTTCAACTGAGTGTTGACCAACATGCAAACATGAACGCAACAAAGCTGTGTCTAACCAATGTGCTACAAAAAGCCTGTTATCACAAGGTTCTTAAGAGCTGCAGAAGTTCTTTCAAACAAGATTGTACAAATGACAATTACTCCATCAAAAAGGAAAACAAGACTGAGTATCCAGTGTAGGTTTGTTTGTCCCTCCCCTGTCAGCTAAGGAATTCACACATACAGTTATGTTCCCTCTCCCTTACTTTTAATTGACATTATTAACATATCTAGGCCATTTAATAAAAACATTTCTAGGGCAGGTGAACAGGAGGTGACACAAAGAATTGGCTGCTACACAGTTGCTTTCACATGTTTTTAGAATTAATGTGAAGTACAGAATACAATAAATGTTAAATCTTGCCTACTTTTTCCTCAACCTACTTCTGTCCCTGCTACAGAAATCACTGTTTAGCAACGGACAGCTTTTTATTCAGTCTTGCGCTGTTTGGTACAGCATCCTGTGAATTCAGGATGTCCCCAACTTCCTGCCCTTCCTTAACTACAGCTACTAACACTCACCCATCCCAAACTTTTTCCTTCTTCCTACATAATGCCTCCACAGAGCAGGAATGCTCTTCACTGCTCAGTTTTTTCCCTCCTGCATATCTTCCATACTTGATGGTCACTGCTCCTGAGCTTAGAGGCATCCTCAAACTTCTCTTCTCTTTATGTGAATCTAGAAAAGAATCAAAATCAATGGAGTATATGATCACTGATTCACTTTCAGCTCCATTGGACTTGTTGAAGAGCAGGCTAAACAGCCTGCCCTATACCCTCTCCCTCCATGCTTGCCAAAGCAGAAATCCCTATAAACCCCACAAAAAAAGCTTTTATAGCTGCAGGAGTAACATGCACTTCAGTGAATCAATCATACCATGTAGGCATGACATTGGTGAGGTAGATCCTCCTTCAGCCTCAATACTGAATGTCCCAGCTGAAAACATACCTTGAAGAGCCATTAGTTCAGACATCAGCTGGGACCTCAAACTGTTTAAGAGACCATAGATTAAACGTTTATAGATCCAAAGCCCTTCCAACACAAAAAACGTTCCTTCTGCTTCAGAACTGAGGCATGGGATGCTCACTTCCTGAGAAGCAAGAAAAGCTGAATATTCACTACTTTCCATTTAGGATAAGCAACTCATGTCTTAATGCTCAACTCAGTTTAAAACAAGGAAAAACTCTTCAATACCATTAATTTTATTCACAGTATCTCATCTAATATTCTCTTATGAAAAGGTATGACCATAAGAAAGGGAAAGAGCACTGTAAAGAAAACAAAGTGAGAGACAGAATATTAGGTTTCCACAAGTCTGCTTCCAGGGCACTGTCTATTAGTGGAACTATAATACTGAACTATATCAGTGCTTGGTTTCTTCAAAAAAAAGCTCAGTGGCATACTATGTTTCTTTATTTTGCTGCCTGGGTTAAAATTATGCTATCCCACCTCTGATCAGAATTAACTTCTTTTCTCTTGTTGATCAGAATTTCAAGGAGGTTTTCTACCATGTAACCTAGTCAAATCTTTTAAGAAAGACAGGAGATGCATAAAATATTTTTTTCTATGTATAATTTAGAGATAATGAACACCATATACGAACAAGAGGACCCATTTTCCTCCTAAGTGCTGTGACTATGAACCTCAAAACATACAATACAATATCACAGAAAAGTAATTCCCTTTGATTTGCTATAAAGTTCTCAAACAAAGTCTGTAATTTACTAGCTGTCTCATGAACTCATCTGACTGTAAAGCCAAGCCACATATTTTCAGAAAGGCAGCATAATTCTGGTGTACATTAAAATAATGAGGATACCTTATAATCTGTTTTTAACTCCTCACTTTTGGTTTTCACCTATGGTCTGTACTGTTCCTCACTCAGCAAGGCCTGTGGTAGTGCCCCAGAGGAAGTAGCCAGCTCGGTGGCTAGCAGAAGGGAGGGGAGTAGCAGGAAGAATGTGCCGGGAAGTGAAATGCCAGAGTAAGTAGTGACAATTAGTATGAAGGATATTCTCAAGTTAAAATCATTTTAGTAAGCTGAGGCAAATATAGCAGAGAGAAATATTTTCTTACTAGACTTCTACATTCAAGGCTTTTACTTCTACTCAGTTACATTATAACCTTAAGACTGGTTGTTGACCTCATTTTATCATGTCTCCCTTGCTGCACCATGTTTATTATTAGCTTACAAACTCTCTGGACAATGGCTGACTTCTATATCTATAGAATATCGAGGACATTTTGTATACCAACAATTTGTAAACAATAAATTCCTGTTAGTGAGAAGTGAAGACCTTATCACATGTATGGTAGCTGCGAAATATCTGGACCTCCTCCAGGATTAAAACCAGTACCAAATATGAATTATTTTTATATGTCATTGGAAAGGTACTTTTCCCTAGATTTAAGCTAAGTTCTTACACTTGACCTACAACTTCAATGTCAAGGACCATTAATTATCTTTCAACATGTTATACTAAAGCAAACACAATTTTCTGAAGATTTGCTTGAGCTTAAAAGGATAAACTAAATTAGCACAACTCAATCATATAAAAAATGTATTCATTTGAATGTATCTTTTCCTTAGATGGCAGCTCCATCACTCTCACACTGCCCTGCCTGCAAATTAAAAATGATCTTTTTGATAGTGTTGATTGTTTTCAATGGTTTAGTATTGGTGATTTATGACTGTGCGATACTGACAGGAGGTTCAGAAAATATCAAGACCAATATCTAACAGATCCTGCTGACTGCTCCCATACAAATATTTCTCCTTTCCACAGTTTCAGTGGGTTTTCAGATTCAGAGGGCCGTATCTGAATGCCGTTCACTTCTCTGGAGCTACTTGTTGAGTGATTTGCTAAAACTGAACAGGTTAGTGCCTTTAAGGTACAAAAAGATAAATGACTACTGTCTATGCACTCACTAGGTGCAAGTCAGCAGAGAGCCCTATGCCCTACAAGACAATGAAGGACAGTGGGTTAATATCAAAAGTGTGATGCTTGAACAGAGAAAAAGAGAAAAAAAAGAGAGCAAAATTTCCTTCAATAAATAGGACAGATTCTGTTGTATTTATATTAAACATAAACATGTTTAAAGTTCACAATAAAGTATATTAGAGAACTTGACACTTCTTTTTAAGAGTCATTACTGCATCCTTTCCATCTCCTTCAGCACAATGTCAAATTGCTCCCTACTGCACATTTATTAACATTTTGTCCAGTCTATATTTAAATGTGTCAACAGCTAGGGTTCCCACCTTTTCTCTGTTCCACAATCTATTCCCCTCAGGTCTAAAATTATCTTGTTATAATTTCCTGTCATTATCTCTATTTAACCCTCTAGTTCCAGCCTAAAAAATGCTCTCTTCAGTGTTAGATTTACATCATTCTACTGTGTCCCCACTTGCTCTCTGCTATTGGACAAAAAAGCTACCATAGGTAGCAATACTCATCAGCAACATCTAGTTTAAGGCTGTTAAATGCCTCATATTGAAAAATATTCTTTTCCACTGCTCATTATTGACACGTAACTGTCTTGCCAGAAATTTTTCATCCTGCCTCAAGCTGAGTTTGGGGGGATATTTTATGGTTTTTTTATGTCAGTCAAAATAATTGTGCTATTAGCCAATGGGAAAATATTCTTTCCTCTGTGTCTAAGAACTCCAGTGATTTCCATTGAGCAGCCCTAGCATGGCAGCTTGAGAACAGAAACTTGAAATATGAATAATCTCTCCTACTTTTCTTTTTGCTGTTGTTGCTGTTGTTATACACACTTAATTCAAGCAAAACTTTTCTTAATGTCTCAAGAAGAACTCAACACGAAAAACTGTATTTCACAGACAGCCACCTATTGCTTTCATTAGCTCTGTGATTACTCCTCTGTGCTCCCATTGCCTGAAGCATTCACTTACAGCCTGTCCTGCAGGGTACTGATTATCCTTCAGCTTCTGTTGAAATCAGTGAAAGTCAAGCACACTACCCACGACACAGGAGACTCTCAGCCACTGACAGGAGCAGGTACTTGTGGATTAGCAACATATTGAAAACATCACAGGAGCAGCCACTTGCTAGTACTAAAACCACCCTTTTAGGAACAAAAAAAAGGGGGGAGGTCTTATTACTGATGCAAGGATGGCCTGCTGTATTTAAAGCATGTTATCAACTGTAGTGAAATATGGCCAAACTGTTACAGCAGCAAGGAACTTAGGGGAAAAAGTGGAAGAGAGGAAGTGTGATACATAGCATGTGCTTTGCACACTTCACTGGCCCATTCATCATGAGACACAGTGCCTTCCCTGTTCATCCCCTAATAACTACTATGGATATCAACTGCTAAGCACAGAGGGGAAAAGGAGAATAAGAGAAGGGAAGCTGGACAAAAATGCATACTTCAGCATACATTATAAAACAACAGCAACAATGTGAAGCACCTTGGGACAAAGATCTATCTCTGTGGCCCATCAAGTCCAATTTAAGGCTTATTTGAACTAATTTGTTCCTTCCAACAGCTGAGTACGTTCTTCAGAACAAAGTGGTATCATGTGGCTGTCCAAATATTATCTGATCTTCTACCTGAGTAACTCTTCTACAGCTCCGAAGCTTGGATGACCTATTCATTGGAAAAGACGGGATGGACTGAGGTATTACTAGTCCCTCAAAACCAGCAGAGATGAATGAGTGTGAATACAAGACTTGTATCCAAGCCTCCCAGTTGGTAGTTCATCTAAGGAGTATGTGTGAGGCTGGACATATGATGATTCCCACCAGCTGCATAATGAGCCTCAGACAGCAATGAGAGCCACTGTCATTGCAAATGAAATTACTCAAGGCAAACCACTATGGAGTTCAAATGTTGCATGCATCCAAATAGACCAAATAGTATGAAATCTGCATTTCAATAAAAATACCTTATGACAGTTCTGCTTTTACCTGGTTTTGCTCTGGAGAGTAAAATAAATGTTCCTCGACTTGCAGAATAGTTCAGGTAAGTAAGGTTTTTGCAAAGCATACCAGTGTGATCTTGCTAGTGGAATTTTTGTGGGAGAAGCCAAAAAGAGAAAAATCAGGAAAACTATGGGTTGTGATGCCTCCAGATGCTACAGAACACTAACTATTCTACATTAAAAACTGTGAACCCCCCTTGTGGTGTCTTGATATCCTACTGACTCATTAAAAACTGTGGGGACCACATAATTTGCAACTGTTAGAAATTGTTACTTTTGTTAATATTTTACTTTTTAAGAAATGATGCAGAACTGAACAAGAAATAGGAATTACAAAAGTAAAATTCAATGTAAAAGGAAAAATAGGAAACACTGCTGCAGCAACCTAACTCCTAGATGCTTACACCATACCTTGTATTAAAAAAAACCCTCTTATAATCTCATATATTTGTTTACACTCCCAATATCTAATATAGAAGACAATTAAGAATTCTCAGAAGAGGTAGAATAGAAAATTGGCTATTGGTCTTACAAGTGAAATGGAGATGCTCTTTAATGCATTTCCATTTTGTAGGTACAATAAGTCAATTAGATGTAAAATGTCAGCAATAAATGAATGGTCTGGATTCACACCATCTATGAACAAAAATGCTCTTCATTACCAAGTATTTTCTATATGATGCCAGGATACCACCAACACATTCATTTGGAAGAACTTTCGAGTTTCCACTACATGCAAAATATTCCGACTTACGTTTCACAGCAGGAGAAATGAACAATATAAACTACTTTTGTTTTGCTGTAGAGAGTGAATGGGTATAGAATCATAGAATTATTTAGGTTGGAAAAGACCTTTAAGATGAGAGTCCAACTGTTAACCTAGCACTGCCATGTCCCTAGGCTTCCACTAGACCATGTCCCTAAGCACCACATCTACACATCTTTTAAGTACCTCCAGGGATGGTGACTCAACCACTTCCCTGGGCAGTCAGTTCCAATATGTGGAGATCTCACTCTTAAATCTATCCTAAATCTATGAACTAAGTTTTCAGAAGTAGATACAATATATATCTCCACACTAGTTTCTATGTATGCAGACATACACACAGCTATGTTCACACAGTTAAGCCTGAACACTGCTTACAGATGTTCTGCTACCAGCATGGCTGGGGAATCCCAGAATGCTGAACAAGCTGCAAAGCTTTCCTGAGAAGTTCAGAAAATACTTGGGCAGTTAGCTTTTGCTGACCTCTGTGCTGCTGTGATTAAAGAGCTACTGCTAGCCAAGCTATTCAGTTTTAAAGCTAGCTCCACTACTTTTGCACAGCTGCTGTTATATACGTCATTGTTCAGCGATATGTCAGCTATTCAGATTAAATAAGAAGCTTCTTCTGAGTCTTATAACTGCCAAGAGCCTTTGCATTGTCTGTATTTGGAAAATACTTCCCACTGTACAATCCTCAGTATGTGTAGAAACAGGAATTTTCTTTCAAGCTGCTGGTGATTTGAACATATCAGGCCTAGACTTCAGTTTGGAACTAGGCAATTTACCACTTCCCTTGCTGGCTCCCTCTTCTGTGGTCCTCCAAAGTTTCACAGAAGCTGAAAGCAAGTGAGCTGAATCCTGACATCAGTTTTGACTCTGGAAAGAGATGTGAATATATGATTGAAAATGTTTTTCCTGTTGCGTAGTTTGCATATGCTGTGCCCTTACTTATCCCATGGCAACCTCACACCAGCAACACGTGCCTTGATCACCACATGGCTGGAGATGCTGTAAGTCTGTCTTTGCAGAGCAGCTCTGAAGCTTGCAGCTTGTTCAAAAAGGATAAGCCTGTCTGCTCTTCTGTTCAGCAGAGCCATCAGATTTAGTCTGCTGTGAGTGCTTTCTGTGGGCTGCTCAGATGGTATTTTGACTTGAAGGTGATCTCATTAAGTTTTAAAACCCCAGCTGGAAGGACCCTATACAACACAGAAGCGCCTGTACTGACTTGACATCATCCTTGTTCCAGGGATTCCACTGCTGCCCATTGAAGTGGTGGGTCTTTCTACATTATCTTGGTTGATTTCTTGACAGTGCAATTCACTACTCTACAATACCCATTTCATCTTATATTCCTACCCATTTTTTATTAAACAAAAGCCTTCAGCATTTTTTAAATATCAAGGGAAAATTTTTAATGCTATTTATTTAATGATTGCTTCTGGCCTTATGTTTATTAATGCTACGTCTTACCCAGCCTCCCTTCTGAGCCTGTGAATGTGTAGGAGAAAGAGGGATAGTAGGATGCTGCCTTTGTTTTTAATCTGTTTGCATTTTAATACTACGTTATTTATTTAGTATTACTGAATTTTTATGTTTAAATGAACAATTCCTTGTTTAAACAAACATAAAACAAGTAATGGGGAACGCTTTATAAATACGAGCACTATTCTAATTCTGCCGGCATCAAAATGACAGTCTGGGCAGGATGGGGCATTACCATATATAAATAAGCACAGTTAACATCAGTAGTGGCCCCAAGACTCTGAGGCAAAGGTGAGTTTTTCCTAACAAGAGCTAAAGAGCACCTGCTCAGAGCAGCTCATTTCAGAGCTACAGGGTGGTCCCTGAAAAAGAAATGCAGCTGTTACCCAATCCAGGGACTTTAAGGCCTGTTCTCTCAAGGTATGGAACAAGAAGCAAATCCCTAGGGAAGCCTAAGGGAAAAAGAGGTAGATAAATTTTAAAAATTCAGGGACTTAAGGGGAGGGCATGGAGAGAAATATGCCTGACAAACGACCAGCATCACCAGGATCAAGCGGACAAGCAAGCACAACCAGAACTGAAAAATAAGACAACTTTGACTTCTGTAAGACCTCAAATTTTCTATGGGAGTGGCCAGGCCTGTACAGGCCATGAGCAGCACAGCTTCCAGCTTGGGGCTGACTTTGCAGCGTTTTAGGGAATTGTGAGTGGGTTCCAGGGATCAGATATTTTGCATGGAAACTGTTTTGTAAGAAGGTTTCTTCATCTTCTGTCATACCAAAGATGGAGCTACAAACATACAGTATTTTTGACCAAAGACCTCCCATAATCTCATTAATATGTTTTCATTAGAAGAAAATTTACAATACATTGGGATGTTTTTCAAAAGTATACTTATTCTTAAAAGCCTGTCAGAACCTCAGTGCAAACCAAAAATGAAGGCAGGTAAATTACTGTACAAGTTAAATCATTTGCAATGATTTAATTCATTTGATCTAGCCATGATTTAGCATGCACTGTCTCAGCCATTAAGTGTTACTACAGCATTAATGCATATATATAGCATATCCACACTGTATCCAGATACATAATTAAAAATGTTCTGTCACACAGTAAAGCACATATAGAAAAAGGGAGTTAGGAGAGAGGACACACTTGCAAGGTACCAATAAATCCTACTGAAATGACTCTGCCACAGCAAAACTGAAAGTAAACACATTGCTGCAACCACCCTCTACAGTGTTTTGCATTATGAGCAGATGCACTCGGTAGACAGGACAGACCCACATACAAGTGCAGAGAACCAGCACCCTGTGCTCAGGCCCCATGCTGTGCCAGCCATCCCGAAAGAGTTAAGCCTAGCACTGATCTAAAGGGATACCACACACACACATCTGTTTAGCACACACTGACTAATTGCAGTGTCGGTAGAACGTGGCAGGATGCCAACCCCTGCACTCATGCGCAATACACTGGTTTATGCATTGATCTGCTTTTCTTCTGTGGGCTTTAAATACCCAGATAAGCCTGCAAAGCTGCAAGGAGATCGCATCAATATATTTACCCCACAGGCTTCCCTCTCCCTTCCCGTCATTCTGTTATGTGTCTACCAAAGGTCTATTGTGAAATAATCTCCCAAGCCGTGTTGTGTTGTAGCTTTCTCTAATGTTAACTGAATTTCCCTTGGTAACAAAGACACAGTATCCCAGCAGTATTCCCACTCTCTTCTCTGAATAGCTTATCATTTGATAGTAGAGCTATTCAAAATGGCATCTAGTGTTTTCTTCTTACGACTTTACTGCTGAATTATCGATGAGTTAAGAGTGTAATTTTAAAGGAGCTGCAATTTAGCAAAACAGTTGGCTAAGTGATAAATAGGGGGTTGGCATATTTGCTCTGTAGTAAGTTTTGCCTATAACAGTACTACATCCAGTTTCAAGGTCAGCACTCATTCTGAGGCAGCATTTAGTGTTAGGAAGAACAGCTAGTAAGGCACGAACATAAATTTGTACACCCTCTCAATTTCTGTATGAGGCAGGCAGGTGTTATGATCTCCATTACACAGCGAAATCATCTGAGAGACAAAGGGTCCTGTCCAAAGTCTGACTCCAGTCACTAGGCAGAAGGCGTTTCAACCACAGTATCTCTGAAAGCTGGCTAAAGATTTTTGAACTGTTTGTTATTTTTTTTCAGAAAGATGTTGATAACTTGAAGTAAAAACTTCAAATGAACATCGATGCCTGTGTCAACAAAGATGGATTCTCTGACCCAAAATAGGAGAATGGCTCAACCAAGCTCGATTTGGCAGTAAGGGAAATCTAGATAAGTAGAAAATAACTCATATTCCAATGGGAGAGGGAGGTTTAAGATTTTCTCCAAGCAAGCATAGATCTTAACATGGAAAATGAGTGCCTGTCCTACTGCTTTAGAAGAAGCATCTTTCTTTACCTTGAAACACCTGTCCATCTACAGAATGAATCAATATTTTCAATGCTGCAGCATCTCACAGGACAGGAGACAGTTTTTCTGCCCATTTCTACTAATTGCTTCTGAAGTCCAGATCAAATAATATCCATAAAGATTTGCAGAAAGATAAATGAAGCTGTCATGATAGAGGAGAGGTTGTCTTGATATAAAACTTACATCTGTATCTTAGGATGTTTATATAAAAAAGAAAAGCAAAATAAAATTGGCTTATTTCCTCCACCAAGCATTCCAGCACCAGATGAGAATTAGAGCGAATTCTACTCACTGTGAAGTGGGGTAGGATTTGTACAACAGCAAGGAAAGCATTATGAGATGGGGATTATGTCTGACTAAGAGAATCTAGCTGTAGAGAACACAGACAGAATAGGGGGGGGGGGGGGAATGGTTCAATTTCATGCTAATGTAAGCATACAGTACTGGAAATTGCAGGTTTAAATTTATCATAGTCCATTTTTAAATTATCAAGTAATAAATACATTGTTAAGATTATTCTTCTTGATCAGTTCTCCCCTAAAATATAATTGTTTAGGGAATGTGTTTTTGTACAACTTTATATTATTTTGTTCTTCTTTCATCCCTCATTTTTATCAAGTTCCAGGGAGTCGTTACAGACTTTTTCTTTTTTTTTTCTTTTTTTTTTTTCTTTTTTGTGGATGAATTAGGTTAGAATAAAGAGTTTAACCTTCTCCATCTCCTAAACAAGTTTGTTCTTTTTTTTTAAATTTAAATTGAAAAGATTTTGCAAAGGAATCTGTGAACTATGCTTACTTACTTTTCTAGGAAAGAGAACAAAATGAGGAGATGATAACATAGTTGCTTTTAAGCTTATTGTGATAATAAAGGTCAGCCCTGAGCAACAACAACCCTTTGAACAAATTAAACAGGAGATGGCACATGCAGTAGCCCTTGGGCCAGTCTGGGGAGGGCAAGATGTAAACAATCTGCTCTACACCACAGCCAGGGAGAATGGCCCTACCTGGAGCCTCTAGCAGAAAGCACCAGGGGAGACTCAACATCAACCCCAAGGCTTTTGGAGATGAGGATACAGAGGATCTGAGACCCGCCATACCTCCAGCTGAAAAAGAGATACTGGCAGCTTATGAAGGGGTTTGAGCTGCTTTGGAAGTGATTGGTACTGAAGCACAGCTCCTCCTGGCACCCCAGCTGCTGGTGCTGGGCTGGAGGTTCAAAGGAAGGGTCTCCCATACACATCATGCAACTGATTCTACATGGAGTAAGTGGATTCAAATAGTTCAAATAGGAAACCCCAGTTGTCCAGGAATCTTGGAAGTGATCATGGACTGGCCAGAAGGCAAAGATTTCAGAATGTCACCAGAGGAGGAGGTGACACATGCTGAAGAGGCCTCACTGTATAATAAATTACCAGAAAATGAGAAGCAATATGCCCTGTTTACTGATGGGTGCTGCCGTATTGTAAGAAAGCATCAGAGATGGAAGGCAGCTGTATGGATCCCCCTCCAACAAGTCAGAGAAACTGCTGAAGCAGAAGGTGAATTGAGTCAGTTTGCAGAGCTGAAAGTCATCCAGCTGGCTTTAGACATTGCTTGAATGAGAAAAATGGCCAATGCTTTACCTCTATACTGACCCTTGGATGGTGGCAAATACCCTGAGCAGGTGGAAGCAGAATAACTGGCAGCACAGAAGCAAACCCATCTGGGCTGCCATATTGTGGCAAGCTATTGCTGCCTGTGTGGAGAACCTGATTGTGAAGGTATGTTACTTAGCTGCTCAGGTACCCAAGAGTCAAGCCAAAACAACCAACAGGTGGATCAGGCTGCTAAGACTGAAGTGGTTCAGGTAGATCTGGCGTGCCAACATCAGGGAGAATTATTTATAGTTCAGTGGGCCCATGACACCTCAGGCCATCAAGGAAGAAATGCAACGTATAGATGGGCTCATGATCAAGGAGTGGACTTGACCATAGACACCATAGCCCAGATTATTCATTAATGTGAAAAATGTGCTGCAATTCAGCAAGCCAAGCAGTTAAAGCCTCTTTTGGTTTGGGAGAAAAATAGCTGAAATATAAATATGGGGAAGCCTGGCAGATTGACTATATCACACTCCCACAAACCTGCCAAGGCAAGCGCCATGTGCTTACCATGGTGGAAGCAGCCACTGGATGGCTGGAAACATACCCTGTGTTCCATGCCACCACCCAGAACATGGGCCTTGAAAAGCAAACCTTATGGAGACACGGCACTCCAGAAAGAATTGAGTCAGATAACAGGACTCATTTCCAAAACAACCTCATAGACACGTCGGCCAAAAAGCATGGTATTGAATAGGTATATCACATCTTCTATCACACACCAGCCTCCGGAAAAATCGAACAATACAATGGACTGTTAAAGGCTACACTGAGAGCAATGGGTGGTGGGACCTTCAGACGTTGGGATACATATTAGCAAAAGCCACCTGGTTAGTCACTAGAGGATCTGCCAGTCAGGATGGCCCTGCACAATCAAAACTTTTACATACTGTAGAAGAGGATAAAGTTCCCATAAATAATATGCTAGGGAAAACAGTCTGGGTTATTCCTGCCTCAGGCAAAGGCAAATGCATTTGTGGGATCACTTTTGCTTAAGGACTTGGGTGCACTTGGTGGGTAATGTGGGAGGATGGGGAAGTCCATTGTGTTCATCAAGGGGATTTGATTCTGGATGAGAATAGTCAATGAATTAAATTGTATGATAATTGCTATATAATACATATATCATCACTTCTGTGGTGGCTGTATGCCCTATCAAGGGTATTACAGTAAAAGTCACACAGATTAATGAAGAATGAACTTTGATGAAACTGGACAAGCACAGTGATGATGGAATCAGAACTGGCTTCAGCATGCAACAATCCAACACCACACACCATCTTTCCTGCCCTGAAAGACTGTTATGACAGATGCAGCCCAAAGTCATGGACTAAATTAACTCAATGGATTTTTATAGGGATGACCCATAGACTAATGGAATGATACCTCTGTGTATATATCAAATGACAGGAAAAGTGTTGAGGGTTAAGTGGGATGTATTAGAAAGTGTGGGACCCGGGCATGATGTAAATGGTATAGAATAAGGGGTGGATACTGTCCTGGTTTGGGCTGGAATAGAGTTAATTTTCTTCCTAGTAGCTGTTACAGTGCTGTGGATTTGGATTTTGTATCAGAATACTGTTAGCAACAACTAAAACATCAATGTGTTTTTAAGTAGTGGTGTTTTTAAGTAGTGCTTACCCTGAGTCAAGGACTTTTCAGTTTCCCAGTGCTCTACTAATGAGGAGGTTGCACAAGAAGCTGGGAGGGAGCATAGCTAGGACAGCTGACCCAAACTAGCCAAAGGGATATTCCAAACTGTAAAATGTCATGCTCAGTATATAAACAGGGGGGTTGGCCAAGGAGGGGCAGAAATCACTTCTCTGGGACTGGCTGGCCATCAGTCAGCAGGTTGTGAGCAACTGTATTGTGAATCCCTTGTCTCTCCCGGGTTCTAGTTCTCTTTTTGTTGTTGTTGTCTCCCTTTTCATTACAGTTGTTGTTGTTGTTATTCTTATTATTGTTATTTTATTTCTGTTATTAAACTGTTCTTATCACAACCCATGGGTTTTACCTTTTTCCCTGATTCTCCTCCCCATCTCACCGGGGGACCAGGGGTGGTGGTGATGATGAGTGGACAGCTGCGTGATACCTAGCTGCTGGCTGGGGTTAAACCACAACATCAATCCTGAAAGCCCTGCAATTCGGTACATGCACCATACAGTCCCTACTGACACCCTTGTGATCTGCAAATATAATTTTTAGTGTCACCTTTCCCCTGCAGACCTTTGAAAGTATCCTGCTTGAATTGTTTTCTGATAATGTCACAACAACACAGCACTGGAGACATACAGCGAGCATTTCTGTACCTCACCTTCCTCAGTCTGGACTAATTTATCCAGCTGTTTCTTGGCACAGTTAATTGTCACTTGAAAAAAAACACAGTTTTAGGGGTTTTTTATTTATCTGTTAATATAATTTCAGAATATGACTCTGGTAAAAGTATGGAGAGAATGGCAAAAGGAAATACTTAACATAGAAAAATTTCTTCTGGATTTAGATCCTAAGTTACCATAGCAGCAAATTCAACACACTACCTGTAGACTGGAGAGGAACAGATAAATAAAAGCTGGGAGAGATCATATTAAAACCTAAAGGTCTATTCAGCAGATTCTCTATTTGTACCCATGAAAACAAGCAGATATGTGTGGTGTTTTGATTCCTGGCACCCCTAACTCAACAGAACCATGCAGAAGGTCTCCTTGGCCCTCATTTCCTGTGACAATATTCTGCAGGCATCCTTTGTGAATTAATTTCTGGTAGGTTTATATAATAATACAGCACCACAGAAGCCATCCTCTCTGATGATGAATGAGTGTTTCTTTTCAGTTTTCCACAAATGAAAAAGAATGCCTAATCCCAGATGCTATCAACTCACTAAGAATAACCTAATCTTAAGTGAGATCAGGTTTCTCTCTGAATTGAATGCAGACTGCTAATGCTTATCTAATGACAGACAAAGTGGTTTGTGTTTACAAGTCTGGGAGGATGCCTCATACATATTTTATATTTTATGCTCGTGCATATATGGAATTGAAATCTATGTGATAAACTGCATATCCAGATGATATTCAGATGTGTCATCGATTTTTTACATACTGATCTATTTTGTTTTAACATTTCAAACCACTAGGGCCTTGTTTATATGGCACAATTCAGCTGAATGGTGAAACATCTAACAAATCACTATCATATCATTGCAAATTATGTCATCATTAGCTAACCATGATTAGCTAATCAGATTAACTAACCATGGTCACATCAAGATCTTGGATATTGCAGCCTGCCTATAGCCAATAAAATTCATTTCTGAAGTTCATGAAACCAACAGATTAATAGCGAAGGTTAATAGCAAAGAGCCGTTACTGATGCATAGGTCAAGCACAGTTCAGTTTGGCTTCAGAACAAAGTTTTTCCCCAGCTTCAAAAACCTCCACAGTGATGTGGAGGGATTCTTGCTTCAAGTTTGCTGTTTTTAAGAAGTGATTCCCTCATTGTTACTGTGCTGGGTACAAGTGAACAAAATAGGGCATAAATAGACCTTCTCAAAGGTTAATAAAGAAAAATACTTAAACTGCATGGATGGGATTCTTCTCTACTACTGACGCACATGACAACTATCTCTTTATGCAAGATAGAAATCAGGAAAGAGATTATCCAGTTCAGTTCTACAACAATATTGATGAGATTGAGTCTCAGTGGGGCTCTCTTGGCGTTTGTCAGTTATGCCACATTACCTGTCCTCTTGGCTTTTATTTCTCCACTGGCTTCTCTATGCAATTTGGCAAATAACAAAAGATAATAGTAATAAAAACTTCCATTTTAATGCAGGTTTTCATTTGAAAAAATAATCACACAGCAACAGAATATAGTTCAGGCTCTGGATAGAGAAGAATGCTTAAGAATATGATTAACTTTAGGCCTGGTGCAGCAGTCCTACAAAGAGACTGAAACAAATGCTTAAGTACTTTCTTGAGCAGGTTTTGCAGAAGTTTTAGTCTGCATAATGTTCTTCCGTTTTTTTTTTTTCCAAGCCAAGATGCAGGAATTATTATTTTTTCTGAAGCTTTATCTTTTTACTACTGAGAGTGCTTATGGAAGTTCAATTCCCATCACTTCAGAGATCATATTTCTACATCAGCTGAGACAGTCTCTGTCTCAAAGACATTATGATGTTAAATGGACAAGGAAGACAGATGCGAGAGAACTGAGGACAATAAAACAGTAAGTAACCACCAACAAAAAGAGAACTGGAAGAACACAAACCAAAGACATATAATATGCTTCCAGCTGAAAGAAGTGAGTGGAGCTGAAGGATGCTAATGGTGAGAAGGGAAGGCTAATCTGTTCCCGTGCCTTCCCATTGACATCAAATAAGGTATATTGGGATGTTTAGACTTAGATTTTGGCTCCTAATTTTTGCTAGTTTGGGAAGTAGATCTCTTGTCTTTAATACCGAACACTGAACTTGAATCTGAAAATGTCAATTCAAATGCAATGCTGGAAAATTGCTTAGAAGGACAGTGGAAGTGTGCAGCAAGAATTTAACTTTTCTTTATGGATTCAGCTTCAGCCATTCTTAGGTAAAGTAAAATCTATGCAGTTTCTCTTGTGTGGAAATTAGTGACTGAAATATTTAACTAAATTAAATTGTACATTAAGATACCAAACTCATAAAAGATGCATTTAAAAAATCCTAAGTAAACCTAACAGCTATTAGGACAGTAAAGGGGAGAAGAGAAAAAAAAAACCACAACAAAAAACCAAAACAACAAAAAACCCCAGGCAGCTCACCAGCTCACATAGAGGTCAAGCAATCACGCAAGTGTGAATCTCTTCAGTCACTCAAAAGCATTGACAAGTGGCCAGCAGCACACTGAAAAGATAACTGCCAACTAGTCCTAAATCTCAGTTTGTGCAATAATTGCAAATTTGCATAATTAAGAACAGTCACCATAAAGCCCAAATTATTGTCAGTTTAGAAAAATATCACTGCAATTTGCTAAAGTTTGTGTGCTAAAAAGAAGTGTCATAAGGATTAGCAGAATTTACAGAACAGTTTAAAAAGGAAGTTTGTTTGTGAACTTGGATATGCCTGCTTCATTTGAGATCTTCAACTTGCACTTCAAATACTATGTAATTCAATTTCTTATCTACAAAGTGTGGATAATGATATGTGGCCTTTTTCATAAAGCACTTCATGATTCTTGACTGAAAGGACCTATAGAAGTGTGAACTACTTTTTATTAAGTATTTTTAATCAAATTTTTATCAAACTGTTGTTAAGAATGACTCTGTGACAGCTAACTGTACTTTCTTCACTTCAAAAGCACATCATCCCTTCCAATGGAATTCTCTTCTAATCCCAAAACATACTTTCATTGTATTAAATTACCATGAAGAAGCCTCCAGGGGCAAGTTCCAATATTTTTATTTGTTCCTTCCTCAGTGAATGTGAAATTAGTAAAGTGCCTGTTTAAATAATGACCAAGTCAAAACCGACTAAGGAAATCAGGATTGAGTCAGGAAAGCAGCATTTTCTTGTGCATGTGGAGGGGGAAGCAAATGGCCTTCCTTAGATATCACCTTTGTTATCCTGCAATAAAATGGATTTGGTAGATTTTGGTTATTCTTTGTTAAGAAATACACCTCTCAGCAGCACACAGTATGCATTCCAGCTGTCATTTTACATGCCAAATGTATTTAGATAGGTTTTAAAATAGCTAAAATTATTAACTCAGAAAACTAAGCTTATCAAAGAAACAAAGTACATGGTTTTATTCCTAAGATCTTCAGGAGCATCTTTAGACATCTAATCATCTCTAGATTGATAAAGAAAAAATAATAATAATCAAGATTCATTAAAAGATTCCCAAGTTCAAAATGCATTTGGAAAAGCACACCCATGACAATGTTTTTATTTGGTTCCAGTTCAGCACTCCTATCTGAAAAATCACGTATCTTAACCAAAGCCCCCTAAAGCTGATGAATGTCTTTGACTAAACTACATCTAACAGTCAGTCCCCAATGCCTTTCAAAGTCCACTTAAATTCAGAATTTTATTTGCAATAAACAATCATTACTCCATTCCCCATCTCCCACTTCAATACAGAGGTACTGCTAAGCAGATGACAAATGCTAATAATTTTGTGGTATGTAAAATTCTGCCAGTGAATAATCTCACTTTTTTTCTTGTCCAAGTGCAAATATCTACAAGTCATGCAGAAATACCTTGAATTCAAACTTTGATCTTCATGTATTTGGATTTTTTTTTAAAAAGGAAACTACACATTGCCATGAAGTCTCTTCTAAGACATTCAGCACTGCAGTTATCAAACAGGAAGCAGTATTTCTTCAGAAACAGCAGGTCTCTGCTGAAGATTCTCTTCTCTATGAACAGAGTTTATTTCAGTTTCTGGATAATAGGCAAAATTCAAACTTTCTTGGAAAATATTCTCTGTTCTTCTGTTTCAAAAGCACAGGTAGCAAGTTCATTTTAGTCATAAAGCACAGAAGGCTCAACTGAACACCTCCAAGCAAATTCTGCATGTTTACCTCCACAGCACACAGAGAAAAGCCACGTTACAAGTTGCCTGAAAGAAAAAAGAGGCATTTTCCCCAAACCAGTGCTTTCTGAAGTTAGTGTGATTTGATCCACCATGTAGGTCGTTACTAGAAAATTCTCCCACTTTGCTTAATTTCCTTATTTCTGTAGAGCCTAAATGGTCTAAATGCTCCCTCAATTCATCGCTTGAATCTAGACCACCGCTGTCTCCTGCTCTTTACTTCCCTCCACTGACTGCTTGGTCACTTCCACCACCTTGCAACAGACTATCCCTTCACTCACAAGAAGGTGGGAGAGAAAACAGACACTTTTTCATAGGAGAGTGGAAGTGAATGGGGTCTTTGAATAGCCTTGGACCATGCACCAAGACACAGATCCACTTCCTTAGGTTGGGATGGCAACCAGAATTTAAATTTCAGGGACATATAATTAGTCTGAGCCTTACCTCCTGGCAATTAGCAGAATACAATTTTTTTATCTACCGTGCTCTCCCCGTTGCTTGCAGTTTTCTCCCAGATCCAGTCTTTCATCTTCAGACACCTGATGGCTCTAAATTTTTCAGGCATCTTTCCATCAATGACCTTCAGCTCAACCCTTATTCTGGGACACCAATTACAATCTTATAGTATTAAATATAGCTTTGCTTTGGCATTTTATTAGATAGACATCAAAATGTGTTTAATAAACATATTTCAGGATACTTTACTCCTATGAAAACATTTTCTGCTAATCTCCCTGTGGATACTGTCATCCCTTACTGTGTAACATTTCACTGAATTCTTAATTCCTCAGTGACAGGAGCTGTTGTTTTATTTGCCTGCAGAATGCCACAAACATCTGTGGCTCCATATAACATCTAAAAATTCCTGAAAATACAATGTTCTTATTCTTTTCTTGACAGCTTCTCATCTCTATCTCACCTATTAATGCTAAGTCAGCTTGGAAGTTTATCACAAGTGGACTGACCTTTGCCTTACGTTTTGTCTCAAAATAGGCATGCAGTGTCATAGAACAAGTCAAAAGTAATGCCCTGTGTTCTGCTGGTTTGCTACATGGCAATGGCTCAGATGTCTCTCTCTGCTATTTCAAGTGGTTAACTGCATTATCTAAAGTAAGCCTTGATTGTCAAAGCTTGAGCTCATATTCTTCCCTGTTTTATCTGAAGGTAATGCAATTTCAGAGAACTGATTATTTCATCTGATGAGAAAAAAAGAATGACAACGCTCTGTCTAATGCACTGAAGGGAACCGAGCCCTAATGTCTTAATACACTGTAATGAACATGAAGAAAATATCTTTTCATCTGGTGAAAGGGGAAGCTTTTGATTGCAAAAATGCATCTGTGATAGCAACAGTATACAGCATTGCACATTCAGTCCAGCCTGATGATGTTTACAGAGCATACAGTGCAGATGATACAATACAGCAAAGCACTTTTTTTTCATATGCTTTTGTTCCTGGATTTTAAGTAAGATGTTCAAGGGAAGCATGAGGGCAATATTGTGAAGTTACATAACACACTGTCAACCCTTCACAGTTAAAAATAAAAGGATTCAGGCTCTCCTCCATAATTGTAATTTACAATGATGAGTTGCATAGACGCATTCTCCTAAAGAATTTCAGTATTTATTCCTCTTTTTAGCACCGTGAATCATAAAGGCCCACTGGCTCTCTCTTTAGGCAAGTTACATACCCAGTAACTTTAATAGATTAGGAAGAGGGGGGTGGGGGGAGAAATCAATCCCAATGTTTTCTGCTTTTGTTGCTTAAAGGCAATCGACGGGAAGTTAAAGAAAACTATTGGCACACCCCTCAAAGCTACTGCTGAAATGCATCTTAGGTTCTGTTTCTGACCCAAAACTTTCCCACATACCCCTCTCCTCTCTTAAGTGCTCCCCACAGTTTCAAAGTGCTGTGTATTTGCAAGGTGTATTTATATCCCAGCTATGGTGAGAGGCTTCAGGATAAGAGAGGCAGAGTGGAACAAAATGGAATTCGGAAAGAACTGGTAGGAAACTGCATTGGCTGGCAGGGGAAACTCCTAACAGAAAAGTACTGCCAGGCCTACAGAAATGAGAGAGAAGCAGCATTTCTTATTTTTGAAGCATCCAGTTTCAAGAACTGGGATGCCAAGAGAGAACAAACTGTGGCTCAGCCACAATTACAATTCTGAATATATTTCTATGAGCCTACCTGGACAATGGTCATTCCCATTGACAACACAGTGCTATTTGCAATAGCTGCACTTTTCTGTAAATTTTTAAGGTTTTTATTCCCAAAGGAATGATGAACTACAAGCAGCCACCTGCCACAATGCTATAAGTGTAAAAAGAGTTGTAGCTTACATGTATTCTAAAGCATCCTCCATCTTGCCAACAGCTTGTTGGACAGATTTTGTTATTGAGAAAATAAAGTGTTTTACTATGTCAGCAGGGTAATTACATCTGGAAAAAAACCCATGGGAATGTTTATAAAGTCTCTCCCCAAAACTGAGTTATAAGCTAAAATAAAGAATGATGGCTGTATGAATAATCTCAACTCTAAAAGAAGTTCCTCTTGCAAAGCTCATAGAAACATATAATTTCATCCCTATCTTCCAAAGGTGTCAGTCATCTTCTATCTTATCGCTATCAACACAATGCAGCCCAGTGCTGCTAACTTCTCATACTGGAAGAGCATTTGAGTGATTAGAGGTTTCTCTTTCGTTTCTCTTTTGTCTATGTATTCTTTCCAATAGCTTCCTCACTCTTAATAGTAAGAGACACATTTTTCTGCTAGAAAGTTTGTCTATGACTTCCAGGGACAACTTCTACAGATACCAAAAAGACTCTCAATGTTCCCAAGCCTTGTGTTAAGGGCTTGGGCTGACTTCTGGAGCCCTGAAACTGAAGTAGAGGCAACAAAAATCGTAACTTCAGCTTTTAAGTGTTAAAATGATGAGACTCTTGGAGGTATCTAACAAATAAAATGTGTCTTTAACCTAAGATAACTTAACATTTTCAGTGACCTGAAAATTACCAAGGATTGCAAAGGCCATGCAGTAGCTCCAAATTGTACTGTTATTTTATGATCAAAAAGGAAAGGAACCTTTTTATAAATATTTGATCGAACCTTTATAATTTCTTTGTACTATTTAAATTCTTTTAAAATTCCTATTTATTATAACTTCCACAAATCCTTACATGAGAACCTCAGCAATCTACCAGTGAAATCTAGACTCAGAGTAAAGATCAATTACTGATGGAATGAGATTGTAATGATTACTGTATTACATAGCTAAAGATACACAATAACTTCATGCTTTCACAGGTTTTACTTAAAAAGTATTCTCCCACAAGTAGGTCACTATCTTGGTTTGGGAAATCATTTAATTCACAGAGTTCAACAATGCAGAGCCCACCCACCAAGACCAAGAAAATGGTTTTACTCCCACTGATGCTAAACATAATATTCTCAATCAGTGAGGATCAATCAGTTTTGTCTGTAGCTTTATAGCAAACCTTATTTTTTAAACTCAATCTAAATTAGTAAGTGCAGCTGCATATAATCATCAACATATTTCATATGTAACATAATACAGCATTTCGTCCATGAATTATGAATGGTGTAGAAAGCAAAGTAAATGGTAAAAATATTAGATTTCATCATTTCTTGTAATACATATACATGTACATTCAAATTCCCTCAAAAATGTCAAAATGAGATAATGCCCAAATTTTCTAAATCAAGGCATGTATTCTACAAATTCATTACTTACCTAGTTTGCACCAACCCAGGAATTTCAGTCAAGTTCAAGTACAGAATTGAGCATTAGCACTTGGTATTTTACTTCTGCTAACAGAGGTATGAGGTGACAGTTACTAAAATACCAGACCAGTCACAGAGTATTCTATTCACTGACAGATAAGGGAAATGAGCACATCAATCAGTGCTTTTATGGGCAACTACAAGCCCTCAAAGTGACATGACAGGAAGCATATTTAATAGCATGTATTTGGGTATCATTGGGTAAAAGTGAAAAACATTTCACTTCTACATTATCAAAACCCTCGAAGTGGTATTACTGAACCTAACAAATAGTAATATTTAGAAAACCAAAGACATGAAAATGAAAATAATAAGAAAAAGAAAAAAGTCTCAAACCTACTAATCCAGATTCAAGATGAGAAATTCCCAAGGCAAACATCAGTGATCTACCTGCCAAGAACAGTGTATCAAATGGCATGCTTCTTTCCCAGGTAAGATGTTGAATATTTGAATATGCTGGTGGAAACTCAGCAGGACCCAAGAGACGTTGCTATCACTCACTTCATGAGTACAAGGCAAAGCCTCCCACTGAGTTCTGAAAGTAGGCCCTGGGAGGCATTTGCCCTCACAAATGTTTTTGGAGGGTGATCGATGTCCAAGATCTGCCTTTGTGCTGGCTCTGCTCTGTGCCACATAGTACCTGCTGTGTTTGACCATCAGCAGAGCTGCCATAGCCTGCTCCTTTTGCCTTAAGGAAATGTGCTTCATAGCTCCCTTACATGTTCAAAATGGCAGCAACAACATCAAAGAACTTCAAGACATGTTGTTTATTGATCAAGTTGGTTCCACTGACATCAACCCAAAAGGAATGGCAAACCAGCAGGTACCATATTTAAATTAGGACTATTTAGAGTAGCCTTTTGGTTCCCACAAAAACTTCTGTGAGGAAAATCAAGTTTTGAAACCAGCGAACTCTCCAGGAAAAAAAAACCTGCTTTTCAGTAAGTAACATTGATTTCATTTTGACATACAATGTTTAGTAGGTTCAGATCTTTGGAAAACCAAAAGAAATTCAGATTCTGAATACCATTGTGAGGCCATTCATGAATTTACTTTTTCTTCTATTGTTATGATTAGTACACCCCTCTGTTCTCACACTACAGAGAAAAAAACCACAGGACGTTCCAGTTCCGAGGAACCCTCCCTATTGCCATTACCTTTCAAAAATAACCAAAAGTGGTTTCACAATGACAGACGCAGCTCCCTCAGCTCTTGTAAATGCATCCCATCAGGTCCCATGGACTTCTGTACGTTCATCTTGTTTACGTGCTCCCTAAACTGATCCTCCCCTACCAAGGGTAAGTCTTCATCACTCCAGGCTTTCCCACCAGTCTCAGGGGCCTGGGATTCCTGAAGAACAGTCTTGCCAGTAAAGACTGAGGTAAAGAAGGCATTAAGTACCTTGGTCTTTTCCAGTCCTTTGTAACCAGGTCACCCACCATATTCATCAGCAGGTCCACATTTACCTTCCACTTACAGCTGATATACCTGTAGAAGCACTTTTTGTTGCCTTTCACATCATTCTTTAGATTCAACTCCAGGTGGACTTTGATTTTCTTAACTCCATCCCTTCATGCTTGGACAGTGCCCCTGTCATCTTCCTGGGTCACTTGGCCCTGTTTCCACCTATTGGCTGCTGCCTTTTTTAAATCTGAGTTTTGTCAGGAGCTCTGTGTTCATCCATGCAGGCCGCCAGCCACCTTCCATTTCCTGCCTGTTGAGATGAACTGTTCTTGAGACTTGAGGAGACAATTCTTGGAAAAAAAAACCCAACCAGCTCTCTTGGACTCCCCTGCTCCTCAAGACTGTCTCCCATAGGATTCTTCCAAGCAGATCCCTGATCAGACCAAAGTCTACTCTCCTGAAATCCAGGGTTTTGATCCTGCTATTTGTCTTGCTCCCTCTCAGGATCCTGAACTCTACCTCCTCATGGTTGTTGCAGCAAGCGTGGCCCCCAACTTTAACATCCCTGAACAGTTCTTCCTGCTTTGCAAGTATGAGGTGCATCAGTGTCCTCTTCTTGTCAGCCCTTGATCACCTCTGGCACTAAGTTATCATTAATGCACTCCAGAAAATTCCTGGATTGTTTGTGGCCTCCTGTATTGCCCTTCCAGCAGATATTGGGGTGGTTTAAGTCCCATCTGAGAACCAAAGCCTTTGAACATGAGGCTTTTTCAGTTGTCTGAAGAAGTCCTCATCAACCTCTTAATCTTCATCAGAGGGTCTGCAGCAGACCCCTACTGCAACCCTACAGTCACCCACATGGGGCTTCCATATAACTCTAACCTATAAGGTCTCAGCTGGCTTCAGAGGCAGAGCTCCACACACTCCCACTGCTCCCTCACGCAAAAAGTAACTCCTCCCGTACTGTCCTGGACCATCTTTCCTAAAGAGCTTGTATGCATCCATTATGGCGCTGCTCTTGTGTGAGCTCTCCCACCATGTCTGCAGTTCAGATGAGACCACAGCCCTGAAACTGCACACAGACCCCCTAACTCCTCCTGTCTGTTCCCTACACTATGTGCGTTAGTAGACAGACCCTTCAGATGGGCACTTGCTGATTCTCCAGAAAAGGTATGAAAGCTTTCCCTGCAATACTGTCCTGTAGGCACTTCCTTACTGCATGCATAGCCTTGATGCGGGCCCTCTTCAGTGTTGTGGATTAAGAGCTCTCTCCTGTCTGGAAAACACTGCACCCTTTTCTTATGAACTCAGTCCACCTCTTCCTCATTTGATTGTGGGTCTTCATTCCTTTCCCCTATCACTCCTAGTTTGAAGTTCTTACCCATTTGGCCAGCCTGTTGGCATAGATGCTTTTGACCCACTTGGTATGGTGGATCCCATCCCTCCCTAGCAGTCCTTGATACTTAAGGAGGATCCCATGGCCATAAAAGCAGAATCTGTTATCAAAACCAGCTGTGCAACCAGTTGTTCACCTGCAGGATCCACTCAATCCTCAAGTCGCATTGAGGAGAATGTCAATAAAAACATTTTCTAATGCAAAGGTGCCAATCATTTCTAATTTGCATCAACCTTGCAAAGAAGAGCAGTCAGGCCTGAGTCATATTCCACTGAGTTAAAACCAAGGTATGGAATCTGGAGCAATCCAAAGCTGGCAGCAAAGCTAGCAAGCAACGTGTCCTAACATCCAGGGGAGAGAATGGTCCTTGTCTAACAACTTTCTGTAGCAAACTTTGATGCCAAGGTCCCAGAAACCAGAAATTTTATGTTTTGAGTGTTCAGTGGAATAAACACAAACAATAATAAGAAATCAAACCTCTGAGCTAGCATTAAGTACTACGTTAATTTACAAAAGGATGAATAGCTCTTTCCTGTTGGGCTAATTTAACCTCATTACATTAAATGGCCAAAATTCTGCTCTGGTTTGCAACCTTGGCACTAACGCCCCAGGTAGAACCCTAGCATCCGTGACAAAACTAACACCAGTGTTTTGCAGAAGGTACAATGCCAGGCATGAACCATCTGAATGTAATCAGGACATATTCTAGCATCATGGGCTGGGTGCCTCTGGCTAAGAGAAAAAAACAGAAACAGTAAAAGAAAAAGCATTTTCAGTAAGCAGAGTAAGGAACACAAACAGATACCAGTGCAACTGCAGTTGTGAACTGAACAAAGATAACGAGCACATCAAGAGTCTGGAAAATGACTCAAAAGAGGAGATGAATATGACAGGAATAGCGCTCTCTTTCCCAACAAAAATCTGACCCCCAAGGCAACAAGTTCCTTCCTTCCCTCTCCTTCCACCTCTACAGCAAGCAGGAGGTCCCTGGCAACACTGCAGAATCTCGAGTGAGCACGCAGTCTGTCGGTTTATGCCCTTCAGTGGCCATAAAGCTACTGCAGCTCTCTATCTGTCAGAGCGACCCAGACAGACAGGCTGAGCCTCACTCATCAGCGCGGCGTTGCCATGGCAATCAGCTGTTGCCGGGTAGCCAGCAACTAAGAGAAGACTGAGAATTAGCAAGGCCTAAAAATAAAGATGTCGGGGGTTTTTTCCTAGATGTTCATGTGTAACAGGCAAAATAATAATAAAACTCCCTCAAGATCTCTGCAGTTACGGGGTGTTTATATTCTGCAGGCTTTGATCACCTTTTAAAATTAGCACATTTTTCTAAGCAACAAAAACAACCAAAACATGACAGTGGGAAGATTTTCCAAATCAATGAAAACATGAGACTAAAAAGCAAGAAAGGAGATAAACTGTTCTGAATATTCAAAGAAACTGACAGATAAAAGACTAAAAACCTTCTTAATCTCTACATCAGCAGAGTCGGAAAGCGTGGCAGCTCTGCTGGTTTACATCGTCTGTGTAGGAACTGTTCTGGAGTTGAGGGATGAGAGAAAAACTAGATTTCATTTCCATCACTAAATATTCCCTATGCATATGGACCCTACAAAATAAGAGATAGTGCAATTTAGAATATTGTGGAACCAAACGCATCAAGGGCTTTGGCATTCTCAGATTGAGGCCATGATGGGAATACAAGATACGCCACGTCCAACTGTAATAGGGTTTATGAAAGCAAACATTGAAAATGCTCATCATCATGGAAGGAAAGGCTGTTGAAGTGAAACCTTTTTCAACAGAAGTTAATACAAGTTGCAACTAAGAAAACAAAAGGTGGCCTTCACTGCCTTTTCCTCATCACTACATGGACATATGACCAAAAAAAACCCCAACCACTACTCACACCAAGGTCACAAGGAGGGACAGATCTGCAGCACCTTTCTTCCCAAGAGCAAGTATTTTAGAGGAGAGAAAGCTGTAAGAGTCCCTTTAAAATAAAATATCAAAATCAAGTCTGATCCTAACCAGTAGTGTTTTACAGTTATTGACTCCAAGATCTGCATGGGTTTGTGCTGCTGGATTCCCTGGGACCATTCCTTGGAGGTTTCAAGGGATAAGTCCATGGCAGAAATACAGCAGTGTTGGGCCAAATTGCTTGTCCAGCTGACTCCTTTCACAAGAAAAGGAATGTCACCAGACAAAGATGAAATACCAAGTCTGAGTACATTTCAGTGTACAAAATAGAAATTCTTTTGGGTTAACTAAAAAAGTAATTTTACTTTTTTGTTGTTTTTATTTCAATTAAGGAATATCTGAAGAAACATTCATTCCTTTTACTAGTAAATATTTTTTCTTCTTTTTTGTAAACTGAAAACAAAATGTAATGACATAAACCAAAAAGGAATTCTGACATGGAAAGTAACTGCAGATTAAAATAATGTAAACTTTCAATGCTGAAGATGCTAAAGCGAAACATTTGGTGGCTTTTGAACATTGTTGCTTCAAATTAATAACCTGGCAACAAAAAAAGAAATTTCTAAAACATCTTGATGTTGCAAAATGTGTATGTTTCAGTAAAATTCAATGAAAATATTCAGTCGTCTTCTACTTCAAGCACCCAGCCCAGACAGTATCTTCCCCCTAAATTTTATGCTGTACATGACCCAGTGTTTAGAAAGACACAACATATCAGCTGCAGTATAATGAAAATGGTTCTCTCATTTTTCCTCTGCCCCCACCACCCATGTTTCAATTAAATACTATATCTTCTTCAGTGTATATTAGGAATCAATTGCTAGTGGAAAATGTCACAATAAACACCTAATAGCAGCATGGTGGATCTGAGAAACTGGAATAACATCCTTGTGCACAAGGACCTTTGAAACAGTGACATAAAGAAGCAGTGGATTTACTGAGAATATTCTAAAGATACATTTTTACACGCCCTACAAAGGCACTACATTAAAAAAAAGGCCACATTTGAGTGGAAAATTACTTCCAAAAATGAACAAGAACAATACAAAGAAAGCTAAAACAAGGACAGCTGGATTTCTTACTAATGACTGTTTGTTTTCAGAAAGGACTTAAAATTAAAATGTCTCTTCTAGTTAGAAGAATCATTCTTATCCTTTTCCCTTTGGTCTAGCATCCATCACTGAATGTTATACATTTTGACTTGCTGAGTATCACATAATATTAATTTAGCCAGACACACAGAACACTTAATATAACTGTATCTTAACTCTGCTGATTTCAGCCTAGAATTTGATTTTTGTCCAGATGGGCTTCAACTCACATAAAAACACAAAGCAATTGCACATATAGTGATAACCTTTAAGGAAGCCACAAACTCTAATACTGAAAAAATCTGACTTGATTTTTCCCTCTTGTTGCATCCCCTCAGGAAACACAAATACCCTTCCAGGGCTGGTTTCCAGAGATACAATGTTTTCCGAAGTTCAAAAGAGTTATTTTGAACTCTCTGAGTTTCTTAGTTTTGTTTCTAAAATATAATTAGGGATTCCTTAGCCTGAGCCAAATTCTTGCATATATGGAGGTGCCAATTAGCAGTTCCCCTGAAGAGGAGCACAAAATGGCATGACTTTATAAAGACATTCTGTTCTCTGGGCCACGCAGGAGACTCCATTTGTCTCCACAGAGCTTAACTATTTAGGGGGAAGTGCTTCCCCAATAAGTCTTCCATGGAAAAGTCCCTCAGCAACACCCAAATGGGGAGCCTGAACACTGCCTTTGGTACACAGAGCAAAGCCCAGCAATGGCTACTAGTTACGCTGGAGTAGTTTCCTCACTTGGTATCACAGAGGCAGTCAGGAGGGTTGCATGGTGGGGGAGGCAGAAGGGAGAGGTGAGCTCTTATTTCTAGTTTTAAGATGTACAGTACTAATGGAAAATAATGGAACAGCCGTCATCAAGTGGTCTCATTAAGTCTTTCTTATTTTATTTCTGCTGCACTTCTGTTACCTGTAGTAAGTCTTACTTTTGGTATCTTTTAAAGCTTAAAAAAACCCAAACCACCAAAAACTAACAAAAAAACCCCACAATGGCATAAAAGTTCTCTTTTGCATAAAAACAATATTATCAAAATTGCAATGTTTTGCAGACATGTTGATATCAACTAAATTTTTGACAGAAAACTGTCAAAGCTTTCCACTTCAGATGTTGAATGTAGCAATTAATCTACTCCTCCTCATGTTAAACTATTAACTGTAATTGTATATATAAAAATAATATATATTATACTTAGTGAAGTGGTACAATATAAAAAGGGAAATAAAATTAATCAAAATGTTTTGATACCACTAAAGTGATTGTTATATTTTGAATCTTCATTCAAAAAATGTTGGATGTATATTCCAACTTGAAATTATTTTCCACTCAAATTTTGGAATTTCCCATGGAGGAGAAAACCTGGTATTTTAGACAGACACAAGTAACTGTCTTGTTTTTATTTCACATTCATTCACATGACTCTTCCAGGGAATACAGTTGCAGCCCAGAAGCATTAGCTAAATTGAATACACTCAAGAAAAACCGATTATTATTTTACCTTAAAAATATTGGCATTAATATATCATTTAAATTCAAACAATTCTGTATATATCCTTATTCTAGCCTCAAGATCATTTTTTTTTTAATTTAGATTATATTTTATGGTTTAAACAGCTACTCCATGAGATACATGAAAAAAGTTGCAATAACATTAACCTATTCCACTGCAATATAGAAATAAAAGCTTTGTGTTCAGATAAAAAAAATGAGACAAGCAGGAGAAAGCATCTAGTTGGAGTCCCACACCAGGAAGCATGCAAAACACAACAAATATCTCTCTCTTAATCCAAAATTTAGAGATTGCACACTGGAGGAAGAACTGCTGATGAGACCTGTACCCAAACCGAACACAGATCTCATTCTTGTGCAGCACTAGAATGAGGATGCTTTGATCTCATCTCTCAGATTCTACCGGACCATTGCTCAGTTTGAGAAAACTTCACCTTAAATGCACTATGAAATTATTGTGTTATCTGAGGAAGTATTTTTTATTCTAAATGTGTTGGAATTGACTCCTGCATCACTCTCTCCATTTTTAATAATTAACATGACCATCTCTTACACCTTTAGTTAGTAAGGAAGGAGCACTTAGTCATTAGAAAGCCAAATCTCTTTAAAATGTCACCATTTTTTTATGTACAGAAGTTATATGAAATATAGCAGCAAAGTATCAATTTAAAATTAAATACATAATCTGGAATACCTTCACATGAGGACATATTTGTCCTTTTCCTTCATTAGACTCTTCTGTGGTTTTGCTCAGTTGTAACAAATTCAGTAAGTTACAGGACACTCTATTCTTGTCTCTTGGCTGGGTAAGAACTGCAGAATTTCTGACACAAAAGTACACATCTAATATGTTTTTTCATGAACGCATATACATTTCAGTGTGAACAAATTTTTTGCCAGTTAAACTCTAATTAAACCTAAAACTTAGAATAAAATCCTCCCTAGAATCATTGAATTGCAGCTAATTTCCACTGAAAACTTGTAGTTGACTCAAATATACTTGAAAGACTCACAAATCTCCTTATAGCTTCTCCTTTACAAAGCAACCCATAAAAGTAATTCTATCAACATGAATGCTAGCTATACAATATTGTTATACCAGCTTTAGATGCTGCTTTAAATTTCCTTTTTCTATCAACAAGGAAGAAATGTGCAGATCAAAGTCAGACAGGTTCGTTTTTGGCTTATATATCAATTTTTAAGTTTCCATTGAAGTGCCAGATCTGGAAGTTTATGGTACCTATAAAACTACACTGAAAAAATGGGCTTGTATAAGTTTCATTGAGAATCAAATCTATGCTGCAGAGTATTACTGGTGATGATGTGCAAGTAGGAAAGAATCAGGCTTGTCTTTCTTTGCTAAGTCTGCAAGGCTGACAGCAAAAATATCTGTAATCTAAATATATTTGACCTGAAGTTATATAGAGAGAAACATGACAACCTATCACATCTTTTTTCTTTTTAAACAAAGTCGTATTTCTGAGAAGAACTGCAGTTTAAGGAGTCTTTCAAGCTTTGAGGCCTGAGTCAGTTATGAAAGTATAAAGTGGGCATAACGAGCATGCAAAGCTCCAGCAGGTATCTTTAGATTCAAGTTAATCATTTTATATGCCCCTTGGAAGGGTGGCTTTCCCTCAGATATGTACAAGGGAATTGAGCAGAACTTTGTTCTTCAGGAGTGATCACCATCTCCTACCTCCTGGGAAGCTCTCAAAAATGGGCTAGAAATCAACCTGTTGATCTGCTGCAATAGTTCTGCACCACTTTCCTTCTGAGAATGACTTCATAAGAAAGGCCAGGAGACCTGCCAGCCCCCAGCCAGCCTCATTCCTGTCTCTCCACCCTACTGCTTCAACCTAATTTCTTCACAACACTCACAGTTCTCCTCTGTTTTTTTCTCAAAATGATTCAGGGTGCTAATACATAGGGATGAATGAATTTTGAAAACCAGATACACCATTTGGAAACACTAAGATCACATAGAGATCCACAGTTTCTACCATTTATTATTTTTTAATTATTCTAGACTATCTCATTTAAACAGGCTCATCACCTTCAAAGAACAACCGTTATCCATATGGAATATTGGTAAGGCTGGCATGAGAACAAATTTACATATTGAAAGTGTTTGAAGTTTTGATTTCTTTTGTTTTTTGATCAGCAGATGAAGGACTTGATCATGTATCACCCGCACTTTGTGTATGCACCAATTTACACTAATCCGTACCTGTTTTGCTGAAATTCTACCCAAGATTTTATGTAATTGTTATCAAAACTGAAACATCTTACTTCTTGGGGAGAAAAGGAAAGATTTAATCAGCTTTAGTTATGACTTTAAGTGAGGAATAAACCAACACGAGATGATAAATTAAACACTGACCTCCAAGGACAGCCTCAAAGATTTAAAACGACAACAACAACAACAAAAAGAAAATAAAGGTAGCATGACACATTCTTTTACTTCAACTAAAAAGAGGTGCAAAGGGGAAAACAGAGATGGTGATCAGCATCCAAAGAACATGAGGTTCTGGAATATGGATATTTCTGATTCTTCTGAAAGGTCTCTGATGTAGCACAAATCTCTTCAAAAAAAATTTGAATGTGACAAAACAGAGTCAAATTCAACCTAAAAATTATCTTCTTTCTCAATAATGAAGTCTGCAAATATGCACAATATTTAAAATAAAACCTGTACAATTCAAACCTATCTTTGGGATGAGGACCCTTATGCAGAGATGCCAGCACTAAACCCCTACCATATTCAGCTCTACTTAAAAGGAGGAACAGTGCACAGCCTCCCTGAAAATAAAAGGGAAAAAACAGCTCCTGAGGCAGGAGAACTAATAAAGTCAGGGTTCCAACAGAGTTATGCCAGATATCTTCTGCCTCCTCTGCTATGATGACAAGAAGCTCAACTCACCACGTTTCCTGTTGTACTTCCATTATATCTTTTACGTTTCCCTAGATACCTGCGTCACCAGCTATCCACAAAAGACCTTCTGTTCCTCTCCATATTTGCATTATTTCTCCATACTGTTCTCAATGTTCCATGTTCCTTTAAATGATTTCCTAGCAGCAATATTCCTCATTTGCTCCAGACCTCATTGGCCTTTCTTGTTTGGGCAAGGCACAGCATGAGTTTGTCTGGAGCCACGCATGTTCTTTGCTGATGTACTATTCATGTGCTGGTTGCTTGACTTGTATTCTTGTGCTGACCACCCAACTGGTTGTTGCCAAACTCAATGGATAATGGTTAAGTTTTCTCTGCCATTAATGGATAATGGTTAAGTTTTCTCTGTCATCCTCTCAGGGGGGCATTAACAGGGTTTCTGTCCTCTAATCAGCCACCCTTTTTCATAACTGTTTTAGGAACTTAACATCTTTGAGATCTCTGTCTACATACTAATTTTGATTAAAACTTGCCAACAAACTCAAAACTTATTAGCAGAAGACTGACAGAAAGTGCTATCACTTATGCTTTTTTCTTGAAGAACCTATGCAAAAAACACAGTTCAAAGAGCTACCATTCATCGTGGTTTTCTTTCTTTCACCAAAACCCTCACCTCAGATTCAGTATACCTTCTCTTATTATATTACACTTTTTTTCTTGACCAAGTTGGCTAGAACTTCATACAGAGTTACAACAAACTGAAAGGTGTTTTGCACAAGGTTGTACAATATGTCACTCACACAAGTGGGTGTTGTCACTCACACTCCGGGTTGTTTAGCCTGGAGAAAAGGAAGCTGAGGGGAGACTTTATTGCCTTCTGCAACTACCTGCGAGGAGGTTCTAATGAGGTGGGTGTTCTTTTCTCCCCAGTAACAAGCCTTAGGACAAGAGGAAATGGCCTCAAGTTGTGCTGGCGTGGTTTAGATTGAATACACTGGAAAACACAAGGTTTGGCCCTGCATCACCTTCTCCCTTCTTTATAGAACAAACCTAACTAAGAATGTGTAGGAAAAAACAGAACAAACTTGCCTGAAAGTTATTTCATTATAGTTATTAGGGCAGTTTGTAAAGGGTGGGTGGTGGGAAAGCTTTTAAAATAACTGAAATGCTGCTGTAACTTCTTTGATGTGATTTTTCTATCCTAAATGTGATAAAGCATTTTGTTTCTATTAATTGTTACCTTTACAAAGTTTGATTAATAATTCCGTATAAAAGTAATAAATAAACAATTAAGAAGGTTGTTAGTTTTCTACCAAAACTCTCTATGATGTGTGAAAAATAAATACAGTGGTCCCTCTTTCAAATAGCTGACTCTTATTTCAACAGCCTGAACATGCAGCACTGTCCCCCTTTTGACTGAATATATTGCACCTCAGAGTCTTGAATGAAGCCAGATGAGAAGGTCATAAAACTCATGCCCTTGCAAAACTGTCTACAACCTCATTCATAAATTTCTGTTGTATATAAATCAAATTCAAGAGAGATGAATGGCAACAGATTAAAATACTGCCCTAATTTAATTTTAATGGAGAGTTACTTGGTGTGGTAAATACCTCATTTCAAACAGCTATATGGTTTCTGAAGAATGTGTCATTTTAACAGCACTTGTTGCAGTATTACTTGCTTTCATTTCTGTTATTTCAGGTACATAAATGTTTTCTGGCTACTTCTGCTCTCCGTTCTTGTGGATTCTCCAACTGTAGCACCAGTAAGAGGTCTACAATGACCAGTACTGAAACCAGTGACTTGCAAACTGTAACCCATAGACGTGCTTTCAGCTAGGAATCCCATCCAAGATTTCAGAACCCCTTCTGGTTTAAGTTTTGTCTAAAGTGCTAGGTTCCTACAAAAGCTTTCTTTTCATTGAACTCATATTTTCAGACGAAACATTTGGCTGAAAAAAAGTCCTGACCAGCCCTATTCACAGTTGTTACGCAATTGTTTTTAAGGGTTTTGCAGACCCTTGTGAAAAAATTGAGCCCAAAAAGCAAGCATTTTTCAGCACTTTGTTAAGTTTAGACTTCCTTTGCTCCTCCTTTAACACTGGCCTTGTTTTTCACAAAATGAGAGGACCAGCAAAACCTAATAAAACTGCAGACTGACCTTGACATATTAGCACCTCAGGGATGCTATCATGGATCACAAGGAAGAGGATACTGGAGAACATAATCAAACCAGTTTTGTGGAAACCTATTGATCTACAGCATCTATTAGATAAGCTCGCTTCAGTTGTGACCAGTATTCAATTTACTCCAACCTCTAAGAAACCAGAAAACCCTACTTCAAGTCACAGTTGCAGATGCAATGGATTTTTGACTCTATTAGGGTATTTAAAAAAAAAAAGCAGTCATGCTGTCCACAATATTTGAGTGGGACACTCCAAATGTATGATGTTACAGTCTTAGTCTTTCTGCTGCTCTAAAGAGAAACATGGACATCAATTTAACTAGGACAGACTGTGAAAATTATGTAAATTTGTCACTACTTGTAATTAACGGCAGAACATTCTTCAGTACTCATAGACCTGAGTCCCTTTCACTTCCTGAAGATGCTCACCCTCTGCCCTGCTCAGCCTCCACCACTCTGCTAGTACAAGGGCTACTGCACAGTAGCGTAACTTGAAACATGCATCCAGGGAAAATTCTGTTCCTGAGCTTGTCTGGGGTTATACTGGCTATTTAAATATATACTGGGGTTATACTGGGGGGAAAGTACACACCAGAATCTCTATAGGATCTTTGCAGAAAGCCTCATCCATGATTCAGCATATGGCTTTCTCTTACAAAAGGCAGTATTGATAAATCAATAACTGAATGACTGATCTGACAGACTCTTTGAGGGTGCCGTGCTATTGCTCACATAGGCACCATTTTACAGCTGAGGCACTCCGGTATTTACAGTCACTAAAAATCCCACACTTCTATGTAGAAGACATTGCTATTCATGACTGTTTAAGTTATTACCTTCTCTGCTTCAGAATAAGTGGTGGCTGTTTGGGTGTTAGTGAGGAATGAAAAAAATTCGTATTTTTTTCTATATAAAATCATGTAAAAATTTAAAATGAGGCTTAACAGTGTAATAAACTACTTCCCCAGAAATGTTATAAACCATTAAATTATCCTTTAAACAAAGTATTTTTCTCCTAGGTACTTATTTCCTGAGAACTTGTGGGCAGTAACTGTACCGCCTCTCCAGCTTTGTTTTTTGGTTAAGCAGGACTAGTGAAACTACTGCAATCAACTTGATAGATAATGGTTTCCATTCTCCCACTCCTCCTATTACACCTTTCCCCATGTTCTGTTTCATTAACACCTAACATTAAAGATCATCATCTGTGAAGTACCATTTACAACAGGGTTAACACCTCTTCTAATCTATTGGACTTCTGTTGACACAAGTGACACATTCATTTCCCTCCCTGCTAAGTTACACTGGAAAATCATACTCATCCTCTGGTCAAACCGTAACTATCTTAGCTTTTCGCAAAAAATGCTCTTCCAGAGACTAGAAATTTCTTCTTGTTAGTACTTAAGACATGACCTTGCATTTTGTGCTACAAGACCACATCTGATTTTTACTATTTTAGTCTAATCATCAAGTTGTTCTCATATATCAGATCTTCTTTGGCAGTGATAATGCCTCATAACTTTAGTGACCAGCAACTTTCCTCAGCACATCATTAATTTTTTTTAGTCAAAGTCGGTAATGACAAAGAAAATATTTAACAAAACATGTTAGTTTTCGGCAATTTCCATCATGGGAAACAAAACCAAAACAAAATCAAAATCAAACAAAACCCCCTCCTCTGGTTGCATGCTAATTTGGAGAACAAAGTGAAATCATTCATTTTATAGTTTAATCAAAATCTGTTGTAGAAATCTGGGGTTCTGAGTAGCTCTGTGTACCTATATTGATATCCCTATCTGTATGTATGTCTAGTGAGAAACGTTTGCTCATCATAGTCATCCTGAAAATAAAAGCTTAATGCTTTACCCCTTAGTGTATCAACAGCATGCCTTTAGTTTCCATCTGCATGATATGAGCTTGCTAAACCTGCCACGTATCTCCTAGGCACTGTCCTGCAGCCAGTTACTAACTCCTGCCTTGCATGTAGTTGATGCAAATTATTATATACCAGCCCAGGGTATGTCATACACTATTGCAAAGGAAACAGTATCCCTGCTAGTCTCTAAACAAAAGTATGTTTAAGTGTAACAGACCTTGACACATTCCACATAAAGACAAGAAGTATTTCCAGCAAAGAACACCTGATTTGAAAAACACATCACAAAAAAAAAGCTGTGTATATAGTGAGCAATTTTCAGGGTGAAACAGATCTCTAAGGCCAGTAGAGCTCCACAAACCAATCAATTATGTTCGAGTCTGACAGGAAGAAAGGATTTGTTGATACATCCATCTTGGAAGTGTGTTCCTGTTTTGTGGGCGTTTTGCCATGGAGATAGGACTACTCCCTAACTAAATGTCAGACCCCAAAGGAAGATAAAATTTAGATTCCCAGATCAGATTTTTTAGATCTCTGCATGTTTTCTTCATTGCCTACACCAAAAAAGAGTTCACAAAAGCCAAAAAGACTTTGTTGGGTCTCTTATATCCAAATCTACTGGCCACAAACTCCTGCTAACTCTTTGATTAATGATGTACTGGCAACTACAAACATGTTAAAACATTCTAATTAGGGCTGGAGCACCTCTCCTATGAAGACAGGTTGAGAGAGTTGGGGTTGTTCAGCCTGGAGAAGAGGAGGCTCCAGGGACACTTTATAGCAGCCTTCCAGTGCCTAAAGAGGGCATACAAGAAAGCTGGAGAGGGACTTTTTACAACAGCACGTAGCAACAGGGCAAGGGGTAATGGCTTTAAACTGAAAGAGTGAAGATTTACATTAGATACTAGGAAGAAATTTTTTCCTGCAAGGGTGGTGAGACACGGGAACAGGCTGCTCAGAGAATTTGTGGATGCCCCATCACTGGCAGTGTTTAAGGCCATGTTGGATGGGGCTTTGAGCAACCTGGTCTAGTGGAAGGTGTCCCTGCTGCCAGAGATAATGGAAGATCTAGGAATATTCAAGCTGTGAATGTATTTATGCTGAAGATTACGAGACAGTTTCTAACTATGAAATGGCTTTTCTTACGTGATTAGAATGCCATCATCTCAGATACTTTGTTTCACAATATTAGTTCCATCTTGATTCCTAAAGCAATGACACTTAATATCATAGTATTCTCCCTTCCAGGATCATTCAAACAATAACCAACTTGCATCAGTTCCATTGGGGGGGGAGGGGGAGGAAAACTATTGTTACTCAGGTTTACAGAAAGGAAGTCTGAACATGGACACTACCCAGCTATGAAGTGAAATAAAACTAACAAGAGGTGAATGCTTAGTTCCCTAAAGGAAGGGCAAAGTGAGCAGGCACATCTTAGCAAAATTAAGTCAGATTAAGCAGCAGTATAGGTGAACGAAGGTCAAATCCAGGAGCCAGTGCAAAGATGCCTATACAGGAAGGAAAGCTGTTTGGCTAGAAAAGTCTCTCAAGAAAGCAAAAACATGGAAGAAATACCTATATATAAGTAAACATATTTACCCCACAGAAAATGGTAAACACCATGAAACATCGTTAGAAGCCATCCAAAACATAAAAAGGGAAATGTTTCTAGGATACAAATTTTTAATTCCTGGCACATTGAAAAGACATTTAGATAATTATTTCCTCTATATATAGGCTTTGCTGCTGCAGAGGACAGTATGGTTTTAACAGGTATATATTAGCACAGAAATATTAAGTGGTTTGGATTTTGTTCATCTTTTTAGTGCAATTTTGGGATCATATGACTTTATATGTTTTGAAAACCTCATCTAATGAAAAGGAATCAAACTTTTCTTTAAGAAATAATACCTTCTATTTTGGTGCCCCCCAAAGAAACATATAGATGTTGAAGACTAAGAGTGAAAGAAAAAGCTATCTAGTTCCCAGAGTTCAGACACCTCATTTGCTTTCTCTCCTAATGTTATGTGCCTAAAAATTATTTAGAATGGAAGTATTTCCTCTGCTTTTATAACTAGAGTTTTCCAGAATAAAAAAATGGAATAGAATAAAAAGAAATTAGTATTGAAATGCTCTGAATGATTGGAATAAATTGCAAACAGTTTCAAAATACATATATATCCTTTTTGTCATAGCAGGATGTAATTCAGACTAGACTTTACATACATAGAAAACCTTAGTACAGCATTTCTGATAAGATATTATGAAAAACATTTCATCACAAATGTCAGACTGTTTGGCTGTGGAACCACCATCCTTGAAGATGATCAAAACTCACCTGGACAGGGCACTGAGCAATCTGATCTATAAAGTTTAATCTAACCTCAAAGTTGGCTTTGCTTTGAGTAGAGGCTTAAACAGATGACCCTAAGAAGTCCCTATGAACCTAACTTATTCTGTGAGTCTATTTTCAAGGTCAAGCTCTCCAAGTAAAGGACAGAAGCATCTTACAACTCTCATGAGTACAGGATGCAGTTATCATCCTACTACAATGATTCTTCACCGAGTCCCACCCACTGTTCTTTTGCAAGGCCTGTTTTCAAAGCACATCTTACATTGCATGACCACCTCCCCCTGGCCAGTCATCATCCAGACTTGCACATATTTCAAACCCCTCTAACTTTTTTCTGTGCGCATCCATCGACTCACACATCCTAAAGTCCTGAAGGAGGAAGGACCCTGATGGAATTTTGCCTAAAGGTGTAGCTTCTGTGCTTCTGTCCCATTGAGCCAATTGCTTCTGCACCAGACTCGGGAGCAGAACTGACATCTCCGTGCTGTGGTTCGAATGGGTGATACGTAGGTGCAGAAGGAAGAAGATTAGGAGTTTGAAACTAGCTGAGGAAGTCACAAACAAGTATGTGAGATAAGAGACTTGCGTGTCAAGAGGCAGGAATGATATACATTCATAGGACTTATGCCAATGGTCTCTTCAGCTTTAATAGAATTTTTATTTTTTTTTTTTAGTGTTGAAGGTCTCGTTATATGTAATAAGACAGTTTATTCTTGACTTTGAAAATGGCCAATGAACATGATGTGACAGTTACCTTTCTACAGATAATATATTTTATCATCAATGTTGTAGAAACTCCATTAGCTTCCAAAGATTAGCCTAATTAGGAAGCATTTTCTGAATGCTTCTGAAGAGAATTATCTGCCCATATGTTAGATGGGCGTGGGAAGGGAGAACAAACCTCCAACAAGGCTAAATGCTGGGTCCTGCACTTGGGTCACAACAACCCCACACAATGCTACAGGCTTGGGGAAGAGCGGCTGGAAAGTTGCCTGGCAGAAAAGGACCTGAGGGTGCTGGTTGATGGCCGGCTGAACATGAGCCAGCAGTGTGCCCAGGTGGCCAAGGCGGCCAACACCACCCTGGCTTGTATCAGAAACAGCGTGGCCAGCAAGACTAGGGCAGTGATTGTCCCCCTGTACTCGGCACTGGTGAGGCCAAACCTTGACTATTGTGTTCAGTTTTGGGCCCCAAGAAAGACATTAAGGTGCTGGAGCATGTCCAGGGAAGGGAAACGAAGCTGGTGAAGGGTCTAAAGCACAAGTGTTATGAGGAGCAGCTGAGGGAACTGGGGTTGTTTAGCCTGGAGAAAAGGAGGCTCAGGGGAGACCTTATCACACTCTACAGCTACCTGAAAGGAGGTTGCAGTGAGGTGGGTGTCGATCTCTTCTCCCAAGTAACAAGTGATAGGACAAGAACTGGCCACAGGTTGTGCCAGGGGAGCTTTGGATTGGATATTTGGAAAAAAGTTTTCACTGAAAGGGTTCTTAAGCATTGAAACAGGCTGCCCAGGGAAGTGGTTGAGTCACCATCCCTGGAGGTATTTGAAAGACTTGTAGATGTGGTGCTTAGGGACATGGTTTAGTGGTGGACTTGGCAGTGCTGGGTTAACAGTTGGACTCAATGATCTTAAACGTCTTTTCCAACCTAAACAATTTCATGATCATAATCATGCAGATAATATTAACTATGGCTCCAGAAAATGTAATCAAACTTTATTCTAAAGTAAATTGGTTTGTTGGTTTTTTAAACAGTCAATGGGCACACAACTGCTAACCTACCTCCAGTGTGAGAACCACTACATGGTTACTTCTGCTTCACTGATGCTTCCGTACAGTTGGTGCGCAATTCATGTCCAGTTCTGTGCACCTCCTAGGCTTCATTCTTCTACGCTGCAGGAGACTCCCGTGGTTCTTAACTCATAACAGAACAAGGGCTATATCATAACCCAGTAGACATGACTGAGTTAAATTGCTGTGGCTTACTCCAGGTTAGGACTCCATGCTCAGTAGTGCTGAGTGGAAAACAGCCTTCCAAAATCCAGCCTTTAAGTATTTGCTGTGGAGGGATTGCCTTTGGGCCATTCTTTTTTTTCTGCTTGTTCTGATTTTACCACACTTCCCCAATTACACTAAACATGTTTGTAGAGTAAATACTGAAATAACCTCAGTACCATTCCTAGCATCATCTGTCATGCCATTCTGAAGTCTTACCCACCAATTATCTTGAACAGCATATGGAAATAAAGTAGCATGAGACGAATCAAGAAGTTCCATGATTTTATCCAACACCTTCCTAATGAATTAGTCTTCAGATATCTCAAATGATATTATTCTTTTAATCTGCTATAAGCAAAAAGATTATACAAATGCAACCAGCATAGGCTTTGCTGCCAGTTTCCTAGCTGCAGTACGTGGATCACTGATGCTTCTTAATTAGTGTTTCAAGAAAACCAAACAAATTTCTCATTTCAAGAGTCAATATTCTGTTTCTCTGTGGAACCTACTCTTTATGAAGTTATTATGGTGTTCTGAAAGAATGCAGCGACTAGCTTTCTGATTCAGGTGCACGCATGCGCATGCACACAAAAAGAGACTGCATTTTCCTTGGCACTGTTGAAGTGTCAGCTCTGGCTTTATTTCATTATCACAGAGGAATATGATTCTCTGACTTCATCTGACCTTTAAGACTGTTAATGCTAGTAGCATACTACTGTGTCTGAAGCACACTAAAAAAAAGAGACTGGCTGCTAGATATGCATTATACACTCAAGCAAGGAAAGCCTTTTTAACTTTGAATAGTGACAGTCAAACCACTTGAGGCTTGAGGTTCTGTTAAGTACACCAAACAGTTGATTACCCAAACCTTTACCAAACTCCTTTGGTCTTTTAACACAGAAGGAAGTCTTTCAAGAGCAGATGTGGGAATTTATGTTTCTTGCTTTACTGTATTTGGTTGGGTTGATTTTATTTTTCCATGGGGAAGTTTCTGGTCCCTCCAAGTCTGGTCTGGCTGAAATAACTACCCTTCCATGATGCAGACTTTACACAAAAGGCCATCACTAGAACAAGGAAGTGCAGAGTGCATGAAAATAAGACAAAAGAGGATTAACTTTAAGAGCTTAACAAAACTGAAAGATCAGAGTCCTGAATGAGTGATTCCAGTTAAAAATCTGTGAGAGATTTGACAGTTACTTTAAAAGTAATCTGATCTAGGTCTAGTTCAAGGACTTGGTAAAGAACAGAGTCAGTTCTAACTTCATCCAGACTGATTCACCTATTTGTAATGGCTGTCCTACGTGCTCTAATAACACACTCCTGTGGATCTTACAGCTGCACTGTTACACAGATGTCAGATTTTTAAGACCCTGAAGAGGTTTCTTTGCTGACAAACTGGCAGCTTGACCAAACATATCTTACTAGCTCCCATTAAGGGGAACATATTGTGGAGATTCCCTAGAGCAAGCAATGGGACAGCAGGCAAGACAGTATCTCTCATAAGGAAAACTTAAAATAGCAGCCAACTCAGAACAACTCTTCGAGTATACAACAGGTTTACTGTATTAAAGGTAAAGAAAACAGCAGTGAGTGCTAGAACAAAGAAAAGAATTGCAGAACACATATTCTGTGAACACCCAGAAATAGAATTACTACTACTGATACTATTGTCCATGCTACTGTAAAGGCAGCAGCATAAGAATAATTGAATCATCAGCCATCAGAACAGGAAAAAGTCAGGACTGCATAGTCCAATGCCTTTCTTTACACTCCTCCATTTTTACAGAATTAGAACTTTGACAGAATTAGAAATCAAGGAGTTTAACCCAAAGAACATCTGCAGCAACACTTACCAAACCTCCCAACCCAAATTCCTTGCCACTACCTTTTAACATTAGCAAAGAGAAACTCCCTTGAAAGACACTGAGGACAATCCTGCATGAACATGTTCACTCAGCCAATTATGGTCAAATGTTAGTGGTGACTTTTCTGATGTGGGCGCTACTAATGATTTATAGAGAGACTATTACTGTAGCAGCGAAACATGTACTAGAAACTGGACTGGGGCCACCAATTCATTTCACACAAGCTATTGAAGCAGTAAAATGTTCTCTTGTCTCATTACTAATTTGAGCCAAAGTTATTCAGGTCCTTTAAATCAATGTTTCTCATTTGCCTGTTTTGGGTTCAAAAAAGCTGCTTACAACCTTTGTGACTATTTATAAGGCTTTTAAGCACTTAGTTTAATGTAGTTCATTAAATAAGGGTTAAAGTAATTGAAACATCCCACTGAAACATGCCCAGGCCTTTTGCTAAATTTTTTCCTGTTATACACTTGAGGCATTTCAAAACAATGAAGGCAGTTTAATAGTGCAAATCGTATTGCTGTTGTTACTGGCTTTCATCGTTCTTTCTGACCATTTATATGGGGAAATGCAAAGAGAAGCCAGCTATAATCAGTTTGGTAAGAGATGCACATCCTTTGTCCACAGAGGGTCATAATGAAACAGCAGCAACAGAAGAACATATATATATATAATGGAGTGGAGCCACCTATTTAACACTGAGGCACCATGTAATGCTCCATCTAGACCCAAACAACCGAATCTAAGCATGAAATAGTTCTGTAGTTTCCTAATGCAAGAGTTTGAAACTAAGTGAAACAAATCCTTCTTACAGATGACGATGTTCTAAAGTCTACAAGAAAAAACAGAGAGCCTTTACCCACAGCATAACCAGTAGCTTTGCAGGTGATTACAGCATTTATCTGGGGTTTGGGAAATCCCAGTACAGATCTTTACTCTGCTTATTTAAGGATGTGAATCTTAATTTTTTAAAAGAATGTCTTAGCAACTAGATTATGGAATTATTCTCTCCCAAGGTTTCCTATTGGAGATACCCCATTATATATATGTATAATGGTAACATGTAGAGGGTTAATTAACATTGATTATATACAGTTGTGGGCTTGCTTCTGGGGTGGTGGGTTGGCTGATGTGGAT
>JAVJGI010000060.1:24126660-24179825 GCA_035590275.1 Ibycter americanus
AAGCAGGGTGGACTGGCCTGAAGAGGATGAAGAAACAGCACGGACAGTAGATGAACTTTTGGAACCTTGTGTGGGAATGCCTTGTTGCAGCCGGCTAGTTTTGTAGTGCTGTGACAGTAACGTACATTATATATAAGTATGTAACATACATTATATGTAAGTATGAATGATTGCAGACCAGGCTTGAACCTCTTTTGCACATCTCTAGTGGTTGTCCTAAATGTGGACATGCATCCAGTCCCCTCACTTCTTCCACATTGCATTTAATTATGTTTACCAAGAATATCTCTGACAGGTAAAAAGTCAAAAATGATTCTGTAACCTGATAACTGGGACATTTGCTGGGTAGAGGAGCCACCACTTAAGCTGCTGAGCTGTTTGAAGACTTGAATCTGAATCACCCCCATCAAATAAGTGCCCTTGACACTGAGCTCTCAGTGGCTGTTTCAAATCGTGTGTTTTCTCATCTTAACTATAAATTCCACCCTGAACCCGAAAAGCTTTTCCTGCAGAAACTGGTTACGTACATTGCTATAAAAAGTGCCTATTGTGACACATGTGCTACTCAGAAGATTTCAGTCTGACATTTATACAACCTATATGTTGGAAACTCATGTTTCTTCAGGCTGGATTTCAGAGGACACAATTGCTTGTTATTTGCTCTCTTAAAAATGAGGCTTCTATCAAAAAATTCTCACCTGCTGCCTTGGTTCCTTCATCTCTGTATAAATGGGCTACCACAAGAATCTAGGTGTCCCAAGAAAAGCTAGCACATATGAGGAAATATGGTGACAAATATGATGATGCCATCTTGAGCGAATTCAACCACCTTCCTTCCACACATCATTTTAACAAGCACACTCTGATGATCATATTCCTCCTCTCCTTGCTCCTCATGCACTGAGGAACACACAGACTATGGAACTGGCAAAAAGAATAATCTATCCCTCTACCGTTAAATTATTTCTCCCCTACAACCAAAACTGGGACAGTAGGCCATTCCAAAACTAAAGTTTGCAATCAAATCAAGGAATATCATTAACTATGTTACATAATTTGCAATATATATCAATGTTTTTTAACGTTTGAAGGTGCTTCTGAAAAGGAACTGGTACTTCAAAGGAAATAATCACAACAAATGTCCCAGATGACCTTTTACTGTTATATACATAAGCTTAATATTTTAAAATTTCACCTGGGATGTGACTGAGCAGCAGTAAGTACCAAATGAATTACAAATACATACTGGCATACAGTGCCTGTGCATCTGAGAAAGAACAGCCATTGGCCCAGCAAGAGATAATGTACGTGTATTTCTCATCGGATAAGATAGCCAGACTTTAATCCATAACATTTAATTTCAAAGTTATAAGCATTAAATTTGCTTAGATACTGAAGCCCAGTTTGCAGTACAATGTTTCAGGAAAGTGAGTTAATCAGATAGGAAACCCCAAAGCTCCTCTAGGCAAAGTTCAGTCACCATCTGAAAGAATATTTGCAGATCTTTTCTCACTCAAACAGCATACTTCATATGACTCAGGTAATACACTCTCAGTTTATGTTTGGGCTACATCAACCAGTCTCTGAGGACAGCCTCCTGAAATGTATTGTAACTGCACAAATAGATTTTGTTTCTTGATATGACTGTTAAAGAAAAAAAGAAGACTATGTAGGTGGGAAGACTGCAGCAAAGTAGTAAAATAAGGAAAGACCCAGGGAAGAGGAGCTTATAGGTAAGTTGTTCCCCCCCTCCCCCAACACAGTTAAGTTTGGTTTTAACATGACAGCCATGTTTTCAAACAGTTATAACCTAGTCCTATTGAAATCTGTGGAGTTACACCAGTTTACAATCTGAGGATCTAGCTCCAAGACTGGTGTGGTTTTTTTGGTTTTTTGTTTTTTTAATGTAAACCATTTCATCTTCACAATAGCTCATCACCATAAGAGTCTCATATGGGTAGAAATTATCTCATCTCACTAGCTTCCCATGAACTGTAATTAAATAACTTATAGTAGAAGTCCAGAGGCTCCTGCCTGGTTTTAACTGTGTTTTCATTAAAGCAAGCATTGCTATTTTCCAAGTGAACCATGAGTTCTGCAGCATGGCCTGAACTGCCTCTGCAGAACCTACGTGAACTACAAGCTCCATCATACCCTAGCTGAGCTATTATACTTTAAAGAAATTAAATTCTACAGCTAGCAATGTTGATGGTCAATTTTAAAGCTACTTGATTTAAAAGAAAGCAACAAACATAGTTGTTATTTCCTTCTTTCACTTTACTGCCAAGAGAAATAATTGTTCTAATCCACTACTGAGGAAAGCAGCCTTATGCAATAGACAAATGGCACTTGCAAATACATATACAAGTCTCATGATACCACTCAAGTAATGCAGGCACTATACCTTCCTAACAGAGGAAAAAAAGAGTAATGCTTGAACAACATACCTTCCAACTGAAACCTCGCAAAGAAAGCAAGTAGTTTGAACATAAGGTCTAGGCTATGCAGTTTTGGTTTAACATCTGCTGTGAGAGTAGGTTTTCCCCTAAAGCCCCTGCAGTTATTAATATTGAGAAAATAAGATTGTTGTCTAAACAGCACGGAGATGAATAAATGTTTGTATTTGCAAGCTGTCTGCTTATTTAGAAAGCATTCAAGACTGTTTCTCATGATAACACATTTGAAGAATAACTTCAGAAAAATGAACCTTTTGGTCTATTTTTTCATTTCTCTTCCTCCCTGCAGATGACCTGTGATTTTTTTCTAAGTGACAGAGTGCACAAATTCTTGCATCTTCCTACCACATGCACAGGAAGGGTTTCCAAGACATTAAATTCAAGAATTCCAAATCATAATATTAGAATAATAAAGAATGATTTGGAGGGCTTCCTACCACAGCAAGCTTGCGCTGAAGTACATAAAACCAACTATTGGCATTATGTACAGAGGTAAGTGTCTCTCAGGCTGTTTTTATTTCATACCCTAGCTAGAAGAAACTGGAAAACACTTCAGAGGAAAAGTGGATGAAAATGCTGGCCCTAATCATGGTTGCTAGGCACCAAGCAATGCAGAGAGGACTACAACAAGCCAAGTTTCAAGCAGATTTAGATACTGTCCTAATGAACATAGAGTGTCATCAAAACCCAAGGGCTGGTTTAAACAATTTTGCCCAGACTATTCAAAAAGGAAAATGATTTTATCTTGGCTTACTCTTACCAAACAGGTACAATACGCATGTAGGTGAACACCCTGACAGTTCCAAACACACAACTTGTCATATTTAATTCCCATATAAAGGAAGATTAAATAGCATTCATGACTGCTACTGAGCACAAGCTGAGCGGTTCACTTGCAAAGCATCTGCTGCAGGATGGGAATTCCAAATCCTAACCCACCCATCCTCACTTCACTCCTGGAAGCATTTGCATCTTTGCGGCTCTTGGCTGTACATCCAACCATCTTGGGACCCTACCCCACCTTGTGCTGCCTTGCTGGGAGGGATCAGGCCCACTGCTGACATACAAGCCAGCCAACATGCTCCCTAAGAGGGATACTTAGGTGTGGCAAGTTGTACCATACAAAGAGGCATTTCCAGGAGTGCTGGAATGCCTTTGAGTTCATCTGGCACGAGTACAGGGTAAAATTTACCTCTCTGTGCCTACTGTGAAACAGATCAGAGGGAATCAAAGAACTGTAAAATAACCTAGGTTGGAAGAAACCTCTGGAGGTCATCTGATCCAATCTCCTGATCAAAAACAGGCTCTGGGCTCAAAACAGATTTCAGGTCTTTAAACGATTCTGTCCTTAAATAGATTCAGTTTCAGAGTCTGAACAGTTTGGGGATTGTCAGGTGTTTTTTTTCTGACAAGTTCAAGTCTTTGATCACAGTTGTTTTTGTGGATGCATAACATTTCCTCACCCATATCTGCCATTTCTTTTCATGCTTTAGATCTAGAGACTGACTGGAAATAAAATAATATCCTAAATCATACCAGATTTTGGAATACAAATCCAAACTTCTCAGTTGTTGTCCATCTGTTCAAAATGCTTCTGTGAACATAACTTGATTCTGATGCTTTCCTTTTCCCCCTATATTCTGATTATTACTATAGGTACTTAAATAAAAGATAATTAAAAATCATCAAACTGCCATCACCCCAATCCAAAAATCTCCATTCAGTCCTGAGCCAGTCAAGAAGCAGATCAAACTGCAAATACATTAAAAGACACGAATTCTACTCTAAAAGTTTTATCTTCAGTTGAGGCCATGCTAAATTTCTCTATCAAAAAAATACTTTTAAATGAGCAATTTTCTCAATATTTGCTGCAACACTGAGGATTCTCTAGGTCATCTGTTACCAGGGCAGAAATGACTCTTCATATATTCAGTTACCTTATATCATATATTCAGAGCACTTTATTGTTTGTATTTATCTTCTTGTCTTTCAATAAATATTATTTTCAGGTTGTGTCATAACTTGTGCTCCAATCTACTAATGGTGTTTGGACAGAATTTCTGGTTTTTAAAAGTTGCTTTCAGGCTCTGATTAACTAGTTCTATGATTTATTGTGTCAAACAGTACCTTTATTTTTTATTCCATTTACTCTTGTAGAAAAATGCATTTAAGTGGCCTTCTTCAGGATGTTTTTATAGTTTAAGATCTCTCTTGTTTTTCCATCTAACTTTCAACCACATTTTAACTATTTTCCTTCAAGCCTCACAATAATAAAACCATGTAAACTGCCATCAAAACACCTCTGCTAATAAATTAGAATTCCCTCACTTAATAGCTGAATTACTCCTAGCCCTCTGTAAAAAGGGTTGGTCTATGAATTTCTGCCATTGCAAAATGGTAAAAATTACCATCATGATAAGAAATAGTTACCACCCTACTATTTCTGGCTCTTCAAACAGTTCTTTGATTAAGTTCTGATCCTGGCAGCAGCAGTATTAGCACTGGGAAAAGAAAGAGGTAATGGGGCAGTTGAGAGTAGCAGAGGGGCACCCATCGCGTGGGATCTGCATGGACTGGAGCAACCGGAGGGCAGGTGCATTGTGCTCACTGCTGCACAATGCACAATGCAATGGATGGGAAGGAAAAAGAGTTTGATTTCATAGGTAAACCTGGAGACAGTTGAATATGGCAATAACTTGGATTGATCCAGTGTAAAAACAATTGCTGCATCAAGTGGTCTGCTCTGTCATTTCGCATGACTGCAGATAACCATACGCAGAGCTTGGGTAGCAGCACACAGAGCGTCTGCCAGTGATTCAGCAGCCACATTCCACCATCTAGTACACCAGCATGATTCCCAAAGCAGGTGAGTTTACCTCCCAAACTAAAATGGGCAGACAAGCGAATGGCACATTATTGTCACCCTTTGGTAACCTCTATGATGCCCTATTTGCCTTCATCAGTCCCAAAAAGAAAATTCTAAGTCCTCCCCCTTCCTGTATGTGCTCCAAAGCCAAATATTTATTGTGTTGCAAAAAAAGTATTTATTTAAAATATGTCCTCATGTGTTATTCAGTCATTCAATATTGAGTTAATTACAATAATTCTTTCATGCTTTCATAATAGATTTCAATCTATTATCCTAGAGGTCTTTTGACTACTTAGATTCTGGCATGATGTGGTAATGCTTCTGCTATTACCTGTATTCACTGATATTTGTAACCAAACCCAAGAATTCGTAAAGCGACTGCTTGAAGTTAGCATTCTATGCCTATACTTGGGTATCTTAAGCAGTGGTTTACTTTTTGAAAAGTGCTGAGCATACAGCTCCTACTTTAACTTTCAGGATGAAGAATAAAGGCCACTGAAATTTGGATATTTTTTTTTTTTTAAAGAAAGTGTGTTTTTCAAAGTTTATTTGATATTTTGCTTTTATTTTTCATGATACAGCCAGAAAATTTGACAGGTGAAGCAGAAAAAAGCCTGACTAAATAAATAAAAGCTTTTATATCAATACTGGAATTCATTGCCACAAGAAATGAGGGAGTTCAGAACTTCAGTGAGGTTTTAAAAGGAATGCACATGAATAAAATGTCTTTTAGAGCCTAAGCCAACTGGTATGAGGAAAAATATTTTTCTTCCCAGATAAGCTTGCACATTATAATGGCTTTTCTTCTTCCACTCTTCTATTCACACACCATTATAGTCCTCCACCAAAGGAAGGGACAGTAAACAAAAAAGCCAATCTAATCTGTAATGTGGCAATTGCAATGCTCTCATGAAACACCCTAAAGCTCACTACAGCACTAGTCTGTACTCATTTTTAAAATTGCATGTTCACATTCTGAAGTTAAAAGATCCCTCTTACATTGCACCATATATGCACACAAAAATAGTTATATTCTTCCTTTTTGGTCTTAATACCACTGTATAGCCAACAGTTTATCAAGAATACAAATTCTGACATTCCAGATCAAAGACAACAATATTCAGACTACCGAATTTCAAGCACAATCACAGGATGAAAGCTCCACCACCCTGATACAGAGGAAGTCAGAGAATGATAAACTTTCCTAAGAATCCCTGTAACATCCAATACAGTCAAATCATGAATCTAGTGTGATAACCTATATTGGGTAGTGGCCAGTTTCTGAAATTTCATAGGAAAGCACAAAATCTCCATCATACCCTTGGATGAGACTAAAAATTTGTGAACCTGTGGAAAGTACAGAGATGCAAGGAACTTCACTGATTACCACAGGCAAACCTCTTATGTCAAAGTATATGGCATAATTAAACTGTTATTACCATTACATTATTGCATTGAAGTCCATCTACCACATTGTTTTATCAGTAAATCCTACAGTTTAACATCTTTATAAGCATTTCACAAATTTCTGCACACAGCTATATGTGAAGAAAAAAAATTACTTGTGTTTCTAGCAAATATGTTTACCCTTGATACAATTACTTTAAAGTCTATGGAAAACAAAATGAAGGTAAATCATGCTCAAGGTGTTCTTTTTTCCTTATTCTGGCACAAACTAGAAGCTGTCCCTAGTATATCAGTTAATTTTACCTAATGTAGCTGGAAGAGTGTCAGGCCTGTCAAGGAGATAGACATGCTCACACTTCTCCTCTGCCAGCTGCACAGTTCTTCCAAATGACTTGTCGTGCACAAAGAAAAGATGGAAGAGTCTGCCTTAATCCACTACTGTGTCAGAACATAAAGTCTTCAGGACAGTGACTCACTTCAATGACTGAAGTTGAATTATTACATTTTTTATTCACTCTGTATCTACCAGAAATCTCTCATTCTCTGTCCTGGTCCTGTATCAACACTTTATACCATGTAAATGTGTAACAACAAATCTCCCTCTGTTTTAGACTTCAGGAATGCAATGTGGAACTTAAAGTGTTTATGCTGCATTTGCTGGAAGCGATTGAGGAAGGAAGGAGAAAGCAGAACTGCAAGGGCCACAGAATAATGATGCAGCTGATCTTGATGACTGTATTCCAAATTGCTAGTTACAAACCATATTTTTCTTAACAGGCACTCTTACTATTCTTTAACATAGTTATCATAACCCATAGTTCATAAGAAACTGTGCTTTATCCAATCTGGAATTGTTATCCACCTGCAAAGTATCTGAAGGCAGTGAGAGACTACTGTCCTCATTGTCTATTGTTCCTTCTCTCCACCTAGACCACTTTCCTGATTTATTTTTAACTCCAGCACTACAAGATTGGAAACTTTTGGTAAATTAAAAAACATAACCCTTTAGTCACAGTCTCAAACCAACCACTCACAAGTCAATTCCAAAATACTGTGGCTACATCCATGATTTTTGGTGCTTAATCAATTCAAGCTGTGACAGTTCTCAAACATTAAATCACAAAAATGAAGGAAGTTTCAGCACAAGGAGAACCTGAATACAAATTCTAAGCAGAAATTTTGTAGGAAGTGGACTGAGTAAATATAGCGGGAATGCTCTTTCCTTCTAATCCTCAGTGAGCCAGTATGGGGCTCAATACACAGGTTCTGAACATTTGTCAGCAATGTAATGACATTGTCTCATGACATTTATTCCAGGCAAAGGGAAAGGGTCAGTAAAACCTGGGCAAAATTGCACCTTATGGAGTGGTTTAACTTTTTTTTTTCTTTTTTCTTTTCTTTTTTTTTTCTTTTTTTTGTTTGTTTGTTTGGTTTAGTTTGTTTCAAATTTACTTTGCCCTGTTCTGAAAAGTAAATTACATTTTTTCTTCCATAGTCCTATCATGTTGTCCTACCCATACGCAAGCTGAATAAGTATGTAGAGTACTTCAACGAAATCATAAAATGAAAGCATGCCCATCTCTGCCAAAACTCACCTCAAGCCAGCGGTCACATGTATCATGCCTTTCAGAAGGGTTGATAACTGGAATATTAAACATTATAGAGAGCACGCAGGAGTGGAGGGTCCCACAAGTATGTATCAGCAGTTTCAAAGCCCTAACTAGCCTTAGTCACAATAAGACCGGAAGGAACACCCGCACATGCCACTGACTGGAACCTCAGGAGCAACATGCCTAACAGTGCATGGAAGCAACTCCATCTGTTGAATCTAGCCTGCTGCCCTAAATTTAAATGTGACATGCAGTAAAGGTGGCACAAAAATTTTACTGTGGGGTATCCAATATTGCAACTGTTAAGCATTCATCTTCTGGTGAAAAAATAAAAAGCAGTGAAGTAACATTAAACATGGCCTGAAGATAACACTAGCACCATTCTTTTTCTCTCTCTCTTCACAAAACAAAGAGAATCTGACATGGCCCACAAGCTATTCTATGGAGAATACTATAAGATCATTGGAATAATGTTGCATATTTTCTATTAAAAACTTCTTCCCTATAGTTTTTACATTCATTAGATACAGATGGAAACACAACAATCATAATTCGGAACTAATTTTATAAAGCACAGAAAAATCCCAGTGACATTCTTATATTCTCATATATTTTGTTTCGAGGCAATAGTACTTCATTGTACTTCTAGACATGCAAGAGCCAACAGACACTTCTTCTTCCAATTGTACCATTTAAGAAAACATAGCTTAAAAAAACCCCAATAATCAGTAATACACTGACAGATACAGTGCTATGACAGAGTAGTCCTAAACCTCTTCCTCCTGTTTTGGTGACTTTGCACGGCTTAAGAAACTGAAAATGCTATGCAAACTCACACATTCTTAAATACAGGCATGTAAAGCAGTAATTCACTATGATACATGTTACTTGCTATGATACATGTCTCTTGCTTTGACACAGCTCTGGATACTCAGGTATCAGCTTATATTTATATGTATGTTCTCTGTTCAGACTCAGGAAAAAGAACCTAGCGCTTTGAGATACACAGGATTGCTTCTTCCAACCACTGTGCCAAAGGATTTGGGGCAAGGATCATCTTTTATTCTCTATAGTGTATAGCACAATGGGGTCTGGCCTACCACTAAGGCGCCTAACAGCTTTGATTCTTTATATAATTTTACTGCAGTCTAATGGCACAGATGGCACAAATCAATCTATGCGCTACTCTGTGCTGCTAATGCAAATGCTATGTGCTACTCAAGTGTTATTTCACTGTGTGGCTGTACTTACGCAAGATAGCAAACCAGAGAAGACAGCTTCACCTAAAACTATATTAAAGACATTTTCATGAGGATACACACAATGCTTCTAGAATCAGTTCCAGCCTACTGAAATTCAACCTACTCCAATTCTGAAACCCCTGTCAGAAGCTGACAGCTACTATATTGCTTTCACCTGAACAGTGCTGACCATAGACCATCCTGCACCTTCCCAAACACACACGCAGACACGCTGTCCTAAACTTGCCAACCATACCACAAATAGTTGTATCTGTAATGGACGGGACATAGCAACTCTGAAAGATCAATTTCACTTAAAAACCACAAAACAACTCACAATTGGAAACAATTCGAAAATCAGTATTTATACATTATCTTGCTCAAGGTATTTTATATAGTTCCATATTGCTTAAAAAAAATCAGATAAATATTAGTGAATATAACCTCCTTTTTTTTTCTGATAAAGTTCTTTCAAGAAACAAACACAAAACTTATATTGCTAGTGATTATTTTTCTGCTAATGACATAATTTAATTTAGAGAGAAAAATAAAACCATTTTCTTCTGCAGTTTTAAATTAGTCTTTTCAAAAGTGGTTATCAGTGTTTATACTCAGAGCCTTCTCAGAGCCTACAGTAAGAGCTATTCACATAATTTACATCATATATATTTTTATTAGATTTATTTGTGCTAGTTGAATTAGGAATATCAGTTTAAATCACTTACTGTAAAGTTTCAACTCAAGGATTTTTATAACCATTTTATAACTTCTTTGTCCTATGTACTATCGGAGCCTTTTCAAAAGTGTATAATTTGTGTTTCTAATAAACTGAACTGCTTTTCTTCAAATCACTGTATTAACTATTATTAAAATTATAAAGGCATTGTCATGATACATACACTTATAATCTACAAGTGGAAAATACTGTAACAGATGATACTTCTACGGGCTCTGTGACGTTCTCTTGATATTTATTAAAATTGTTCTCCTGGAGAAGTAAGTGTCAAATAGGAGCTGATGCGTCTCCTAAATCCAGGTACCTAACTCAAATTCTGGTCAGACGTCTAGGCCAAAAAAAAAACAACAAAAAACCCAGCTTCATCAACATTTTCACATGCGGATTGAACCTCCAATAAGTTCAGGAAGAGGATCTGGTGACCTGAAGAGTCATTACAGACCCCTCTAGATCCTATGTGATGAGTTCCTATGTTTCTGTCCTGTTTTGAATCTGAGATTCCCAAAAGTTCACTGGTCCAGAAAGTGGTTCATGCTAGTCACGCTCCACATCTGCTGATTCAGAGAGAACAATGGCCAAATAGAAGTCAAGTAGATCCAACCACAGATCATGTAACACTGCAGTTATACTTTGCCCATCTTTAGAAATTCAGAACAGCAATTCCAAGTTTCACTAGATTAACATCCTCAGGAGATCAGCAGCAACCACCAGTGGTCCATAAAAGAAACCAGATCAACAAAAGATAAATTTAACAGCACAATTTAACAGAGGCGTGCGTATAGAGAAAAGGACCTTGATTTGGACATGCATCCATCTGCGGATTCTAACGGCATCCTGGTGATATACTAGTGTGCTAAAACAAAACAAACCAAAAAAACCCACAGAAAACCCAAACCAAAAATATTTTCAGTCTTTTCTTATTGGCTCTCAGAACAATTTTGCTGAACTGTCTTCCTAGAGAATTTGAGAAATGCCAAAAAAAAAAAAAAAAGCAAAACCAGAAGGATATTTTTCAACATAAAGAGCGAGCATTCAGACCTTCAATTCAGACAACACTAGAGACTGACCTAGGTGCCACAGAGATCATCCCAGGCTAGTTCCTGAGCCCAGAGACATTCGCTTTCGTAACTAACACAGAGTGATTCACAACTAATTCAGTTGCCTCAAAGTTCCTGCATACCCAGTTTTGAATGGGTTACAGTATGACCTCTGCATAGTCGGTAAACTGGCTACACCACTTCAGAAAAATGTCAAACTGGTGCTGTGCTTCCTCTATGTAGAAAGTGAAAAGACTAAAAGGGAAGCAGATACCTTGCTAAAAATGGGTCGAATACCCCTGTATGATTAGAGCTGGCACTTGTTAATAATGTGTACAAGTAGTAAGCATAGCCTGTTTCTGTAAGCTGTCTTCTAAGAAAGTTCCCCATTTAGGAACTTTATGGGAAAGACTGAGAGCATTCTGTTCAGGCAAGGTTTCTGAGGCCTTAGAGAGATCCATTTTTCTAATATCTGGGACACTTATATCTGGGCTCAAACTTGCTAGGGAATTGATGAAAATAGGGACAGTATCTAGACCGTGCTGCTAGGTCTGTTTTCCTTGGAGAGAGGCTGAAATGTCTTGGGTCCTGCCATCTCCTTCATAGTCCTTGTATGTGACTCTTCACTGAAAACTCCTTGAAATAAAGCTACTGAAGGACATTGTGAATAGAAAAAAATAGTGTCGCAAGTCTGATGATGAGTTGTCAGCTTCTCTGTGACACTACATTGCTAAGACTCTAATGCAGGACTTGTGGTGTCACTTCACAGATTTCCAATTTCTCTTGCTTAACTGCAGTGTGAAAACAAAATTAGATTTAAAAAGATATGTTTTGAATAGAGGTCTGTATCACAAATGAACAAACTGAAAATATGGTATTATCCATCTCCCTCCTCATTTTATAGCCGAGGTTGCCATCTCAGTTTAATACCACTCTTCCAACTCTCTGTACCATCCTGAGATGAAGAAATTTTGCTGGATATTCGTTCACAGTCACTGAACTCCCAAAATTAAGACTTCCTCATACAACAGGAATACCACTTTCACCTTCAGTGCTCTGGACAACCCATGACAGCATCCTGAAAGATTCAGGAAAGCACAGAATTCCATTTTATTGTTAGCAATGCCACCTTACACGTATCTGGACCCTATTATCTCATGGCAGGAATCACTGGTGCTCTGGATTTAAAAACCATAGCTTTGATGACCAGCCTAATTAAGAAACCTAATTAAGAGGCAATTAAAGTGATGATCCTGGGAAGAGTTCTCCCTTGTGAAGGGATGTGAAAGAAGAAAATTCTCTATGAACAGTTTTGCCAGTCACATTCAGATTTCATTTCCCAAATTCATTTGGAATCCACAATATATATGAAGCCAAAACTTATTATCAACAGAATTAGCAATTTGAGGTAAAAGTGCATTTTCAGATGTCTACCTGAGTTTGGAGGCTCCTACATTCCAGTCTTAGAATGAGCTTCTCAGCTGACAACTTTGAACCTTCCTCTTTCCTCAAATGTAATTACAATAACAAGCCGCAAACCTTCAGCTTCACTTACAATTATGTTTTGTTAAACTAAATTCACTAAAAGGCAACGACTGCTGACCTTAAAGGACAGTTTCAGCATTATGAGCCTCACGTATTCAGAATACATCAGTTTCTTTTCTTTCCTACCCCTTCATGCCAGCAGAAGGTTGGCCACAAAACCATAAAACAAGAAGTCTTGAACTCTTTCTGGATTTTCAATCCCAAAGTTTTGGTTTTCATGCTTCCCCACCCCCACCCCCCCAGAAAAGGATTTATCTAACTCAATACCATGCCTCCAAGAGCGAACATAATCAAAAGCCAAAGGAAGATCAACCACAGGACAGGCAATGCACATCTCCTGCATGCTCTCTCATCCTTCAATTATTTACAGCTCAGGGGATTTCCTCAGCCTGATACAGTTTGTTTATTAACCCTCAATGGACCTCTCTTCCAAATTCTTGTTCCTTTGTCACCCAGAGTTAATGTAAACTTTCTGCATTCTTATACAACACTAATACTTCAAATTAAACTCTTGATTGTTCATGAAGTAATATCAGAGGGTAACAGTACAAAGAACAAGGCATTTCTCTCTTCTGACTCAACCTTTGTCTAGGAATGTTATTCTCCTGTGAGGTTATAGGGAATAGGTGGAAACTACTGCTCCTTGTACAAGTCAGTCAGCTCCCAAGTGCAAAAATTCATTTTAATAACCTAGTGAAACAAAAAGCTTTACTGAAAGTCATAAAAGGCTTCTACGTGTTGGTCATTTTCCATCTTTAAAGTGTATAGACTTCTCTGTGTGTCCTGGTTTCAGCTGGGATAGGGTTAATTTTCTTCTTAGTGGCTGGTGCAGTGCTGTGTTTTGGATTTGGTGTGAGAACAATGTTGATAGACACGGATGTGTTTAGTTATTGCTGGGTAATGCTTACACCAAGTCAAGGACTTTTCAGATTCTTGGGCCCTGCCAGCCAGAGGGCTGGAGGGGCGTGGGAAATCGGGAGGGGACAGAGCCAGGACAGGTGACCTGAACTAGCCAAAGAAGTATTCCACACCATATGACGTCATGCTGAGTATATAAACTGGGGGATGAAGAAGGAAGGTGGGGACATCTGGCATTATGGCATTTGTCTTCCCGAGTAACTGTTATGCATGATGGAGTCCTGCTTTCCTGGCGATGGCTGAACACTTGCCTGCCCATGGACAGTAGTGAATTAATTCCTTGCTTTGCTTCGCTTTGCTTGCATGCACAGCTTTTGCTTTACCTATTAAATTGTTCTTATCTCAACCCTCAAGTTTTACATTCCTTTCTGATTCTCCTCCCCATCCCTCTGGGTGAGGGGGGAGTGAGTGAATGGCTGTGTGGTGCTTGGTTGCCGGCCGGTGTTAAACCATAACACTATGATTCACTGAAAGCAGACTGGAAAATGAACTTTTGCTCACTGAAAGAAAACATCACTGAGTAGTAAGAAAAATTCTACCAAGAACTCAGCCTATTTATCAGCAGTCCAGTCTATGATTATTTAACATAAACTAGCTTCTTGTGTCACAGGATTATGACTATTTCAGCATTAAAAAATTAATTTAGGATCAGAAAGAGTCATCACAACCATCATATCCAATTCATGTTTAGCACAGACTATATAATTTCAAATTAAGTTACAAGTCTACTTTTTCCCCCCCTCAGAAAATGGTGAGGCAATGAGAAGATTTTAATATTTAAGTAAATAACAACCCTGTGAAAATACAGTGCTTTTGCTTTCCTTCTTCCTCCCTTCTCCCTGTTCCAGCATTCAGTGATGGAAGCAAAGACAAGTATAAATCACTATATGCCATCACGGCAAAATTGTCCCTGACAGTCTGGCACGATGCCCAGGATTTTACTCACTCCATGACAAGTGGTGTTCTCTTCAGCTAGGATTTATCCAGCCTCATCAACAAATACCTCGAGCATGGTCATTTGATGGACATGATGAGATTAGATTCCAAAACATTTAGGACTGTATACAGCATTTCACTATTGTAAAGAAAGTGGCAAATATCCTGAAACAGAAATGATATTTTTTTCTGACATTAAATGTCTGAACAAATTGTTGTACAATCCTTGCTGACCAGACATCACATGAGGGCTTATTAAAATTCACTTGGTGCTTTTTCCTGTACGTTATTCTACGGGCCATTTCCCCCTTAGTGTTTGCTTTACAGCCATCACTGCTTTTCTCACGTATGTATGATGAGGGATAATCTGTTTTCATCTGTGTCTTAGGAAGCAGGATCTCGATTTGTTTACAGGCTTTTAGTTCTTGCTTTTCTGATTCAGACCAGTGGATCTAAAATAACAGGTTTTAATATGGCAAGTAAATACAACAGTCTCAAAGCTCACAATTGGTCTTTCTTGCTCTCTAGTCCAATTAAAACTTATTTACTGATAGCAGAATACAGTAACTGCATAATTACTTGTATACAACGTGAGGCTTCAGCAGGTATGATAGAGAGAAGACGTAGATGTACAAGAGACAGCAGAAGAAACACAACATGTTGTTTGCAAGCTGTTTGAGGGAGACTCACCAATGGAGCCTGGTCTGAATGCTTCCAATCTTGCTAAAGCAGTACAAGCTTAAGAGTATTTGTCAGAGAAATGGGAACTATTGAACAATGTGTTTCAGCATAGCCAAAAACAAAGGCACATGTCTGGGATCAAGGAACGTAGGCCAGACTTACCAAACTGTCATTACCTATTGGAGAGCAACAGTTCTTCAGGGTTGCTTCCATGTCATGTTCAAGGTCAACTGAACACAAGCATCAGGGCAAAGCTTTTGGATAAAATGGCTAATAAGATTCTAGGATGCCCAAAGAGAAAAACTGAACCAGGGAAGAGTTACTAATTTTCTATGCTGTGCTAGTGGGAGCATTACTGAAAACTTTTATCTACCTCTAATGTCCATCCTTCAAAGATGATGCTGATTATTTTCAGAACAAGAAAACATAAGAATTATCATCAGGAATCAGTGAAAACACAGAAAAAGTTATTGTCCTTATAATAGGGATAATTAAACCATGACTCAAGCATAATCTGTTAGAATTTACATGGAGTGTAAATTTGTATTTATTATTGTAATTATTATTATGATGTATGTATGTATTATTATTATGTATGTCTTATTATTCATTCTTGGTGTAAATTTGTATAGTAGTAGAAGAATGTAAGGAGGAAGGAGAAAAACCTCAATCTTTTTTCAGGTTACATTATTCTCAAGCAGCTTTAAATTAGAATTGAGGTTGCCCTTACAAATATGCTATACACATCTTCCCTTTTCTTGATAGGGGAATTACTGCATGAATTTATATAACCAGTGGAAAGCAAGACTAGATGCTTGAAATCACCACCTCTCATTTCACAACATAGTCTGATGTACAGAGTTTGCCTGCAAATTTGAGCTTGTGCTCACCTCTGGGTCCTGCTGTGGCCCAGTCCATTTGGTGTCTCCCCTGTCCCACAGGGTCAAAAATACTTCCAGGAGGTCATAAGCCACTTTATTTTAAGCAGTTCAACAAAAAAAAAGGAATCATTTTCATCTCCCTATGGATTTTCATGCTTTCAAAAGGTCAAAGGCTCTGCTGAGCCCGGTTTGCCTTCTGGGCTGGAACAGTAAAGGCACATCAGCTTTTATAGCCAGAGGCACACAGAGCAACGTGGTTATCACTGTATTTAGCTGCGTTCAGCCCTCTGTCCATATATGCAGATGCATCGATTAGAGGCAATTTTCACCACTCTCCTGATCAAAGCTTAAAACAGTCACCCATAGGAGAACAGTGAAAAGCCTTACCTGCTCTGACACTATTTCAAAAGCAGAACAGCCTCCTTTCCTGCACAGACTGTCAAATGGACCTGCTACCCATCCCAGTGAGACAGGAGGGAAGGTGCAAGGAAGAGGAAGAGGCACTCCTACACACGCAGCTGCTGCTGTGTCTGCACGCAGAGACAAGGAGGCGCCTCCAGACTGGTGCCTGTTACCCTGAATGTCTGTGTCTGAGCGTGTACTTTGGTAAAAACAGGGAATGACAGGGACAAGGGCTACCTCTGACAACTGCACAGCCTCCCAGTGGTGTGAGTTCCTATGAGCACCACCCAGAAACATCCATAACCCTGGCCCCCAAGGTGGTCTCAGAACTGGATCCTAGCAAAGGTGGAACCATGCTCTTCAAGTTCTGCTTCAATGTATTAGTTCAACAGAGGCTTTTAAAAACAGCCAAGACATACTGATGAACCAGTGATTCAAAACCCCTTCTTTGGAAATTATTATTCTTTAAAGAAAACAAAAAATGTGTAGGTTATAGTAAGTTATTATCCAATGAAACCTTTCTTTGTATTTTATTGAAGAGCAGCACCAGGCACATGGGCTGGGAGCCATGTTAGTTCAGGTCTGGATGGTGGAGGGACAGGAATGAACCACAAAACACGCTGTTTTAAGCATACTCCTTTAGATTCTTACCAGAGCCCAACAACGTTACCTGCCTACCGTGGAAAATTACTTGAGTAACCAAGATGAATAGAGAAGAAACGCACACAAGCAGCAGCTTGAATCCAAGCTGTGATCTCTCTTCCTCTGGAAGGGGGATCAATATCTCTGTGGTATCCTTTTTCAATACAGTATTGAAATGTGAAAGCAAAGGTAAACATTTCCAAAAGGAGCTGTCAGCCAGGACTGATTTTATTTCAGAAGTTATTTATCAGAAATATTTCCATAGTTGTATCAGCATGCAACTCTCTCAAATACAGCACTGTATTTTCCCTAGATTAACTCCTGCTCCTTGAACCTTTAAAACTCTATGTCCCTCATACAGCCATTTCCTCTGTGACTGCTACGTACATGCTCAAAACTTAGCAGAATTAGACATTCTGACAGTTGCAAACATTTCAGCATATATTTTTTTCCTCCTTTTTTTTTCACTCCATAAGATTTCAGTACAGAAAAATCATCCGAAACACTCAAACACTTTCTCATATTTCATGGCCGCTGAAAGGCTAAAATATTCAACTTTACTTCATCTGCTTCTTCCTTTTTCCCCTGTGGACTTCAAATACTTGCATGCAACAGCCTTATGCTTCAAAAGGAAAACAAAGTAGCAGCAGTGCTGGTTTTATCATAGGGACAATGAAAATCTGAGAAAAAAAATAATCTGGACATTAATATTTATATCCTCTATAAAAAAAGAGGCTGAAACTGGAATGTAATTTTTAAGTGTGTTGTAAAATGTGTTAAACATTTGAGTAAGTATAAGGTAATGCTGGAGTTTGAACTGCTATAAGCAAGAGCTTATTTATGTCAAGATGAAAGCACCACCCTTGAGATGGATAAAAATTATATAATTGTCAAATGATAAGTAGGATAGAATAAAAATGTTAAATAAGAGCTCTAAAAAAAGTCAGTGCCTTGATTCACAGATAAAACCTGGTTCAGGTTGAATAAGGGAAGAATAAATCATGGTTAATGACTTATAAAAATTAGGATACAAGTTGTTAGGTTTAAAGGAGATTTATCAGTTTCTTGCTGATAGGAATCAATGCAATATCAGCTGTACACATCCAGCCCAGATATCTACATGCAGATGCCAACTTTTACCTACTGTTCTCCCTACTTTGACATAGAGCACTAGATTTTATAGAAAACTCCAGATTAAAATATAGTACTGCTCCATTACTATAGTTGCACATCATTATTCAGTATTTGTGCAAACAAATGCCTAGTTAGCTTCTTCGACTCAGGAGGCACCCGCAACATTTAATAGAACTGGGAAGCTGGAAATCCTCTAGTTCCGTCCCTTTGTTGAAAGGATGGCAGTGACTTTAAAGAACAGAAGCAGCAGACTTCCTTATTCTAGAGAAAACAATCCTTAACAGTTAAATACCCCAATATCTGTCACTACAGCAGTAAAAATCTTATGTGTATATGAGATTTTATTTTGTCATTGTTATGGTTTAGTATTGACAGCTAAAGGAGGTGAATAGGAGCTTTTCATTCTCTTTGATGTTATTTCATTTTGCAGTCTCTCGTCTCAGCCAACTGCTCCTGAAGGGTATTGATGTGCCTTTTGTTCTGAGTCAGACATTATCTTGGTGACCATAATGAGGAGAAGCTTTCTGTTTGTTTGTTTTTAAATACAAGTTTAGATTGTGAAACAATTATGCAACTAGATCTTTAAAACTCTTTTTGTGACCACATGTTTGGCTGCATAATCTCATTTAAACAAGGATTCTTGTTTTTAAGTGAGTCAAACAATAAGGCCACACAAGGATAACAGCACTGTAAGTGGTTTTCAGTGGATAAAAATAATAATAATAAAATAACATGCAAGTTCCGCTTTTGTGTGAGGTTTTATATTTGAGGGTATGTAATAGAACTAAAACATTTTAAAATGTCCACATGAAAAGCATTCACCATGCTTCAGATCAAAGAGTAATAGTAAGAGATTAAGCACATTTATTGCTAACTGGAAAAAATATTTCAACATATCAGATGTAGATAATCATATGCAAAATACGATTGCTTCAATTTCTGGTATAAGCTATCTAAATATAAACTTTACAAGCAGTAGACAATAGCAAGCCAGTGGAAGAGGAAGAATTTCAAAACCCCAAACTCTCCACGAGTGCAAGTTTATCAGGACAGCCTGAAAAACAGTTGCACACTTGCCAATGCAGCAAGCTGGGGAACCACATACACGCTCCTTCTGGAAAGCTTGTACTGTGGGAGCTGGGCATCTTGCTCCTGCCATTGCCAAATTTAGTGCATGGGGCTACAGGTGCTGCTGACACCACTGTCAGAGAGACTACAGAAACTGTTCTACCAGCAACCACAGGATGGTAACAGTTTTCAAAGAGCAGGTGTGCTCCTTTGGCCAGGTATTCTGCATTAGAGCCTCAGGTCTGCATGGATAAGCTCACTATGAGCATCAAGACATCTATTCACATCATGCATGTACAAAACTTCACAGGTATACATCATTGAAGTGCCTCAACTGAGGAATATATGCATTCTTTAGTGTCCCACAGACCATCACAAGTTATTAAGGTTTTAGCAAAATGTTAGAAAAACACTGCAGTCCAAAGATGGTCCAGAGCTCCCTTGCCTAGGCTTAGGTGAAACAGAACATGCTAAGGATACCTTAAGGAGATAACCTGCTGTGCCAACTTCCCAGCATCTGCCAGAAATGCAACACACTGAAGCGATGTTAATGGGTATTTCCTGCTGCTTACTGGAAGTCTTCCCCTAATTGGTGAGCTTCCGACACCATAACAGAAGTTCCAACTTCTTAATAGAGAAATATCATTGATAAGTATAGACTCTTCATGGTTATTGTACAAGAAGAAAAGACATTCTGTTCTCTGAGGTTGTAGACAAACTCATTTATAAGTTGTCCAGGGTTACTCAAAAGTGAAATTCAACGATGGTATTAGTTTGCTTTGAAGTACAGACTGTCTGCCATTCAGAGCTGCTATGGCATATGGACCTTCATGATTTAGAAGTTAGAAAACATGAAAAAATAGGAATTGTCCTCAAGAGAAATAGCCAGGCCAAACCTTGATAAACATACAAAACATTCCTCCCTTCCAGCAATTCTGCTCCTTGGCAAGCAGCATATCCATTCTTTTATTTCTAAGGGAATTATGAAAAGTCGGTGGGTTTTTTCCTAGTTTGCACAAGCACAAGGAGTATTGCCTTTAGAGTCAACGATTTTGTAGATGTCAGCAAAGCCCAGTATTTCAACAATTGTTTGTCAATAGCATGCACTAAATTAGTGGATGGATTTTGGTGACAGTCAAGTAACATGCAGTGAAGTCAATGGGAAATTTGCCCAACTAAAAACCCAAGAATGCACTATAATACAAACTATACATAAAGGAATCTAGAGATCATATGTAAAACCATCTGTTGAATTTCTAGATAGAGATGCTTATTTCCTAGCATCATTAAAAGGATTCTGATGAACTCATTAACAGAAGCCTAATATCCCACAGACTTACAGAAGGATAAGGATACTTGTACCAAAAAGACACTACGAAAAGCATCCACCATTTTGGAACTCTCCACTGCTTTTAAAAGACTGTGTTACTTTTGCAGGGCCATGAATTAGACTACAGTGTAAACAACAGTACTTAAAATCTCTTATTTGGCCTGCTTCCACAATTTTCCTATCTTTCCTGAACAAGGAAAAAACAAAAAACAAAGAACAAAAGCACACCACACAAAAAAAGGCATCTTACAGTGAAATTGATGTTTGATAAACAACAATAATTACCACCTGAAAAAAATTCTAAAACACACTTGATAAGTCAGAGATTTAGAAAACTTACACATAAAGAAAGGAAAAATGGTAATCAGAGCTGTCTAAAGAAACGGGATAAATGCCTTAATGTTTGGACTAAACCAATAAACTTGCCATCAATCAGAACCAAAATATATAGTTAAAATTTCAAAATCACTTACACAGAAACATACAACCTGCAAATTTCAAGTTACTATTTCCATAGACTCAGACTAGTTTGTGTAACAGAAATTATTTTTTTTCCACAACTTACACTTACAGTCTTACTGTAAGCAAATATGAATATCCATTTCTTCTACCAATCTTGTAGCTGTTTCTACAAAGGTCCTTCCTCTGCAGCTCCTCCAAACCAGGACAGACCTTCCTGAATAGCTGAATTTTGCCTCAAAGGCACGTGTTTCACTTTCAAATCCTATTTGAAACCTACTTTTCTCCCTTGGTCTGTATCTCTAAATCCTCTTCTCTTTACTACATTACACACTGCATAATGTAAATGTACTTGATATCATTACAGCATTATATATAATTCATTATTTAATTCTGAAAGCCTATTATGCCACTTTTCAGTATCTCACTGATTCAGTGAAGCACTGTTTAACATTTTAATATGGAAGATATTAATGGAGGTGAATCTCTAGCACTACTTCTATGAAAGCTACACAACACTTTCCATTATTTAGATACTGTTTTGTATCTTAATACTTGTAATTGTGATTTTACCAATTAAATACTACAGTTTTTCAAGCTGGCTTCTGTCTCAGGGTGAATATTTGTGCAATATATTGTTTAACAAAAAATGTTAACAAATTCTACAGTTTAACAGACCAGGAGACCAATGCATTGAGAATGGACCTAGAAAATAAGAAAGCAGCAGCTGGAAGGAGCACTGGGTTACAGAGACCAGGTTTAGGAGCGGAAAGAAATTTAACACTAGAATTACCAAGAGAAGTGGTCAGGGAGCCGAAGCTGAGTGAGGATAGCACTGAGATGAAATGAATCACAATTGAAACCACTACTGAGGGAAAACTGCAGTTCGGAGTAAAAGGGGAAAGCAAAAAGCACAGGTCTGATGGAAGCTGGACTGGAAGGAGAAAAATTACTTGGCAAAGTAAAGACAGTGAATTATAAAAGCTACAAAAATGGGTCACACAGACATGAGAGATCTCAGAGCAGATCAAGAGATGGTAAACAACAAGCAGCACAGACTGGGTGAGGACACTGGAACCAACTCGTATAAAGAGAAGCAGAAGGCTGGGATTTGATTGGGACTCAACAGCAAGCGCTGTGCAGGACAGAAAACTGCTACTGAAGTGGTAGAAAGATAAGAAACCTGAAGTATGGACTCTAAATCCAGTAAAGAAAATGAACAGAAATGGCAGAACTGAGGAAGAGTTATAGCTCAGACAACTACAGCTGAGATGGGGGGAGGTTCAGAAGGAGGCATTATTGGAAGAAAAAGCCAGAAAAAGTCCTTTTTCTACAGAAAAAATACCAATACAGAAGAGCCCTTTGACTACATTCATTTCCAGAGCCTAGAATAGAGCCCTCCATTCCTCTGTTGTGGGCAAACACCTCTGAATCCCTCTGCCAAACTTTCCCAATCCTATCTTCACCTGGTCAACACAGAGAACCACCTCATACCACTGCTGATTACCTAGACAACTCAAGTGGCAGAGACCTGCCCAGAAAACCCAACAGGTCTGGTCCTGCTAGTAACACACACAGGTGATAATCTCTGCTTTACCAGTTTTGTCTTCACAAAGCCTAGAAAATGACACCACCATGTTAAAGATACAAAGACTGCAAATTTAAGCATCAGAAGTTGAGTCCCCTTCAAATTAATTCAACACACATGAGCAAATTGGGACAATGCAGTCCTACATGCTTCTCTGTGGAAATTAAATTCTGTCCCCAACAGTACAAAGAAATGAGGTCTCCATCCTACCTTTTACCCTTTTCATTCAGTTAGTGACCACCAGCTTGGAAATTATTGCTACAGATTTTATTCTTTTCTTGAGAGTCTTTTCCACAGCATTGCTTATAAAGGTCTGTGTGATGTAAGGCACTAACTACTTTCATGAAAGCAGTAACCAACCTACTTTACAGATGGAAAAATTGAGACAGCAATTTACCCAAGGCCACATAGTTTGCCAACACCAGAACCAGCAGACAGGCTTGAATGTCTTCCTCTCAAATCCAGTGCTTATTCTTCCACCCTGTGCTTCACTACTGCTAGAGATGCTGAGTATCAGCCTCTCCCTGCCAGAGAGGCTTCTGAGGACTCTGGGAAATGCTGAGCTTAAATTCTGTCATATTCAACTTCCTTAGCATCACACAGGTCAGTGATTTGCAATCTTTCTAGAGAAAGTCCTCAAGGAATTTTTGGAACAAACTCCTTCCTTCTTCTTGTCCTGATTCCAGTCCCTTTCCAGCCTTCTCAGCTCTTCTCTTCCAGTTTCTGTCGCTTACTCCTCACTTTTCAAACTCTAACTTCCCCCAGCTGTAGCCATTCTGGCATGAGGCCCAAGCTAATAAACCTATCAGAGCTTATTATCTTGGTATCCAGTCTATCCTGCCCTGCACCTCACCCCTAATGCTAGCATATCTCATTACTGTATTCACTTACTAGTTGGGAACTGTCACGCAGGAGGGCCATAGCAATGACAGAACCAAAAGCTTTTGTGCAGTAGTCTTCCTTATCCTTACCCAGAAAACCCATTCTTTCTTTTCCTGACCCCTTCACCCCCACTTTGCTTTCTAACAGTTTCTGACTTTGCACAAGAAAAATTGAGACTGTTCAATATACTGACTCCAGAATTCTCTGATATAAAAAATGCTCATTTGTTATGCCAGTGTCTAGAAATGTAATACATATCTATAGCACCACATCCACGCCTATTGCGTCAGTCTGCTGCAAATACAAAAAGATTTAAAACACTTTCTTCTTTTTTGTACAGGAATCACCTGCTCAGCTGGATAGTACCATAATCGCCAGTTAATAAAGCAGCCATACCTTTCTGAAGGGCAAGCCCCTTTTCCATAGGCAGGCATTTCCACAAACACCAGCTGGCACAAACACTGACAAGCAAGCAGAAATCTCATCTTTCACAGGGTCCTGTTTCACGTTTAATAAATTAGTCTGAAGGTGACATCCCATTATAAGCTCATATATAAACACAAGAGATTTTTTTTAAAAATTTAACTAGCCTACAACAGGATTTCCTTCCTGTAATAAGGACGAGTGAAGGAAAGCAAAGCTATCAAAACAACACAAGGAATCTTCTCCTGCTATTCATCCAAAGCATAAACAACTGACTGAGTTGCCTTCCACAGATCGTGTTGTAAACCTTGGTCTTAACCTCATTATGCTATCGCCATGCTGTGACATTGACCAGGCTTGTGCCATTTGCAATTGCCAGTAAAGCGACAGAAGCATTTTCCTCTCAACTTCCTATCTTAGGCAGTCTATAGTTTTATTCCTAAATGTATGTTATCTCTGTTCTAATGCATAATTGCAGGAATAACAAGCAGAAAGCCTCTATATCAGTTACAGCCTCTCATGCTGGCTAACTTTAATTCCCTTCAAATTAGCTCTAATTTTCCTGACTGCATTAAGAGACTACATAACTGTTCTTTGCACAGGGTCACACATGAGCTTTCTTTACTTGTGAATTCATGCAAAAACTCAGCAGAGTTCATTAATACCAAAAAAATTTTGCACCCAATACAAGCCCTCTCCATTTGTGTGAGTTCAGTAGTTTTCCAATGAACACACTGCAGAAGTGAAATAAAAACTAAAGCCAATTTCAAGCATTTGTTATTACTACGTATTTTTCTTGAAGCCAGTGATAAAGACACTGCAGTGAGCATAAAAATACAAAATCTGGGTTTTAGTATAAGGGTGCATTTGAAAAATGCAAGTGCTTCACAATCCAAGTTACAATCCGTAGACTTGATAAAAATGGCTTGAGGATTTATAGAAATTATTATTATAGGAAGCCAGATTGCAGAGAAGCAGCTTGAACACCTGTGTGGTATTTGGCCTAAACTTGTAATACATAACAGCTAATCACAATTCCTCGCTAACACAAAAAGGGAGGGGATTATTTACTGGAGTCTTCTGTATTTAGATCCAATGCTCATACTCATTACTGTGGCCTCATATCAAATAGGTCTTGCAGCTAAAGACAAGGTTTGTTAAAATGGAGATATGGCTATAGGTTACTGTTTTTGTACAGGCAAATAAGGCATGTGTCTATTCAAGGCTTCCATGGAGGACATACAGTAATGAGTATGCACTATTGACCAATGGCTGATTACATCTTTGAAATTCATACAGAGCAATTATTTATTACAACATTATTTAGCTATCTTTTTTCTGCTTTACAGAGGGAAGGAAACCACTTGCACAATTTTGAATTCCTTTATTTTTCTCTCACCACCATCTACTCCATTAGCTTGTTAAAAACAACTGATTGAATTTTTACCTCAACCCCCAAAGAAAACATTTTTTGAAAAGTTATGATAAAATCTTAGAGAAGGAATACTTGGACCCTAAGGGAAAAGTGCAGCTTATTGGAAAACTGTTGTTTTATCACTTTCAGACTTTGTAAAACAGTTACTATCCATCATATGCTTTCTGTAGATAGATTCTCCACATCTCAGGAAGTTAGGGAGGCCTCAAGGAAACCAGGGATGTGGGAATTTCTGTGGTAGTGTTACCCCTAAAAAAACTAAATTGCAGAATGGAAATTAATCAAGAGTTCCTATAGAAGTGAAAGTTTCTTCTGGGCGGCTAAGAAGATTCTGTATACATTTGGTCAGACTCACACTTCTGCACAGTACACACATTTGTGCACTCTATCTATGTGCACACACTGCAGATATACACTCCTTTCCTGTTTCAGATTATAGCCTTTGGAGCTCTAGACTTCATGGCTACAAAATAAATCTGATTGCAAAATACATTTTCACAGGTAGGAAAAAAAAAAAATCATGTGAGTACATAAGCTTTTACAGGAACATATTAACCCCAGCTTCTTTCTAGGGGCTTCCATGTACAGTTTGGCTCTGTGAGAGTAAAGTCCCGCTCTTTTGCAGTGCCTGCCATCTGGAATAGCTTTTCTTTAGCTCTAAGTTTCATTTATTCTTTCATCCCATTCAAAAACACCATTCCGAAACACAATTAACACATTTTTTCACCATTATCTTGCCCATTTGCCTCCACTTCCCCTTCCTATTACTCAGTACTTTACTCACTGATCATGACATACAACTCTTCACAGTTCTGTGAAAAGTTTTGGAATGCAGCACATGACATACACTCAAGAAGCGTGTTTCCCAACAGCAGTATATACATGCCAAGAGATACGTATACCACCTCAAGAAAACAACAACAAACCACAACTAAAACACACAAAACCCAACAACCACAAACAGGGACTAACAGGAGACCACAGGACCAAAGGCTACTGAGCAGTCAGAGCTCCAGGGTTTCACCTATAGTGTAGAACAGAGTCTTAATTCCACAAGTGCAAGCCCCTCACAGGATACTAAATATCCCATTTTCTATTTTTAATTACTTTTTCCATTAAGACCCAAGGAAAAGAAGTGTTGTCAAGCAGACTCCCCATTTTACTTTTTCCCCTTACTTCTGTGAAACAGCTTATTTAGATAAATTAACAATGCCTCCTCACCCTCAAGGCTATAACATTTCTAAGCTTTCCTGAGATAGTAATTCTTGCTTGGCTGGGATTTTTTAAATCCTACTCACAAATAACAAGTGTGTTTTGATAGATGGACCAAATGATACAAAAGATATCTTGGAAAACAGATGCAGAATAGCAACTCAGCTCACAAGATGCATATATTTTCTGATAGTAGAACAGTTTGAATATACCTCATTCAATTATGAATATATTCCTAATTAGTATTAGCCAGCAGTCTCCCTACTGAAATAAGGCAAATACCCACACCCAATTAAACTCAAGACAGATTAAGAGTCCTCTAACCTTCACCTCTGCTTCTTTTTCCTCCTTCAACCTTAAAGTCAGAACTTGCAATAAACAACATCCTGTCTTTTATTGCCAGAGAATCAACTGAATCTGCTTTTTTAATAAAAGATATTCATTTTTGAAAGGTACCATATTGAAGCAATTTAAACATACACACCACACAATTCATCATTGTTAAACACTGCATCAAGCTAACAAAGAGATAGCAATAAAAGAGAAACAAGACCAACTCACATATTCTGTAAATATAGAGAATAGTTAAAAGTTAACAATAACTTATTTCCTCCGGCTCCTATTTTTAAACTTTAAGAAATTACACTGGAAAAGCACTACACTAGAATTTTTGGGGGTTTTGTTGTTGTTGTTCTGGGATTTTGGTTGGGGTTTTTTCTTTTTAAACACAGAAGTACTGTTCCAGCAAAGTCCTGAAGTGCACAATTTGTTTTTATACAACTTCAAGAGATATTTAATCAAATGACTGACTTAGAAGAACCGCATGGATCATTTTAATTAAAATGTCTGTCAGCCATGGCAATTATCCCTACTGTAGAAGGATGGCTTTTGCTTTCTTCCTCTGTTGCTCTAAAATTTCTTAGATCTCAGTAATTTATAACCAGGAAACAGCATCCCAACTCCTAAACTCTGGGAGCAAGTTTTCATCCTGATCCAGCCAGACAAGTAGGAGATTCTTTAACATATTCAAGAGGAAGAAAAATGTTTTCTGCTCATTCAGTGAATTGCATTCAGAGCTGGTTTGTGTTGTGCCCTTACCGAACAGAATTCTTTGCTATGACTTCATGCTAAGCCAAAATTAAACACTCTCACCTTTGTACACCAACAGCTCTATCTCAAAGTACCAACATTAGCATCAGTGGTGACAGAGGAAATGTTATATTCTCCCAACAAGGGGGAAAAGGAAAAAAAAAACCACCAAAAAAATGCCAAACCCACCCCACACTGTTCAATTAAACACATGTATCTGTGAAATGCAAGCATTAATGTACTTCCTTGAAATAAATAATCAAGCTGTGCTCTCATATGTCACCTGAGAGAACAGTATCAATTTCACAATGGCACTTTGTAAGACAAAAACCACCACAGAATCCATGATTAAAAGATTACTTCCACAAATACCTGCAGTTTAAAACTTACCAAGCACTTTTGCAGCATGCAGAAATTTGTTAACCAAAACATCACATACAAAACCTGTGCAATTTTTGGAACATTCTTTTCTGAAACCAGCTCAGTTGAAACAGGTAGAGGAGACATAGCACTCAAAAACAATTTTTGCTTTATTATGTTCTCATCTTTGGTGAATATATTTATGTTCCCTAACTTCAACAGTCTCTCTGGTCACATTCAAAAAGAACTTTCAAAATAGTAAGACTAAACACCATCAAGGACTTACCAGATTGGAATTGGTGGCATTGGAATCATCTTCTGGAAAGGGGATATAGATAGCTAAGGCCACACAATTGGCAAAAATAGTCAGTAAAATAATTATTTCAAATGGTCTGAGGAATGGAGTTAAGGAAATTGTTCCAAAATGTGCACACACAAATAAAACTAAAAAAAAAAAACAAAAAACAAACAAACAAAAAAAAAACCACACCAAAAAAGATTTATAAGAATTCTGTTTAAAGAAAACATTCCAAGCCCCTTATATTCTGAAAAGAAACATATGCCTTTTTAAGTGCTTTTAGGAGCTCCCAGCCAAGAATCTTCCTAATATGTCAAAAGCAGTGTAGGCCAGTCGCGTGCCAGAGTAAACACAGATTTCTTAAAAGTTTTTTCTTCTTTTATTTATTTAGATTGCATTTTCCCTATTTTCCTCCAAGTGTGGCTGCACTATTTTTAATAGCAGAAGCCTGTTCTAGGACTGTCATCTTTCCTCTTATAATTAGTTTCTCTTGGTCTTTTCCATCTGCATTTACAAACCCTAAAATAATTTTAACAAAAGTTTTGTCGGGTTTTGTTGTTGTTGTTGGTTTTGTATTTTTTTTACCCCTTTCTCAATCTCTCTGTCTCTCATATCTCAAAGTTAATGCAATAGCCTGAGAAATATATGCATAGATTCAGTTAGAAGATGTTTAAATGACAACAAAGTTAAAAAAAAGGCTTTGTCCAAAATATGCACGTTGCCACATATACTTGTTTTGCTTAGAAGTTATTTGAAAGAGCGTTTCTTTTTCTATTTGCATTTTATTTGGCATCACAGGGAAAACAAATGTGCCTACACAGCATGTTAGGGACACCAGGAAGCTAAGAGTTCCATATGACAGAGAAGCTAGCACCAATTCAGAAGCATTTCAGCCAGGCATCAAATTTGTTAGGGAAAAAAACCCCAAACATTGGAGATGTTCCACAAACAAATCCTGCAGAACCTTCATGCCCCACTGGACTGTCCATTGGAATCAAAGGGCATTTTTCTACTGACCAGTTTGCTGGCACTGTAAATCTTCAATGGACTCCTTAACCTTAATTGCTGTGAAATGTTTCCAAACTCAGACTAGAGACCAGACTTACAGTCTGTCTACATTTACTTGCCTTCAGGAATATCCTGGAAGCTAGCTCTGGGATAACTCCCCAGTACTCCAGAGGGAAATGAAGAGCAGGATAGGACAGGGAGAATGCCAAGTTTAACCTGTGCCATAGAGTGCATTTGAGCATGAATTTACCTACCATGGACTGGCTTTGCAGCATTGCCAAATGTCAACACAGCATGTATCACTTTGGTCAGCTGACTACTGTTCTCAGAGGTTTTAACAGGAAAGAACTGGAGATCGGGACGTGCAGCAGCCTGAACTGCAAGATATACACAAATCCCAGGCACCTGACCAGTGTGTATGCTCAGATACGTTCTACATTTCACATATGGAAAAGTCAAAGAGTTCCAAATTTGACTGACTGCCATGCTTAAACCTTCAAATAGTAGGAGATATATGATAATACGGAGGAAGAACAGATTAGGGCAGGGAGATTACATGTGAAATCAAAGCGACTTCTCAGATACCTCAGGCTGTATATATAGTTTACTGCATGAAGACCTGAATTTCCATAGGCTTTCCTTTTCTTAATCACTTTTTTCCTTAGACTTTTTGGTTTTGACAGGATTATTATCTATTACCTTATCACTTTTTTTGCGTATTTTCTTTTACTTTTTATTCACAGTAAAAGTAAAATAGTATAAAATCTACAAATACACTGCACACAAAGCAGAAAATTAAATATACAACTAAATCTTTGCCAAATAAGGTAATTACTTCATTTCACTTTTTCTTACACACTATGGTACCTTCAGCCTCTGAACTCTATAATGTTCATGTAAGAAACGCAACAAAACTGCCATGTGATATTTGTTTAATATCTACTATGCTTAGACTTCAGTGGTTCAGCAAATCAAGCCAAGCTTTTCTCAGTAGTTTTTAGCAATTAGGAAAAGACAGAGTGCAGAATAAAACTAAACCTTATCACAATTCTTTGACATTATTACTTGTCATCGAAGTGTTTCACATTTATAAACACTACATGTCCAATGAGAGGTTTTGATGGAAAAAAAATACTTCCATCAACTCACCTAAAACCAAACAATACCAAAAAATGCAAGCATCAGCATCTTTGGGTTGCTTTAATCGCATTGTTTGGTCCTCTCTTGATCTCAGCAGTGCTGTATCCTGTGTTACAACACATTATTCCCATCATTCATTGCTGATCTTACTCATTTATCAAATGTCACTCTGGGCTCTTTCTTTAAAGACATGTGGTTACTGGGGTGCTGGCAAGTAAACCAATATTCAGCTTCATCCTGTTAGTCATCATCCATCATCTTATGTTTAAAGTATCAGAGCTATGCCAGAAGGGATAAAAAGCAGCAAACTTAATCAGGGGGATTAAAAATTAGCATCCAGAGAAGAAAGGAATAGGCAGGCAGGTAGTTTAAGGACATCTAAGAATTTACAGGAGCATTTTTAACAAGTTCTTCATCTGAAAAATATGTCCACATCAGCAAGACCTAATATACTCATATTCTGTTTTCATCTTTCTAACATCCCACCAGACCCCCAAAGGAACAATATTATCACATTGCCTTAAATGCCATCATTCATTTTTCATCATATTAACTACTGCCAAGTTATGTACTGCCTTCCCTTGACATGCTTATCTATGCCTAACAACATGCTTTTTCTTTTGTATTTACTGAAGGACCCCATTAGCTTGTGATGTACTGACAATTACTGTTCAGGCTTAGTCTTGGTTTCTCTTTGGGGAGAACAGGGAGGTATATTTTATTTCAGTTTGTGTTTCACACCAAATTCTCAAATTTCAGCTTGTGATGATCAGACTGGGGTGAATAAAAAGGCTTTATTCCTTCCATATGATGAAACCAATGGCCAAACTCTCACTGACTTTCCAGGGAAGCAGCACTGACCCTTACATTCTGCAGTTGTGTGTTAGTGGTTATCATCTATCATCTGTGACAGTGTCTCTTGTTCAGACTACTAGATCTGTCCCTGTACTGCATTCATATATGTTGCAGCATTACTTTACCTACCTTTCTTTTACCCTGCTTCTAGATAACCAATATCTCTTACCATACAGTAGTAAACCTTAGTAGTTTAAGTGAAATTCCAATATAATTAACAGACCTTAGCCCTGTTTCAGGGTCTTATTGCATACATTTGGGTTTTCTTCTCCTCCTTTTGTCCCATTCTTTTCTCCATACTATAGAAATTGTGATGCCACATGTTTAACAAAAAAAAGCATATGATTCAAAGTATCAGAGCTGTTTAACTGGTGGTACCTATTTAAGTGCCTGAAAAAAAAAAAGAAAAAAAAAAGGGAAAGCCAGCAGCTGCTATCAATCCCATAGAGTCAGTTCAATTCTGGCCTCAAATATCTTGCATATCTCCCATCGATTTCATTCTGGGCCACGTGTTTTTAAAAAAGCAGAATTCAACCCCTAACATGTACCATTTAAACTTCTAGCGGCTTTTTACACAAGAGTATAGTTAAGGCTTCAGTCCTAAACTATTTTCCCCCCCGCCAATGTAAATGATCTCAGTTAAGACATCAGAAATTATTTGTGTACTTTACGTTCCCAGTGATGCCTTTCAACTTAATGTATTGATTTCTTCACACTTATGAATAGCGCCTGATGTGCACAAACAATTTGCTGTTTTCCAAATGAGAACATCAAAAAGGATATTTCCATTCGACGATGCTGATGCATGCCCTCCGGATGGGATTTTTCAGTGTTAAACACAGCAGTGCCCGGGGAGGACGTGTAGCTGTGGTGGTACCCTGTTTTTTCTGTTTCCCATACTGCTGCCGTTTCCTCTGCGTGGAGCTAGCTGTGGATATTGTTGCATTGCCAGCACTACCCATCAGTTTGGCTTGCCTGGCAGCATCAATTGCAGCTTGCCAGGACAGAGCTGCCCCTGGAGTAGGGATATGCTCTGGGGCAAGCCCTGCAGCTGCATTGGCATTCATGTTGGCATGAGCTGGACGGGGACTCCCATAGTTGGAACCTGTGAAAGGGAAAAAAAAAAAAAGGAAAAAAAAAGGAAAGAAAGAAAAAAAAAACCACAGAAGTTTGTGAAGATATTTTTTAAACAACAGAAAAGAGAAATAGTGTTTCTTAATATCTTAAGTATCAGTAAAATCAAGAGCTAAGATTAAGGATAAGTATAGGGTATCCACTTACTACCAGCTTGTTCCTCCAATTCAAATTCTTAATTTTAAAGTAGTGCTACTATGCAATCATTTGTCTTGCAACAGTCTCCCAACAAGACCCAATGGACACTAAGCTGTTAGAAGTGCCTCCAATCAATATAGTCTCCAGGGATTCACAGAAAAGAAACTGTCCTTTTTTCCCCACACATTTTGCAAGTTGGATTGTTTGAAAGCTCAAAAGGCAAGGCTAGTTCTCACCACGTTATCACACAGACATGCAGCACTATGCCATTTAGTACATGGCAAAGCACCCAAATGAGATACTCAAACCCCATCACAAAAATCCTTATGTTTCCAAGATTACCTCAAGGTAAAGTAAATTTTTAACAATGAGCTTAATTCTCTCCGCAAACAGTACATGTATGTCTAAGCCCAAGAATAGCCTGACTACAAGGTATACTGAAGCAGAAACTGGAACACAAAGGCAGGGTTCATGGCTTTTGTGCTCTATAGGATGCTGTGCAGATAGTTTAGGCCAACCAACATATATTTAGAAACTGGAACAAATTTCTTATCCTGATAAGCTGATTTTAAGACAGATGAACTATTGAAATCAATTGAGCAAGACTTACTTTACAAGTATTAACAAGAATGCTAAGAGCTAGCAGTTCCAAGTTTTGCACTTCTTTAGCCAAAACTGAAGGAGTATATGCTTTTGCCAAATCATTATAATAGAATAGGTATGTCAGGTGACATATGGCTGATATTTAGAAGGTCTTGGTAGTTAAAAAAAAGTCACCCTTTCAAGCTAGTGCAATTGTTCCATTGTTTCAGTAAAGACAGTTAAGTCACCTGTGTCTCTTCAATGAGACTTTTTCAGCAACTCAAATTAAAACTTCAATCACTTCAAAATGAGTGAATTTTGAAACTTCAGAACAGAGTCCCTTACTCTTTGGAGTATGCTTCAACTGAGACATGTGAAAACTTGTGAAAGATTAACCAAATTTTGCCACAGACACTTCATAGAACAATATAAGTCATGTTAGAAAAGTGCAAAATAAGACCTACACAAAGTCACAACAACAAACTTTAATTAGGGAGCAAGTCTTGTTTAGATACATCCTATATAAGATTTTTGAGACTACTTATCTTTTTTGTGGACTTGTGAGTTTGCCTGTGGCCCATGTGTTCAAATGCAGGTAAAAGGAAGCCCAAATAGTCTACAGATCTTATTGCTTCACAGGCTATGAAACCGGAGTTCAGTTTCAAAACACTGCACACTCCAGGGACTGTGTTTCCCCTTACACCTGAACAGCAGACTATGCTTCAGAAAAAGTGTACACACAAGGGGCACACAGTAGAAACCCAGCAAAGGAGTTAGATCACCTTTTATTTCAAAGCAGGCTCAAAGTCTGCTATTGACTGTTCCACTTTAGATTAACATAGAAATATGGTGTTACTAAATAGATCAGATGGGCTCCTATAGATTATGAGACAAAACATGCAGAAGACCACATGACACTTGTTTTTTCTTAAAATATCAAAAGACAGACTTTCTAAACTGGGGAACTGGCAAACTGTTCTTGAACAGTAATTATCCAAGATGCATATTTCATAGCTGAATGTGCAGTGCCAAGATATCACAGCAATGACTGCACTACAAAGTAATTAAAGCAGGTAGAATAAATACAATTACATTGACGCACAGAGTGCAACAGGATGTGCCTCTACCTAGAAAGCATACAAGATTTTAAAATTTATCTCACTGAATCTCAAGGAAGGACATGATGGGGTCAGATGTTATTTTATGTCAGGCATTGCCATAAGATTTCCAGGTTGTTACAATTTTATTGCACAGCAGCAAAATCTAGAGCTTGTCTCTGCTCACCGGAAAACCTCCTAGCTGCAAGCCAGCCAAAGGAAGCTGGTGAGTAATATGACTCTGATATGTGAAAGGGAAAGCTGAAAGAAACAAGAAGTGGGAAATAGTTAATTCACATCTCTCAGATATTGAAACAGAAGAAAGAGAGCTTTCAGAATCACACAGGCTAAGCAGATTTCCTCGATGAAGCAGGCAATCAACTGGCAGACAAACTTAGTTAGTTTTCTAAAGCTAAGCAAATTGTACACAGCACTACTCATAGGATACATATTTATTTTCAGACTACTCCCAGATGCAGTTTTTCTCTTTAGCATCTATTTGACCTCCCTAGCCGGAGGCACGCTGGGAAGAAAAATAAATGGAAAATTACTCTGATTATTCTCCAACTCTAGCTCTTCTTTAATACTGACCCATTAGAATGTATAAGAAAGAGGTGTGTGTTTTCCAGTAAAAGCAAACTTGCTGATCTATCGCCACCGTGTTCTTATCATGCTGACTAGACCATGTGGTCCTGAAAATAAACAGCTGCTGCATCTTAATGAAGACTTTTCTGCAATTTGGGAATGTGTCAAGCTTCTTCGTTATTATTGCTTATTAGTTAGGTTTCATACGAGGATTCAAGTCCATCCATTTTGACTTTCATGAGGCAGCAAAGGTAAGGACACAACTTCTGGTGGTTTCATTGCTTTTGCTTCTAACATGACCACCGGTCCCATAATAAAGTGCTTTGTCTCAAATTAATTTCAAAAGATGACTCAGTAATGAGAGATTTATATTAACAAATATTACAAATATTGTTTACTGATAAGGATCTGTCTGTTTTATGAAGCTCAGAGCCTGCAGACTATACTAAGTAATTAATGGCAGTGACAAATCACTTGATCTACAGGCAATTTACAGAAATAGCTTAAATTGAACAATGAAGCTCACACAACTTCACAAAAAGGAAATTCAAGAACTGAGCAAAATATTTTCAAAGACAGCATAGCCAAAATTTCAGGAAGAAGGAAATTCTACCCTATAATCTAAATGTTTAGTGTTAATTCCTAGGAATTAAGCAGAACAGAATTCATATTGAACTTGTAAGGCATCATGCTAAATTTCACCTATGGCACTCATTTCTCTCCCACCACAAAACTTTGCTGTAACCCAGGAGCTGCAGTTACTGGATTTGCTGTTTTCATTTTGCAATGTTACAATATTTCACTCCATTTCCTCACTACAAATGAAGTTTCATGAGACCTAAATCACTTTAATCTTATTTGTTTATACTGTTATTAAGCTGGAAGTTGACCAGAACTGGGAAATGGAGATTCAGCGCCCACTCAAACACAGTAACACACTAAGCATGGTGATCCACAGCATCATCACCCTGCTGATCCCTACCCACCCTTTATCAAGAATTTGTACTGTTGACTACGTGCAGCTGGTGCACAAAACTCTTCTGTGCTATGGATCATGAGTTTAAACATTTGAATAGTAATTAAACAGAAAAGTCCATGTAAGTGAACAAATTTGATTATAAAGTCTTTGGGAGAGACTAATTTCTGCAAAAATGCAAAGCTGCAGAAGTACTTCAAATGGAGAAACAACAGAAATACAGGTCTCAAGAATCAGTTAAATCAGAAAAAAGTAACACATAACGTTGCTACACAATGGAAAACGAACCACGTTGCACAAAACACCTGACATTTTAAGCTTATAACTAAATCACCAAAATGATCTTCACCATAATCACTACTAAAATATACAATGATGACCATTAATACCTTTATAAAAGTGCTATTTTCATTCTAATAACATCTATCATACCACCTATTAACTATCTCAAAAGCATCATTTAAAAAACAAACTATGCATGACCATTCTATATGAGAAGTGGGCAAGTTAATGACACAATGGAATTGTAACTTTGGAGTTTCTTGACTTCATCTAGTTAACCACACATTTATTTTAGAGGAATTTGTGCTTAGATTAATTCTTTAAATGAAAATAGAGCTATGCCAATATGGAGTGTCACTGGGGTTTTTTTTCCATCACTTTAAAACACATCAGAATCCTAAAAATGCAAACCTTGAAATTGTGTTGCACAACTGTATTTTTCTCCAAAGCAAAGATGGGTACAGTAGAAGACAAAACTGGTTAAATTGTAATGTCTTAACTGAACACTGAAAGAAAACAATCAGAAAGCAGGAAACTGGTCACACTATTAACATCATGTGTAAGACCAATTCACACACACAGAAAAAATAATAAAAGACTGCAGTGAGAGATGCCCGACAAGAAACATGAAGAATAACACACACACACAAAGAGGCAGTGTATGACATCATCTGTTAGTAAGAGGAAGAATGTGGAATTGATTGCATTATTGATGCATTAACCAATGGAAAAAGAGCATTTGACAGATGACTGTAAGAAGGCTTAAGTTTTATGTGACCTTTTTGCATCAATTTTTACTAAAGAAAAATCCATCAAGAGCAGGTGACTAGCATAATTAATCCCCAAACCAAAACAGGTATCATTTCCAACTGTAAAAGGAAAACAAGTTAGAAACTACTTAGATAACATTCATTGTTTCAGCTACTTAGGTACCACAACCTAGAACATCCTAGAATATTTAGAGTTTTCTGAAGTAATCTCAAAGCTGTTAGCTGCTGGTTTGAATGCATGAAGACAGAAGAGATCTCAGAGGACTGAGAAAGGGAAAATGGACCTCCCAGTTAAAAAGTGGGAAGGGGGGAAATTTAAATCCAGTTGAACTTCAGTCTCCAGGAAAAAAAAAAAAATCTGGAATAAGTAAAATAAACAATTATCAGCAAGTACTTGGATGACAAGGAGAAAAAGAACATTCATGGATCATGAATACATTGTGTCAAAGGAAACTAATTCCTTCCATAACTGGGTAACAGAATTCACAGGCAAGATGGAAGCAGTAGGTGCCACATCTTCTGACTTTAATAGTTTTATGAGGTCTTGTATGACAATTTCACAAAGATGCTAAGGACATACAAGCAAGCAAGAAATTGCTATAAAACATGAGTATGAAACCAGCAGATGCCCGAGAGCAGTTATCATCGGCACACCGTCTAAATTAGAAGATGTGTCACATGGAGGTACCCAAACGCCTGCCCTGGGTCTGATTCTGTTCAACGTTTTCATTAATGACCTGGATGATGAAATGGTGAATGGTGTTATTAAATAAGCACATAACTGTGAAGCTGGGAGGCAAAGCAAATACGCTGAAGAACAGGATTTTAATTCAAAATGAACTTCATGAATTGGAGAAAAGGTCTTAAAAATAGAATAGAGTTCAGCAGGGACAGACGCAAAGTATTTAAGCAAAATGAATCATCTGCCCAAATTATTTTCAGAAAAGCCTTGGGGGTTATGTTAGATCCCCAACAAAACAGAAGTTGATATTGTCATACTGCCTTCTTCCCACAAAAGGCAATCATCAAAATGTAGTATATAAACCGGGATGAAATCTATGTGATACGACAAGTAATCCTTCTCTTCAGCTCAGCATTGGCAGGGCTTCAGCTGAAATACAGTGAGCAGTTTCAGGTTCCACACTTCAAGACAGACGTGGCTCAGTTCAGGTTGCCCAGAGGAGAGCAAGGAGGCCAACCAAAGGCCTAAAAAACACGAACTACAAGGCAAAGTGATAGAAATGGGAATGCCAGAACTTGAACGGCTGCTCCTGAGGATGTGAGGGAGAGCAGGGCATGATAACAGTCTTGAAGTGTGTATATATATATATTTTTATATATATGCATATATTATATATATGTTTTAATATATATTTCTAGATACACGTGTATTTTATTTCAAAGAACAGAAAGGGACTATCTGTCACCATAGTCACAGTGAATAAGTAGAAGCAATGGCTTTTGCAGTAAGAAAAATTCAGGATTTACCTTAGGAAAACACTTTCTAACTGTGGTGACAATGAAGCGTATCTACTGACTTCCTGGATTGGAGGCAGTACCTCCCACACTCTTAAGTCTTTTAGACCAGGCCAGAAAAAACATTTCTCCAGAATCACACATATGAGGCAAGATTTATAGTGAGAATTGGTTTCTTTTCTTAGTCTAAAGCAAGTTTGACCCGAAGGAAGGCCTTACCACAGAAAATTTGTGTATTTTTTCCATCAGTTAATCTATCAAAAGACGCCTCCAAGTAAACCCTGCTTCAGTCAAACCTTTAGATCATCACAGCGACATTACAGAGCCTTGTCAGGCTCCCATCTGCACACTCACCGCTCCAGGGCAGAGGCGGGGGGGTGGTGAGGTGAGTGCCTTCAGTCCAGTCATTGACCTGGAACTCTGAACTCTGTTTCTTCGGTTTTAAACCTCATTCTGCAAATATATTTTTCTAAAAGTCTTTCAGTAGCCCAGGACAGTAACAACTAGCCACACACAAAGTTTAAAACCTTGAAGTGAAATAAATCCACTTATTTATGTCAGAAAGCAGTCTTTTCCAGCAATCTTTATTAAATTTTCAGCTGACATCCCTGGATATTTGCCCTAATGAATGCAGGACTGCAGACATATAAAACTCACTTTCTTTAAAGCATGATTTGAATATTTTTCCTTATCTGCCTTTAAAAAAAAAAAGTTGACAAGATGTTACTTCTGACAGCTAACATCTAAAGTGACACTAGTGTTTCCCCAAAAAAGATTTTTCTGGAGTTAATTTGTAAGTAGAGATAGGAGTTACAATGAAAGCTGGATTTCAACTCAAACTATGGCTTTTTCTATAACACAATTTATAATAATACACACATACTCTTTTTAAACACCATGTCAGACTAAAACTCGGTGTGTAGTTGTTAGCCCAGATAAACGAGTTAAAGAATTTTTCCTGTAAATTGTTTTGGGGCTTCAGAACACACACGTAAAAGATACATGATTTAAGACCATTCGTTTGCCATAGTTGAGACTAAACATTTTTTAAAATATAAACAAAAAAATCTTATTCAAGAACCATGCTTCATTTGCAATTAGATCTTTGTTTTCTTTATCTCCCCCCTGCAGAGTTGGGTTTTTCTTTTGCTGCATGCCATTAACACAAGAAGATGCAGTGAGCTACTAGCTAGTAATGTGAAAAAAACAAGTCCATTTCAATGGAGAGCAAATTTGGTTTTTTACAGCTGTCTACAATAACACCAATGATAGAATTTCTCCCTCTCCCTCCTCCTAATTAGCAGGTGATAAGTTATCATCTAAGATTTCATCACTTGAGTGTTCCTTCTTTTACTTCTCTAGTTTTATCTTTCCATTCTTAGACAAAACAGAAGTAAAGCAACAGTCTCTTCTGCCTCCTTCACCAAAGGGGCATCTTATCAAATCTTGCTCAGAAGAATCTAGAAAGCCACAAGTCTGAAAATCCTCAGCAGTCACAAAAATCCATCTAACTTCTAATCTCCTCTTCTGTAACTATGGATTCAAGAGAACTAGATTGGGGGTTAAGGTCTCTTTTCTGGAGAGGAGGAAGCAGGGAAAGAAGCATGGAGCCTACTAAACTAAATGTTAAGCGCCAAGGCAAGTGTCTAATATGAAAAGTTTGACAATTGATGTAGGTATCAGGAGAGCCAGAGAAGTCTATAATACAACTCAGCTGGACTACAAATTCTCTAGGAGATAAGTTTATCAGGCCAGGCATGGGGGCAGGGGTGTGTTAAAAGGCCAGTTTCCTTTGAAGCATGTGCATTTTCTTGTGGCTTTCAAGCTACAAGAAAATACAAAGAAACTTCCAAAGAATCCTTTCTGGTTTCTTGAGACATGTTTCTGGTGGCACCTAGATTAAGCTTTCAGAGGTCGAGTCAGGGAACACTTTCCTTCCTTCAACCATCAATTAATGTTACCACCATTAAGGATCCTGGGATCAAGTACATCTTAGGTAAAGTTTCTTTGACTTCAGTAAAATTCCTCTGGAGATTAACTGTAACTCATCAGACTGGATTTTTCTGACAAACTTAACTACTCATAATTTTCTTATTGGTGAATGATTACTCTTCACTTAGTGGGTAATCTAAATATAACTTCCTTACAGAAATGAAGTTCTTACAGGTTTAAAATACTTTTTACTCTATTAAATGGTCTCCAGATTCTTTGTCTAACAATGCAGAGTGGGATAGAAATCAGTACACAAACCTGTTAATGTGGTTTGCCTCACACTACCCAAACCTTTTAAAACAAATGGATCTTGTCTAAGCTCCCTTTATAGTCAATGCAGGGGACCATTTCTTCCATTTGTAAGACAGATGTCTGACATACAAGTGAAACCATCTGCTGGAAGTACCATTCTATCTTCAGATTGTACAGAAGTAATCAAAAACATAAGTTTAATTGCACATCAAATTTAAGTGGATTGAATGAGATGAAATTACTTCCACTTATGTGTGGGGAGTACATGCATGCATATGTGTTTGCGTACAAGGTACAAAAAACTCTGTAGCTGCTTTTGGCCCAAAACATGTGACAAAATTTGGGAAATGTACAAATGTATGATATCTAAAATAATTCAAAGCCTGTAATTTCAATGATTCTTCATTCTAGAAAAATCAGTCACAATTCTTCCACAGCTCATAATATTCTCAGTCCAGAAATAGCAGTCTGTTCTCAGTTAAATCAGATGATGACAAAAAAGCACAAAGGGATCTCTGTATAGGTCTGCATCCGAGTTACAGACAATATGAATTTTGATAGACACACAGACAAACCAAGAAACAACCCAACCCAACACTGCCCCCCCTCCCCCCCCCAAAAAACCCAACAAAAAACCAAACCAACACACAACCAATCACCTTTGGCATCCAGATCTAAATGGAGATAAGCCCTGATAAAAGATAACACAGTGGAAATTCTTACAGGCTGAGTTCTTTCGCTTCCTCTTGCTGTTTATGGAGTCAGTGTTCAGCTACACAACTCCAGAGAGCAGGCAGTTTGTTGGAAAGAGATTAGCAAGCGTATAAAAGGAGAGTATATATCTAACCTTCCTACACAAGCTATAAGTATTCCCTGCCAGCCCTCACTCCCAGTGGTGATATCCACATCAGAAAGCCACTAATCCACATTATCATACAATAACTTAGGTTAAAAGGGACCTCTGAAGGCCATCTGGTCCACATCGCTCCTTTTTAGCCCCTTCATTTAAAGTGGTCAAAATTTCATCCAACCCCTTTGGCTATCCAGCACCATACTTAGCACCACTACTGTCTCTGAGTCTGCAGGTAGGATGGCAACAACTGACCACAGTACGCACCCAAATCAAAGGTTCATTCAGGTATTGGGCATACAACTTAAGAGAATATAATACTGAGAATACGTAATTTTAAGAGGTACCTACTACATTATACTTCGTGAAAACCAGACATCTGTAAGTTGTATCATTAGCACCCCCAGAGAACGGTCACCTAAAAACTATTTGTTGCTTTTCAGAACGGCAAAACTTAGAATTTATTTTAATCTACATTCACCTAATTTTAGATTATGTATGCAATATCCTACTAAATTAAAGATGCACTCCCTGCTTGAAATGTAGGCAGTTTCAAAGGAAAAGGTATTAAAAGATGTTTCAAGTGTCAAAACTGACTTTGATTTCAGCTATTATTCTTAGTGTTCTAAAAACCACACTTTTCTATTTTTAAAATGCGATTATTTTTCCCCTGCTGCTTGGAGTAAAGCCAACAAAACATCGGAAAAAGCAACTGAAGAAGAAAGTTTTGAAAAACAAGACTATACAAAAAGTTCTACAAATCAGAAGAATTAAGCAAGTGAATACATAAGTTTGGGATTTCTCCTAATTTCAGTCATCTAATTAATGTTATCTTACTTTTAAATAATTTTAGACAAAACAGAAGTATTCAAACAGGAGGGCTATACGTAACTTGGCACCATTAAGGTGCTAGAAACAGATAATGCAAGAAATGGCAAAATTTGAACTGAGGAAAGAAAAAAAAAATGCTGCCTCAGTCCTGTCCTATTTCCTTGCATACCAAATCTCAAGAGGATGCTCCATATGCAACGTGCTCTGCAAAGCAAGAAAAAGGAAGTCCTTGCAAGCCTCCATTAAAACAAACCCACAGAATATTACTAACCACATGAATATAAACCATGCTATACAACAAAGGAAAACAGCGGCTTGTTTCAATTTGAGGGTGATATTAAAAGACAGTTTGCGGGGGGAGGGAAACAGCCACCCATACTTTTACCCAAACTAGACATTTGTGATCTAGAGGCATTGCAGCATTAAGAGATTTAGAGTCATGTTTTTACAGTCACTTTACATAGAAGAAATAATAATAATTAAAAAAAAATCAGTAAAATTATTTATCTGAAGTAATATGTTCTATCTCTAACATGCAGACTTTTCTCTAGCGTTTATTATTTACTGGTATCCTCTTAGGGAATGTACCAAGTCTGGATATTAAGCATGTGTAATACCCAGGCGCAAAACCAAGCAGTCTTGACTTGCTCTGCTAGTTAAGAGCGTTTCAAAACTAAGTAAGGCACTAAATCAAAAGATGGCAACTGTAGAAAAAAAAAGGGGGGGTGGGGGGGGTGGTGGTGGTGATAAAAGGTGCGAAAATTAGCAAGAGAGAATCTTTGTAAGCACCTGTATAAGAAAAACCAGCATCTGCCTTATATCTTCGGTTGAACACTGTAACCCTGAAACGATTCTTATGTCACTGATTGTCTATACAAACACTGTTAACCAGTTTCTCTGTGACCTTTTCTGCAGTAGATGCAGACAAATGTTTGAGACAGTCTTTATAGATTCTTTCTAAAAATAAAAAATCCTACTTATATAAAAGCAGATTCATTGATCATTACTGAATTTACATATATCAGAGCAAAGGTGGCAAAGGCAGATGCACACCAGGTTTGTAGAGCACTTGCTTAGAACTCAGTGGGTAATATTTTAGCCCTGCCATTGAGTTAGTGCTCCAGCTCCATCTTTCTGATAGTTTTCGGATCACCCTGAAGACTCTGAAAGCTGAGGCTTTTTTGTTCCTTTCTTGGGGTGCTTTGCACTTTGTAGGACCAGCATCACAAAAGTAGTGAGAAATCTCCTACAAACTATTTACTCTGATAACATCTGAACACTGCTCAGGGCATTCTACTGCTCATTAGAAGGAAGAATGAAAAACAAACTGAAAACCCAAATCATCCAGCCTCTCATTACCTCTGGAGTTTGCCATTGGTGTTGTGCTCTCCCTGTATGGAGGCAGAGCACGCAGGCAACTCCTCTTTCATGTCTGAGCTGCTTTGTTCCAAGAGCCAGTTGGCTGGCTCTAACTCATGGTCAGAGTGAGCCAACACAAAGACAATATGGACCTCAATGAGCTTCAACTTATGTGTGAGCCTAAAAGTCCAGGTAACATGGCTGTACAGAGCATTACTATGGAACACAACATTGCAGGTCCTGATTCTAGAATCTGCACTTCAAAAAAAAGTAATAGTTTAATGAAATGAGAAGAAAGGTACAAAAAAATGTAGTGGGATACTACCTTACAACAAGAGATTAAAGATATCTGAATCATTTAGTCTTATATGAGAGACAGTTAAAAAAATATCATCGGAGTTTATCAGCACAAGCATGTGAAAGACTTTTGACACCACATGACCCCTTCAACTAACTGCAATAACTCTTACGAAATTAAATATATATACGTGGCTAACAACGAGGAGGCCTAACCAGTGGAAAACTTAACTGTGAAACGTTAGGGGTCACTTCCACTTTGTCTGCTCAGGTCTGGCCTAGGTATGTTTTCTAATGTCCCTTCTAGTGCTCAAACAGCAGGATTCAGAAACTGCTGGGTGAGATTCTTCAGCTTGGCAGATGCCGTTAAAAATCCGTTACCCACAGACAACCCAAGGACTGTAGAAAACACAAAGCTATTATGATCATATTTAAAATACATCAGTTGGAAATTTCCCTGTAAAATGGTATCTTTCACAACATATTGAGGCCCGTAGTGGGATAAATGCAACATTTTCACACATAGACTGGGGATCCCCATTGTCATCCTTATTTCAAGTTATTTGCAGCACAATGTCTTAATCAGAAAAGTAGTGTTACAAAAACAGTTATGTTATTTTAAGTAAATTACTCCCACTTCAATCTATACGTTTCCTGAAACATTCTCTTGTCTCAGATTTTGAGTCACTGTATCATTACTAAGCACAGGCAGTGAAAGAGCATTCAAAAGCAAATGGTGAAATGATGACAGAGAGCATCATAGACAACTCCACGCAAAATTACAGAATAGGTTTCCACAGAGGCATAGAATATGTTTGTGATTTCTATAGAAAGTTTAAACTGGAAGACACTGACGGGAAATATTACATTTTCAAAATTGTTATTTCATAAAAAAATTCCTTTCCTTCTTATTTTCAAAATTCAATTTTCAAATTTGAGTTCAAAAATTTCAATTATTTTACGAGCACCTCATAAGAAGGCCAAGTATCACTTTGAACTGGTCTACCTCATTGCAGATGACAATTTCTGTAAGCAGAATTTCTTGTCGATGCTCTTCAGGAAGCTATAATAATTGCTTCACATATTGTAGCTGCTGCAGCACAGCCTTTCCTCCAGAGCACTGCAGGTGTTCAGTCGCTATATAGCTTATGCAAAGGGCAGCATGATAGAGTCAAGACTATAAATTCTGGAAAAGAGGGTCTGAAGAGATAATAGGATGATACATAAAGGCTTCATATCCCTGCCTGTGGCAGCAAGAGGAAGAAATTTTGAGAAGATACATGTTCTTTGAGATAATACAGTATTATAAAGATACAAAGAAAGTATGTTGGCCGCCCTTTATTTACAACAATAAAAACTTGCCCTGCCGAGATGCGTTAACCTTTTGTCCTGATGTCACTGGAATGAAATACCCTTCTATTCCTCCTCTGGCTGCATCCATGGCCTCTCCTTCTGGCTGAAAGCACAGACCCAGCACACTTTGCCTGGTACCCCAGGCTCTGACAGGCAGAAGCCTATTTGTCAACACATCCAAAGTTGAACAAAGCTGCCAAGTTAACAAGACCAAATGAATTTTGCACCTTAATTTATCTTCTGTTTGGGACCTTGTGACTGAATAAGCTTGCAATGATTCCAAAGTGGCACTTTCAAAATTAGGCATGCTGTATTTGTTCACCCAAAAGCACAACACACACAAACCAAAGCGTTACTGCAGAGAACTCTCTCTACATTGCTATTACCTAACTATTAATCTTTCCTTACGAGTTTTGTACATTCCAGCCAGCCCGGCTAACCACACTTGCTAGCTAGGGGAACCAGACTGAACTGACTAAAGCATGGTTTCTCTGACGCTGTCTTCTGGCATGCTTGCCATCCTTCTCTGACATCCTGGAAAGCCTCATCTCCTTCCTGAAGCTACCTATTTTGCATTCACAATATTCTCCACTCCTAAACATAGTCTTGGGAAAAATTAATTGTTCTCACCCCAGATGGAGAACAGGGATATTCCTCAGGAAGCAGCTTCCCTCAATTTCCAACAGGGATTTTTCCTGAGTTACTGTTTTTCTTGCCATGCTTTTCTTTAACAATCTCTTTTATTTAATGGCATGCATTCAGGCAGGAAGTATACATTTCATGTATTTGCATTCTCACAGGTCACCTAAAAGACAGGTGACTTCCTAAAACCTGTTACAGGCACATAACTCCTTTCTTCACACTACACTTCTATTGCTGACAATCAGACTTAGAAATCAACACAGATGCAGAAGGTGGAATTAATGTCACCAGTTCTAGCATTCTAAAAATCTGACACTTAGCCTTAGTCATCAAAGCTTCATCTATATATTCAAGGCACAGTTAAGTACCTCAAAAAAAGTGCAGTCCACTCCACCTGTTTTAGACATCTATAATGTTCTGTAGCCATGGCTGCCTTCCTCTCCACTGACTACACATGAACTTTAAATGATTAGCTCCAACTAGACAATTTAAATACCTACAGTGAGGTAAAATGAAATTATTAGTTTTACTATATGAAGAACGACAATCTGAAAACATAAACAATTTCTCTCTTATTTCATACTATTCTATTTCTTTCCAAATCTTTCAGAACACAGCTAGATCCTTCCGATCACAGTCACTTACTCATTCTGGTCCACTAAGCAAATCATACTTCTGCTTAGAAATATATATATATATATATACACACACACACAACTGTTTAGGCACAGTGCAACTGCAGACATCTCTGAGACATTCTAATGGTTCCAGAGCACAGAAATTTTTTTCCAACTATTTGAAAACAAAAATAAATGTGCCTCATGGCACACATACTGGAAAGCGGGCAGATACAATCAGAAATGTCTGCATACCTAGGTTGCTATTCAAGCCCTGGTGGTACCTACTGATAAGTGTGAGTTGGGAGGAAAAAGAGACACATATATATGTCTTATCTATTAGCACCAAGTACACTGTGTGCACACTACATACTACCATGTGCAGTCCCCAGAGAGACCAGACGGGAGTCCCCTTTTCTATCAGATTCACATTTCATCATGGGAACATCTACATTCAAGAGCACCATACTTCATCTCTGCAACTTAGATCCCAGAGTGAAGCCACACACACACCTTGATGATAAAGTATGTGCTCAAAATTCATACCAAGATCCAGCACTGACTCTTCATAAACCTGTAGATCTCTGACCAAATCTGCCTGATCATTTGTTTCAGGTTACCTAAGATACTGATCTCCTTCCATGACCATCACATCTCCTAACTGTAAAACTGCTGATCACCAGGGAAAGATTTTAAGTACAAAGAAGAGAATCCTCTTTGCTTATTAATGTACAGCACCCACTTGTCAAGGTTAAGACTACTCGGAATACATGGTATTAGGTATTAGCTGCAGGCAGATGACTCAGTCCTGGCCTGGGTAATGAACAGGACATGGAAAACTACTGGATATGATATGAGAAGTTACCAGACATGACAACAAAGTGAGAAGCTGATGGGAGTTACAGGTAGCATTATGGGGAATGGCCAGATTTCACACACAGTTAAGAGGCAGTTGAGTCTGAGATGACCAAACTTCACAGTTAGTTGAAGGGAAGTACTGGAGTCCTGTTGGGGAGTATTGCAAGGCCAACAGTGCCCAGGTAGTTGTGACAGTAATCCCACATAAGGCCAGGATTACTGAATACCAGTATCAGAAACACCAAATTTGGGTACGATTGTAGAAAAGCTGGGACTAGTGGGGAAAAAAACTATCTAGGAGTGGGTTGTTTATTCTGGAGAAGACAGGGAGAGAGAAGGGAAGCACAAAGTCAGAGAAAAGGAGAGTCAGCAGAACTTAAAAGGGATAATGCAAATCATGGGACAATAGTTGTATGGAGGTACCCATCAGGAGCCCTGCACTTGATCACCACAGCTGGACCAGTACAACAAACCAACCTGTTGTTCTGACCATACCACAAGATTCAAATCTGCTTGTGCAGTCAGGACCACCAGGGCAGGTGTTGCTTTCCCTGGTTTGCACCCAAACAGATGGATTGAGCATCCCAGTATTGCCATGTCTGTGTCTGTTACAGGCTTGATGACTTCAGTAACTACACACCATTTCATAACACACATCTTATTAAAATCAAATGCCGTATTAATTTCTTTGCCTGCACCTCCCAGAGTCATATCTTCACATATGCACAAACAGGATAGTTAATGAAGAAAAAGAAAATTAATTTTCCAAGTCTGTTGACCTGGCATGTTGGGAAGAGCAATAGACTTTTTAACACTGGGGAATGTTCATATTACAGGGATCATGACCTTGTAAATATATAAGACATAGGTAGATAACTTCAGAGGAAACATTTCTTTGCCAGCCTTCCAGAAGGAAGGAAATATAGCCTTTGTGAGGGTATGACAGACTTTCTGGAAGTCTACATCCTAACACAGAAATAAATTAAAATACAGTCTGATCCTCTAAATGTCCGTACTCTAGTCTTTGCATTAATCTCCCAAATAGCACCTGGCAATCTGTCAAATCTCTCTGTTCAGTGTTTAGCAGCTGCAGAATCAGGTTTATATATTTTCTATTGCTGTTATTAAAAAAACTAGCTACATGAACTAAAGGTTTAAATCCTAAGATGACAAGTGGGGCTTTCCATCTTCTACAGTAATTCTGTCTTGAAATAGTATTTTAAAATAGTATTTCAACACTGACGCAGGGAGACGAGTAACAAAATTCACCAATATATTAAGCCATCTGGATGAGCTTACATCACATTCCTTTTGAAATATCAAAACACCACTGATATGTGCTATAAGAATAAATTTCCCACCCTCTGATATTTGTAGAATTGACTCCACATAGGGTTTCCCCATCCATATTTCTTGTAAATAATGCATCCTCTGGTCCTACAGCATGCATGCCAAAATCCTTAGCAACATTCAGTCAAACCTAGCTCTGTATTCTATACACTAACATTCTCCGTGAGAAACCACCTTAAAGCACAACAGAAGAAATGCATACCCCAAAATAAAAATAAAAAGGTGTTCTGGTGAAATAAGAGCAAAATCAGGGCAAAGCAAGATAACAGCAAAGTTCTCAATAAGAATGCCATGTACTAGAAAAATATATGGAAAACTTCTGACCCATATGTACTATAAAATTCGAACAAAAACTTAATTCAATACAAACTTTGCATTAAGACAGCAGGATGTATGTTCTAGTCAAATACATATCTATTGACAGAGATACTCTAAGTTGTGTAACTCACATTGCAAACTAAAAGCACTTAAGATGTCGTCCAGCATAATATTTCATAGGCAGTAAGAGAAGTTGCACTATCAGCATTATAAATTTTTTGTTGAATTATTCATATTTTAAGATTTTATCCTTTTTAAAGCACTTCAGGTTTGACCACATGCTAAGATCCTTTCCTGGAGATTCAGCCAAGCACCTGTAGAGCTCCATGATCAAATTTTCTGAAGCTTGATATCTGACTTTTTTTTAATTTGTTTTATTTTAAAACACTTTAGTTGTTTTTAGGAACAGTCAATAGCAAGTACCTCTAGTTATTTTTTGACTGACTTCCTGGCATACATAACAGCTTTTATCACTGCATGCTAATTAGGACACAAGTTTTCATCTCTTATGATCTTTCTTGACACCCTTTGCCTCAAAGCAGATAAAAGCCTTCAAGCCACGTTCATCTTAATTTTTCACACTCTGCTTTTATTCCTAACTTCTGCTATAATGGCCAAATTGACAAGAGATACTCTATTTATTCCAGTTACCACTATTCCATTGCATTTGCTTTCAAACCCAAAATTAAACTGTAACTCTTTTGGTCATAACATACATGCAAAAAACAAATTAAGAAATAGGCTTCAACATAGTCCTTCATGAACTTGCCAGGAATTTGGGATTCCCCCACTTCTGATTTAAGCAATAAGCTTCATTACATTTAACAAACAACTCTCTTCAAAGAAAACTGTAGAGAAATGTGTTTCAGAGCAGAGCAGATAGCGTACTGCTATACAGAGGACTACCACATCCCAAACACCTGTTAACAAACATTTCCCACTCACAGGATCTGTGCAGTTGAGCCAAAGTCAGTGAGAACCTGACAGACAAAAGGTATTTGAGTTATGTCATTCAAGCCATTCAATTTTGACATTGCCTGCAACAAACCTAACTGATGTCTGCAAGCCTCAGGTTTTTCACTTAAAATTTTTGTTTAGGTGAAAGTGATGTAAAAGGTTCATATAATTCACTCCTACCTGTTGCTCCTGAATACAGTCATAGAAAAGTTCCATTTAAACCACAGTTAAGCCTGATCACTTTCAACTGTCACTCTATAAATGCATTTTATTTCTCTCTAAAGACACCAATTCAAATTTAAATTACACCTGAAAACACACTGCACATCTATAAAATTTATACATCAGCAGTAACAGGCAATTTAAGTATCATACGAGAAATTCAGCACACAGGTGAAGCTTTCCTCCCTACACATAAGTCTATTTGTTTACAACTCAAGAAAGTAATGAACATTTTGGATTTCCTCAGTTTTTCTTAATGGCACCTGAGCTTATCTCACTTTATTTGCTAACTTTGCTGTCAATATGTTAAATCCAGCCCAAGGAAATCAGACTCCCTCATACTTAACTAAATCCAAATTTCTAGTATTTACATAAAGGGTCTGCATGAAAAACATTATTTTGTGAACCATATGAAAGCTACAAGATAGAAAACACAGTAAAGTGTGGCATTGTGTATCAGTCTTAACTTTCAGCTTTCCAATATTTGTCAATCTGTATCAGATTTAAACAGAAGTTCAACATACATACACTATGCAGTGTATTTAAGTGCAGTAATTCATTTTCCCTCTATCTTCAACAAACATCAATTTTAATTCCTGAATTCACCTGGATTCCATTGCTTCTCACACAGCCCATTTGTAGCATTTCAGTATCTAAAATTCATGAACTCTACTACTAACTGTTATATCATACAAGTTTCAATTTCAGAATTATTATTTTGGTCAATAATGCATGAAGCAGAATATAGCTGGTACCTAACAGAGTCGAGCAGACTTGCAAGCAAAGAGACACAGGTACTCTTTTTGTATATTTAAAAGATTATTTCATGTGACAAAAAGCATTAGAGGAACATCTGATGTATTAAAAAAAACATACCTATTAAATTTCAAAAACTGAGGAATCTTAAGAAGTCTTACATCTAGCCAGCCATACTGAAGAATGGAAGCCTTTTTTTTCTCCTTTGAAATAAAGAATCTGAAATCTGCTCAGTAACATGAATTCGTTCCTACAATGCCTTTAGGAAGAAATGTTGAGTTAATTACTCAATTAGAGCATATTTACTTTGTAATTATAATGTCATGTTCAGTCATATTTAATTGTTTTTTCCAAAATACCCAAAGGCAACCATCCACATCATGAGCTGAAAAACCTGAAAAATTTAAGGTAAATAACAATACCATTTAGAGAAGTGTATTTTAAACATATGATAAAGCATCCTTTAAGGTTAGATGGATCTCAGACAATATTTTCCTTGAAACAATTAACTCTTAAGATTTATGTACAAGATGCAAAGAGTTCCCATGGGGTTAGTCAGATTTTTTGGTCTCATTTCTGGGTCTGGTCACCCTTAAGAATTACTTTATTCTAATCTTCTGGTTTTTATCAAAGCAGCAAATTTTTCCTCTCTCTTAACTGTGCTAAGTTTGTTGGTGCCCAGCTCAGGAGACTGATCAATCTTGTGGATTTCTTTTATTTCCTTACAGGTGCCAGGTTAAATACCACCCACCTGCCCCCTCCACCACACACAGATAAGGCTTTAACTGGTACTCTGATAACTCCTCCCAGCTGTTGAAGGAGATTCAGCTTGCTGGTCTCTTTTCATGGATTATGAATGTTTTGCCTGCTGAAACAGCCACTGAGATTTAGAATTTAACAGGAAATTTAAGAAAATTACAGAACTCCTCTGTAAATACATAATCTTAGAGTTCCTATATAAGCTTCTAATATCCCACAGAACATCTATTAACAGTTATCACAGTTTAGTCCACAGGGAAAAAGGGATCTAAACCAAAGTTAGGACCCCAATCCTATTTGGATTCAAGACCTATAGTCATCACTCCCACAGCAATTTTATGTGTGGGTATATATATCCCAACAGTAAGTAATTAGGTTCAGCTAAATGTTTGCAGATTATAGCAGGATTCACCTATTGACCTGCTATATTAACATGTATTAGAGTATTAACGTGAACAACTCATAGATTTCTTCTACCTCATCATTACATGTGCCCGTCTCTGTAGCCGCAATTGTGCATGAAAGCTATTCTGGTACAGTGCAGGAAAACAACCCACTTACAAACTCGGTGTTTCTATCGGAGCAATTGAGACTCCAAGCTGATCTCATCTCACCTATAAACTTTGACAATATTTCTAAAAACCAAGCAAACTACTCTGAAACTCATGTGATACATGGAGGCAGAAGTCCCTCAAGTACTTCATCTCAGGGTTTCCACAAATGGCTAACAATGTCTGATTAAATACAGAAACACGGTAGCAATTTATCTATTGGCTGGTATATGTCATTTAACTCTCCATCTTAAAATATACACATTTAAATATACAGAGTAAATACTAGGAAAAATGTGTGTTGCAGCACTACAAAACTAGCCGGGCTGCAACAAGGCTTTCCCACACAAGGTTCCAAAAGTTCATCTACTGTCCATGCTGTTCCTTCATCCTCTTCACGCCAGTCCACGCTGCTGCTTGCCTTTGCTGCATCTGAGTTCCTGGCTTCTCCTCTAGCCAGCCTCTCCTCATCCAGGCCCCCTTCTTCTCTCAGCTTCTCCCAGGGCCTCTCCTTGTCTC
>JAVJGI010000060.1:24188882-24219965 GCA_035590275.1 Ibycter americanus
AGTCCTGCCTTCACCATTATAAGAAGAACTGAACAGTAAATTCTTCACTGCCTACATTTGTTGTTCAAATACATATTTTATTTTTCTCCTTGTGACCACAAATCCTTGCCATTTTGGATTGTGCTAACTCCATTTTTTCCAGCCATGAGTCAACCAAGAGTTGCATGATTCACCCTTGCATGGACATAATCTCTGGGGAAGTAATTAAGGGCATGCTGATCACTCTTGTACAGAAATCAAACACCAATGGGGCATCTGTAAATATTTCTTTTGCCCTCTTTGGGTCACATTCTCAGCTAGCTAAGGATTTATATACAGTATTAGTTAAACACTTAACATCCACATAGCCTTGCTTTATGCCAGCTCACATATGTATGCAGCCACATACACAAGCTGTCCCTGCCACCTACAAATCTTTTCCTCCGTTCTTTATCCCTCTCTCTCTCTGCCAAGCTCCCACAGTGGGACACAAGTTGGGCCTATTACCAAAAATCAATTACAGAAGAAAAATAGAACAAGAAACAAGAATATTAGCTGGCATTAATTTCTTCAGCATAAATAAAATTCTACTATAACTTGAGGTTTCCTTACTCAGCAGTTCTGATGCTAATAATTTTCTATACAGAGAAGCGGAAAGAAACTGATTGTAGAATTAAGATGGAAAGATCCTGCTAATGAAGGAGAATCAGGTGGCATGAGTGAACATCACACCTTCCTCAAAATCATTTGTACTGTCAAAGTACACTACAAGATGAAGTCCATGAAAACAGGTTTGGTAAAGATGTGGCATTTGAAGTAAAGGTGCTTGTAAGATTTTTTTCTTAATAACATGATTACTGAAACTCACATTTAATATTTCTCTCAGGAAAGAACCTGAGGTGTTGCCCTCCACAGGAAAATTCAATTGACCTAAGATTTGTTTCTTTCCATTCTTTACACTTCTTTCCATTTTTCGTATAGGTAGTACAGAAGGGATTTTATTAGTGATTCCAGAGCTGCAGCTTGGAGACTTCAGGGAGGACAACAGCCTTTCCCTGCATGGCCTCTGAATCCTGAGCTCTTCAATCAGGTACATGCTGGGCCAGGACTCTAAAGGTAAAGCATACAGCTTAAGCAAATTAGAAGGCTTTCTGTTATTTTTGAATGACCGATACTCTGAAAAGCTTTAAGGCCTTCTGAAGAGGGAGCACACTTAGCCTTCTTCAGAGTTAGATCCACGCGAACGCAGCCCAAAGGTGACTATACAAGTGAGAGAAAGATCTTAAAAAAATTGTGAAAGAATTATTCCTCCAATACAAAAACAGAAAGTTCTTAGTCCTTGCCTGATATGGCAGCCAGCAGATTTGGAGGTAAGATGGACAGTGTAATCATTAGACACAAGGGTATCTCACACCAGGCTGAATCTGTGCCTGTAGACTTCCTCTAAGCAGATGACTGTAGATCAGACAAATGATCTAATGCATGTTCAGCCTTAGGCCAGCTCTAAAGTGGAGATACTAGTTTTCTACCCCACAGGAATGCTAGGAGGAGAAAAATTGTTCTCCAATTGCTCTGAGAACAATAGTAATGATGGCCATATAAAGTACCAAGACAGAGATTTCTGAAAAACAGCTATTTAAAGTTACAAAGTGTCAAAGATGATTTGTAGGGTGCATAATATGAACATGCAACAGTCCATTCTGCGTGTCAGGAATTTTTTGTTCTGTGTACAATGTAGTACTCATTCCCTCTTACCCAGCCATATATAGAGTATACTGGGCACAACAGCTTTTTCAAAATCCAGTATCAGAACCTACATCCATCTTCAGAACAGAAATCACCTCAATAGGTTACGCAGGAGAATGTCTCCTTGATTCAAAAAGGGAGAGTTACTGTCATGCTGTATTTAAAGATGGAGCTAGAAAGCAGTGAGATGAAAACAGACAACAGCATACAATAACTCTGCATTGAACTGTTTTTATAACTTATAAAATTATTTAAAAGGCGCTTTTAAGCAGTCTCAGTACTTTTAAAATTATCTAGGGTTTTCATCTGGCCTGCTGCATAACTTATCTAGCTATTTAATTGCAGTAGATTATGTTCACACTATTTTGGCAGTAATGCCTGTTACTATAAAATAAGAAGGTAAATTATTCAAAAGTGGAAAAGAAATTTATTTATCCCCAGAAACAGTATTAAGGCTCACATACAAATGGGATTCTTTCCAGGGCCAGCTCAGAGAAATAGTGCCGGAGCTCTTTATTACTTTGCTGAAAGGTACTTTTTTCCCCACAGATTTAAGGTTTTGCACCTCTGCCAACAAACAGAGAAGGCTTCCCATAAGAATCAGCACTTTCTTGCACTGAAAACTATGGGATGATTTTTTTTTTTGTCACTGATTTAAATAAATGGGATCTAAACAAAGTGCAATCTTTGCATGAAGACTTTGACCTTCCTTTTTCAAAGGCTAACATGTAAATAATTCTGGTTTCTGTCTAGTGTGTTCCTTCAGAGCATTCAAACCCAAAGCAATAGCCTGATCAGTCCTAGGTACATTAGAAGAATCATTGTGCATTAATAACATAATACTCTTAACAACCTCTGTAATTTCTGACAATATGCATTGTTGGTCCATACACAGTATAATAGATTGGGCTGGGTCGTTTGGTACTTGCTGGTGTTACATGACTACAATGTAATTTCTGTTTTAAGTCAAATATTGATGACAGCAAATTTTTCTCATATTTTGGGACTGCTCTCTTTAGAATTGTTCTCAAAGTTATTTTTGATTCTTCTGAACTACATATCATCTAAAAATGTGAGTATCATCCTTTCCATTTGAACTCCCTAGTTGTTACTGAAAAAAGAAAAATACCTGTTCACATCTATGAGTATGGATTCTAAAAATGTTCTTTATTTGACTTTTTTGTTTGGTTGCTTAATTTTAATTGGAATCAAAGCAATTGATAGTCCTATCTAAAGCTATTCAAAGTGTGGTCAGGAAACTGCAGACCTTTCAAAACTATCAACTATCTAGAACACAGGAGACTTTCTCAAGAAAAAAGAAATCTGGGATGGAAGAGAAAAGGAAGGTTGATGATTAGGATTTCTAGGTGATTTCAGTTCTTAAAATCTGCAACAGTGCTATATGCACAGGAACGGTTCAATTTTTATACAGTAAGAAAGACTGATTTTCAAAGTCGACTTGGAAAACTTAGCCGTATTTTTCACACTGAAATTAATAGGAGTGGCTACTTGGCTTTGAAATTTTAGTCATTAGCTTTTATATTTACATTCAAACATCAACAAGCAACTACAAAAAGTTAGAAGGAAAATGGTAAGATTTATCAAGAAATCTGTATGGTCTACTAAAGCTTATTAAGGCCTAATATTGATAAACAATAGAAAATATTAGATCTAAGGGGGGGGAAAGAATGAAATAATTGACAACTGGGTAGGAAAGTAGTTAGTAGTTAGAATAAACTGTCATTAGACACAGAAGAGAAGGAAGTAGATTAAATTGATAGCATTTAAGTAGGGTTTGATTTTCTAGACTGCAGAACTTCTAGAAAATAACCTGGATATCTGAAAGTGTGATTTTATTCAAATCTTGCTAGCTATCTTAGCTTTCAGCTGTGATCTGTGGTTTCGATGGGTGGTAGCAGTGGTGGTTTTTAAATTCCAACTGCAGAAATGAAAGAGCTCACCATTTATCCTTGTAAAAAGGTGATTAGTGTTTAATGATTACTGGTAGCATTGTATGAATTTGTGCACAAATTTGAAGTGTAGCAGCAAACAAATACTTGAACGATCTGAAATAACACAATCCACATTTAGCCCAAGTGAAATATAAATGCAGGTATGCATATCAGACTTGAAGAGAACTTGTGGCAGTTTTCACTGTGCCATTGCCATCACAGACACCCGACCACAGAGCTAATTAGCACTCTGAGGAAGGTCTAACACCTTTGCAGAATTTCAATACAGAAGTAGCTCCTGTTCCTCAACAAAGGAAAAGGTCAATTGTTGGCTCTGCCATAAAAGCTTAAGGGCAAGACCTGAACTTGACAACAAAAGTGTTGCACTGTTTCTATTTTAGATAAGAAATTATTGGGCCTATCTAGACTGGATATGTACTGGTACAAAGAGATTTAAACTCAGCAGTTCATCATTAGCTACCACCAATGAAAAAACAAACAAAAAATCAAACAAGCAGAAAACCCCCAAAACTAACCAGAGAAAAAAGCAAAATAATACTGAATAATAATAATAAAAATAATAGTAATAGTCTGAAATCATCAGTCAGACAAAAGACATGACCTAATAATGTCTACATGGAGATCTACAATGAAAAATGAATTTTTAATCCAATCAGCCTACATTTTGGCAAAAAAAAAAATATCTTCATGCAAACTGTTGAGGGGATCTCAGATACTTGCCACTGCTTACACAACAATAATGAAGAAAGTATTACCATTCTAATCTTCTAACATAGTTCTACAAAATATTCCGGAATATGTATTTGATTCTTGTTCATAACCAAGTATCACATATAAGTTGAGATTTAGGGCAAGTACAAAGATGGACTTTTTTTGGAAGGGATGGATTCTTCAAAGAGTAAATTTTTGCAAGCTGTTGAGGAAGACTTTACAGTGACCAGAAGGATTACAGGATCCTGGCATTTGGAAACCTCAGTTGATCTGATTATTAAACAATGAAAACTACACAAATTCAAAATAAGAAGGCCATGCAGAAAAATATATTTCTATAAAATATATTTAGCTAATATATTTAGCTAGTACAACTAATTCCAAGTATAAAAGTCATAAACTAAGCTAAAAAAAAAAAAAAAATCTATGGGTGAGTTATAAGACTAAGTTCCTTCCTTCTCTTTTGGCATTTAGTCTCAGAACTTCAAAATCCTCCTTGTCAGTGTAGAAAATTATTGACAAACTCAAGGAAGCCAACAATTTAGAATTCTGACAGATTTTTGAGGATCTACAATAATCACTAATGAGATAAAATGGTCTAAAAATATATGGTCTTATGTATCAGCCATAAGAAAGATGATTAGATTAGTTCGTTAGTATAGTCAGTTACTGTGACATTGACCTTACACACAATGTCAACATTTCATTTTGAATAATGGGTCTTTCTATACTGAAAGACTAAACTTGCTTAGTAAGTGTATCTGGTTATAAAGCAACCCTTTGTAGTTTTCTGGCTTTTTTCACAATTATTTGTTTCCAAAATAGAGAAAATCACAACTCACCCAGAAATCAGCCTTTATTTCAACTGCAGCACCTTTATTTCATGTGATCTTAAAATCTGTCCTACGACCTGCAGTTTTCCCACTGCCTCCTGTTAAAATGACTGATAATTGTGTTTAGCTGAATAATGATTTTGTGGTGAATTCAAATGGGCGCTAAGTTAAAGACAACTTCCACACGTAGCAATATTTGATTTCAACTCCAGTTTCCAGAACTGTATGGTTACAGGCTATGATCAGTCAGGGTTATCTCAGTACCACCTAAACCTTGCATTCAAGTCATGTAAAGCCCTTCTTTGCAAACCACCCTTTAAAACAAAATTAGTTCCAACAGATTGCTCAAAATAGCTCTTTTTATTTCCATAAATATCATCATCAAAACACCATAAGCAAATGCTACACAGACCCTAACTGAATTGGTTATATCATCAACTTTAAAACTGTATATTTCATTACGGTTCCATCTTGACTAATCTTTCTCCTAGGACATCCAAAAGCTCATTTAGTGGGACTTTATTAAAATGTTACAGAAGTTCTAGAAGTGTGAAACAGTGTTTCAAAGTGTATTTTGCTGGAGAGATATTAAAGGCATCCTGGAAAGGTTCCTGAATACTGTATAAATTAAATGTGCTCCAACTGCATGGATTTGAGCTTGTACACAACAGTTATTCAAATAACTTTAACTTAAAAATGGTTGTGTGGCTGTCACTGTTTGTGAACTGCACAACTGCTGCAGAATATTCCAAATACTTGTAGCAATAGGTAATGTAGCTGAGAAAAATGTTATACTGTTATTTAAACTACCCCTCCAGCACGCAATCAGAAGTTTATTTATGTCTCCCACTTCATTTCTTCCCATCTTTGCTTAAACATGCAGATAAGCAAAATGAAACAAATAAACAACTCTAAAATCTTTACTCACTAATTCCACATGTTCTGAAGGAAATATTTATATGTCCTTAACATAAATAGGTAAGAGTTCAGTTATTTTATAATGACATTGATGTGTACACTAGTTTATAAGAACTGCCTCTCAAGAACTCCATGAGACCAAGAATGACCAAGCTAAGATCTTAAGACACACACGCAAACGGGGGGCGGGGGGGGGAAGCAGTTTTATCTAAAATAAATGCATATCAGGTTCAATACCCTCTTTGATTTAGGGTCAGAGTAAGCAAGAACTAGAGGAAGACCACCTTTTGCTGGAAGTTAAAATAATAATAGTTTTACACTGAAGGGAAAACTTGCTGCCTCTTCATCAGCTAATCAAGACTACACTATTCTGCAAAGTAACAAAATAGGTAGGTTTTAGAATAGGTTATGTTGTTCATAACTCACTCTTTTTCAGAGCACCATGGAATTTTTCAGTCTTTATTTAATTTCCCCTTTTACACTATGTGAAGAAAAACTAATCATTTTCTAATAAGAAAAAATAAGATCAAAAGAGAATGGAAAGTTCATGCCCATTAGACATATAGCAAGCATATGCAATTGCATCATTTCATTCCTTGCCATTATCCCTCCTTCCTTTCCTGTCCTCCTCACCTTTCAGCATTGCCTTCTTAAATCAGAAAAAACAGGAGTTCTGAAGAACTCAGGCCTTGATCCTGATCCAGAATTTTTGACGTTAAACCGATAAACTGATAAACTATAATACTTATCATAAGTAATCTTACAAATTGGGAAAAACAGAATGTCTGACCCAATGTTGTCCAAGCAACAAGCTGTAAAGAGAACAAAAGAGGACACGCCTCCCACTTTGTTCTCCGATTGCCTTTTCAGATGTCCTTTGTATCTCATTTACTTGTGTTTCCATGAGACAGTTTGAGCCTTCCGACTTCAGAAGACTGGGTGAGTGAAAGCAAGATGAATATTTCAGACCTAGCTCCTTAATGACCAAATCCCTGAAGAAGTCTCTCTATTCAGTTCCTTAGTTTCTTCTTCTAGACTTTCAGAGCAAAACAAAGCCAGGCTCTTTACAGCAGATACAAATGACAATGGTCATAAACTAAAACACATGATGGTCCAAAGAAAACTTTTTTCACCCTGAGAGCTGTCAGGCACTGGACCAAGTTACTCAGAAGGCCATCGCTTGGAGGTTTTCAAAGTCAACTGGACAAAACTCTAGGCAACCTGGTCCCTGCCTCAAGCAGCAGGCTGGAGTAGGTGACCTCCTGAGGTCCCTTCCAACATAAGCTGTTCTGTTTCTAAGATTGAAAGGGGTAACAATGCCAAAATTTTTATGAGACTTCGCTGGTGTTTCTTTTATTGTAATTGGTATAAAATGTCTATTGATATACTGCAATTATGAAAAAAGAACAGGTGAAACAAAACTGTTCATTCACTTTCAACTGTACTTTACTATCTTCCTTTAGTTTGGAGGATACTTCTCTTGCATCAAAGGAGCACAAAAAGCTCAAAATCTTAGTTCCATCTGTATCATCATAAAGCAAAAGGCTTGATCATTGTTACTTAACCGAGTAACTGTTGGACAGAAAGAAGGATAATTTTTTTCCCTCTTCAGTCTCGTAGGAGAGTCTCTGACTTTTACAATTACTGTATCATCTGCTGCCACCTCCTGAAGAAACACAGCTTGAACTTTGGAGGAAGACAGGAAAATGGAGGCATCAACATTCCGAGCTTTCTACTGGTCAGTGCTGCCTGTCAATCCCAAAGGAAAAGTGTAGTCTAAAAGTTCAAGATAAGTAGAGTTTGAGAATGTAGAAAATGAATTTGTAAGTAATACAGGGCTATTACACCCCTCTGATTCCATTTCTCTTCCATTCAAGTCTGTAGTGTTTATGGCAATTGCTACCATGTACAGCAGGGGCTGCTGGCTTTCACTGCAGCCCGAGGAAGGAACTCTTTATCAGCACAAGCGCAACAGTGGAGCTTATGCAGTATATAGAAGAGCAAATCCACAATACATGGGCTGCACAAAGAGTAACTGATTTAATAAGACATGTGACTGTTGTTGTAACATGAATAGGCATAGACTTGTGCCCAGGGGATAGACTGACAGATTTCACATTTTGAGTATCTGTATTTAGCTGTACATTACTGTACTGCTGTTTTACAGCCTAACTGATGTCTAGAAGTGAAAGACATCTATTCATTGAAGAATGAAGAAACTAGGAAGGAAATTCTGTTCTCAAAATAAAATAAGTTGATAGAAGAAGAATGCTACAGAGGAAAAAAAAAAAAGAAAAACCAAAACAAAACAAAAAAATCAAAACAAACCTTCCTTGGCCCAGTGACCCAAAGACATGCCAGTAAGATTATCCTGACCACAGCCCGAAATGAATCCATATCTATACTTACATAAATCTTACTTTCTATGCTAGTCTAGTGTATCAGATAACTGCAGTTTACCAGAAATAGAACTACAGAAATAGATCTATAACCATATATAAACAATTTTTTCTTCTGTGCTCCTCCAGGTTTTAAAAATCATTTTAAAATCATACAGCTATTTTTAAACTAGACTTTTGCAGCTTAACTGGCCTAGCATATCAAAACAATGTAGTCATCAACAGTTACAAAGATAGAGGAACAAGCACACTATGAAAGAATGGCAGATGGTATTATTGTCAAAATGGAAGTGAGCTGGTGGTCAAGTCTAATCATTCATTGAAAGCTACATCATGCCTGAGCTTTCACACAGGAAGAGCACATGGCTTAAACATGTTCACTGAATTTATTTTACAAATATTCTACTGGTGAATACCAGTCAGAATCTGGACATGTTCCCCAGTGCATGGGAAATCCACATACTTTTCAAAGGAACTAAATATATGTATTTGCTAAGATCAAACCTACTTCCAGTGAAGCTTCTGAATCTGACAAGATCTCACACAAGAATTATACTGATGTAGGTCAATCAGTTTTACCAAATTACTCCCAACTTACATTATAACAAATGAGATCAGGATGCCATTTAGTCTTCAATGGAAGCAAGATCTAACCCACAGAGATGCATCTGCACTTCAGTATTCAGCAAAATGGCTGTGATGAATCACACTCTTGCCCTAAGAGTGACACAAAGGAGCAATCAGCTTGAGCTGATGTTCTGGCACTAGTTAAGAACATACTCGTGACTCGCCATGTTCTAAGTTTCTCAGTCCTTGAGAGGAAGCTCCCATAGTCTGCAGCAGCATCAAATACACTCACTGATGATATTCAGAGTGCCTTGCATCCAAAAAACTTTAGAGCACAATTTTTAAAAAAAAAATACTTTTATTAGTCACAAAGATAGAATTGACATTTGAGTTAAAGCTTCATTTTGAATTAACAACATACCGTACTTTGAGACTGGAATTGAAAAATGCCATGTGAAATTATTTAGCTATTGTAAGATCTTGCTCAGAATATAATTGTAAGAACAGGAAATTATCTTGGTCCTCTAAACTTTATGAAAAGGTTCAGTGAGATCTATAATGACCATAAATTGTTGAGCTATGAGATGAATGTTACAGTTACAGAACAGTAAGATATTAGGCAGCACAGTGATACCCAAAGCGTATAGTTTTGTTGCTCAGTACTTATTCCAGGAGAAGAATGCAATCTGCTCACTAGCTTTACTACATGTGGTATCACCCTAATTCTACTTGAAGTCTCATTCGATTAATAACTGTGACTGATTTTGCTTATTTTGCAAGAGTTCAACTCCTGGTAATATGGCAAACAGAGCAATTAAAAGCTGGACTACACTCGAGTGACAAACCAAATTATAATGCTTACATAGCATTTTTAACTATATAAAGCATTGCAAAGCATGGGCTAATTAATTTTTAGAGCATCTATGAAGACAGCAAATAAGATCTTGTTCTTTATGCTCAGGTTCAACCAGACTAAATTGCAGGTATCTTGGAAATTTTCCTTGTAGCAGAACCGTACTTATGGAGGTAAGAACAAACGTATTTTCAAATAAAGAAAGGGTATCAGGTCAATTATGTTTTAGGAAATAAAAAGGTGAGTAGGTGGCTGCCTAGTAGTATTCTTACATGCTAACATTCCTCTCTCTGTCCATAAATACCTCTGAGAATACATGTTAAATGGAGCCTCATAGAAGAGTATATTCCTTCAAGTCTTTAGTAAAAAAAAAGTTTGCTTTTTTAAAATAAAACTTAAGTTCTACACCAGCTTCCACCTACTTCTGGTTTTTCTTTATATATTTAGTGCTCTAATATACAATACATATACTCTTCTTAATAGAACAACCTATACAATTAGAAGTATTAGATCTTTCAAAGGCAAAATGAATGGTAGACCATGGTGGGTCAAGGGTAAGGGGCAAAAGGTAAATCACAATTGTACTTCCAATTAATTTGCTGTTTCCTGTCAGCTGTGACTAAAGAATACAGGCCATCATTTCCAAGCTGGTGGAGCCAGATGGTGTGATGTGATACAGTTAATATTAATGGCTGCATGCTGCCTTCTCTTGACTAATCAAGAGTGCTGCTTCATGCTGTTTTTGGGGAGCGGGCTGCAGAGCCAAGGAGATTGATCATTCTAAGGAAACATGAAACCGGAATTTCTCTTCATTCAGACAGGCTTTGGTTTCTATCATTGGTACCCAAAGTTCTAGGCAGACCTTTTTCTTCATATTTTTATTCAAGAAAGTTGTCACAGTACTGGGAGTATTTTCAAATATTGAAGAAAGTGGAGTAAAACTCCTTTTCAAAACGCATTCAAATTTACACTTTTTATTTAGAGTTGTGGACCATTGCTCTGAGGGCACTTCTCTTCCCCCCACATTGCTCTAAGATAGTATTTGAAAACTCAAAAGAGTCATTTATTTTACTCCCTTTCACAATTCAGCATTTTAAAAGAATGTGGAGGAGTCCTTTCATTGAGCTGAAAAACACCACAGTATGCTACATTCTTTGCTTGAGCCTTGAAAGAGAAACATAGGATACTTTTTTACTCTTTCAGTCCCATCAGTAGATGAGTTCTCAAATCAGGAAGCATTTCCAAATGACCCAAATTTGGATACACTTTTGATACTGGAGCACTAAAGATTGCCACAACCTTAAAATCAATTGGGCCACATCCTGCAGTACTTGACATTCATTCAGGTAAAATGTTAATAAACCTCAATAGTGACTTCAAATCAATAAAGACTCCATGTGCTGTTGCTTTTCATTTTTAATAAGGATGGATTCTGAACGTCCACGTAAACTTCCCTCACAGACAATTAAGGAAACTTTTGATCCTAAATAATCCAGTTATTAATTTTAATCTATTTCTAGAACACATTTTTATGTTAATTTGTAGCACTTTGTTGGTGATAGATGGGAATCCTGTCTTTCTATAGTAAGCAAAATTATTTTTCTAATATCACTTTTTTTTTTTTAAATATATCATTTCTAGGGCATTATTCTGATACTTGGTATTTTATCTTCTTTCATAAACAGTAATTCAGCTATTTGTCTTTGTAACCTCTAACTATAAAAAATACAGATTTTTTTTTCTTTTTAACATTTAGCCACACAAAACCACTTCAAAACCTAGACTAGAAGAAAATATTTTCAGCTAAATTACATTATCAAATTTCATGCAATTTCTATTAATAATATCAACTAAAATCTGGTTTTGTTTTTCATACTGAAGTGGTACATCTGATCTTCTCAGGCACAAATGCTATTTTTAAATAAAAAACTGCTTCTATAAATATTTCAGCTTTAAACACCCATAATTCAGTTTCTCTTTTTTTACATCTAGAAATGCAGTAGGGCCTTGGAGAGGTTAAACTACAAAAAAACTGAACATCCACATAATATCTGCTGGTAGCATTTCCCTGTGTTCAAAGCAGACTGTCCATAATTCAGAGGACAAGACAAGGTCACTAATAAACATCAGTGAGCTGTGTCTGCTTTTGCAAGTTCGCATAAAAATAGTGCATCCCTAGGAACACAAAACAGACATAATAGATTGGTTCACATCAGAACACACATAAACACAAGAAACTAATCATCTTTTGATTGCAACAGGCTCTGACTCAATTATTTTGCAACACGAAAAGCCTTCTCCATTGTATAGGGTTAAAAGAAAGGAAAAAAGTTGTTTTGTAACTTTAAACAGTTAGAACTAATGCCAGAGCCAAATTCAGCTCTTTGAAGACAAAAGTAAAAGATGGCATTTGGCCTGTTATGGTTTACATATCTGGCAGAACTGAACCTGAAAAACTACAATGCACATCATGAATGCATCACCAGCTGAATTATCATCTCCCATCAGAAAACACGCATGCAGCAGGCTGGGAACAAAGATGTTTTGATGTTTTCCACCACCTTATTTATTCTGAATGTAAGAAGCGATTCCGGGAGGGACTGAGGGTACCACTTACCTGCAGCTATCTGTGTCAGATTATCTGACAAAGCAAAAAGCATTCTGCACTCCCCTCTCTAAGTAAACTATCTTCAGCTCTGAAAGGAAAAAACACCCACCAAGTGAACTGAGCCATGAGTTATAAGGTTGGGGGGAAACTACTGGTGATCATGAGCTCACTGAGTAAAATGTTGGCCTATGAAGGGCCAACACATGGAGGTTCCTACAGGTGGTAGATAAAGAAGGTGCTCCTGAATCATTTACTCTCCAAATAACAAAATATTGAGGAAGAGAGTGTTATCATCCTCAACACCCAAGTGACAATGACTGTTGAATAATCAGAGGAAGATCAATGACCTCTGAATTACTAAAGATCTTTGTTATTGCAGATACTTTCTCTTATTCAGTAGCTTACTAAACACATGAAAACTGTTCAGGTTCCAGAGGATAAGCCAGAGTATATCCTAAAATACACTGTATGTGAATAAAAGAGATGTACCAGCTGTCCCTCCTCTCCTCCCCACCTCCCCCCTTCCAGAAAAAAAAAAAAAAAGGCAAGAAAAAAAAAAGAAAAGCAAAAAAGAATGTGCGACATTTTTTTTTTGTTTCTTCAGTTCTTGGCACTATTTAAAGTATCATAATGCATTGCATCTTCTGAATACTTTCTTCTTAGTTTTTCATTCTTATCCCTACTTAGCTTTCTGGGTTCAAATCACATTTAAAGTACCACAAAGAGAGAAAGACAATTTCTTCCTTAATATTGGTTTCAAGACATATCTTGACTTAGCCAAACTGTCATGTCCTCCACCCTTTACTTCCCAGCCACCACATACAATTAGTAAGGATGTTTGTACTGACCTTCTTCCCATCTTTCCCCTCCATCTGCGAGGCACTGTGGAAGCTAGTGTGTTCCTAGCTAGGGGTAGGAGGAGTAGATTTGTAAGTGCAGGGCAATTTATTATTGAAACTTGCAGAAATGGAAAAAAACACTTGACATCTCCTTGCAAACTTGTAGTCGTATCTCTGCCTAGGTATACTCCCAAGATTTTTAGCCTCTTGTAACGTTATTAATCAAATTGATCTTTCTTCCATGCTCTGTGTTCCCCTCCCCAAAGATTCTGGCCTCCACATTTCACAGGTAAAGAGAGCACCAGGGAGACAGTTACAAGAATGAAACCTGATCATGGCATGCACGTGGCTTTCTATGACTAAGCCTAAGCTTCACTTGAGGACATGCATTCTTCCTGCTAACCTCAGGCAGAAAAGATTTGGTTTGCAGTAAAAGTTTTATGGATTTTTTGAAGTAATGAAAGATCTAGGAAAACATAAGGCTGCAAACACTTTCAATCTTCAGGCAGATTTCCTCATGATAGGATGCAGTGTGCATCACGATTTCTTTGTATTACTTTTCCCATCCATCCATCACTTTATCTCACTCTCTGAGACTGAATTTTGACTTATCTGTTTCAAGTATTTTGCTAATGTCACCCAGGCATTTGGATAAACAATGACAGGGGAAAACTACATGGAGGCCTCCATTCCTCAGATTAGAAAGCTAATAATCAGAAAGTAGATTTTTCAGGAAAGTAACATACATGCTATAAACCTCTGAAGAAGATTGAGGATGATTTGGGGAGAATGGTGTCCCCGCAGACCCTAATAATTCACTGACATCTCAGTGAGGGAAACTGCATCATTTACATGCAATACTGGCAATATATCTACTGGCAAACTTTCTGAATACCGGAAATACGTTTTTAAAAAATTCTCATTATTTTATCACCAGCAGAAAATTGTCCAGACAGGTGATGTATTAGGTATCTTCAGACCTATTTCATTAATATGGGCGAATCCTTGGTTGAAAAGAAATTAATAACTTCACCAAGCTACATAAGATGAAGAACTACTGACTAGTGCATTAGAAATAAAAGATGGAAGTGATTACAAATGAAGAATTACACTGATCATTATAATAATAATGAAAAGCAAAAGATAAAAAGTATCAGTGTTGACTTTTTAAAATTATTTCTAAAAGATGCAGGCCTATGGCTAAAATGCATTAAAAATTTTGCCTATACAAATTTTTGTTTGACAGTGTCCACTTAATTTACAGTCAAAAGACTTTATTTAAAGAAAGGGCACCAAGAGTGTTCTTTAATAGCAGCTATCCAGAATTATTTCCAAGTTAGTCTGTATGTTGACAAGCGCTTTTCTAGACAACAAGATGTCACAGGAGTTCCTGGTTTTGCACTAACTAGACAAAAATGATGGAAGTAAATAGCTAAAATACTTTTTAATTCACTGACCAGGACATGCAGACATTACCTACAAAGGAACATGGAGAGTAAAAAAATATATGGATTCTTGTCACTAAGCAAGATTTTGTGACTGTGCAAGCAACAATAAGAGACCTAATCAAAAACTTACTGCAGTCAAAGAGTCACATTGACTTCAATGATAAATGTAGCCATCCTAAACAAAGATGGAACTACTAAGTTTTTTGTAAAGATCCTTTCAGAAAGAAGAGCTGCAGTTTCAAAGGTTAACAGGAAGGACTTGGTAAATTATTTCAACCTCAAATGTATCTTGCCTCTTCACTTGTATTGACCAATTGCAGCCTTTGCCTCCTATTTTTACTTAAAAATAAGATGAATATAGTATTTTTGCATCTCACTGAGATAGTATTTTTGAAGTTATTTGAGATCTTTTAATGGAAGAGCTGAAAATCCATATTAGTACACATGAACTATGGTGTTACTAAATGGTACCCTGTAATTTGATTTTCATTTAAAAATAACCATCTTTTACACAACATAAGTACAAGGCAACTACTACAAAACATTCTTTTCAGTTTTTGATAGCAAAGTTTTAACTGTTTGGTTTTAAATTTCTCAGGCTACAGGTTGAATTTATTCTGCAAGTTTCTGAAAATACAAATAAAAATCAAAATCAGACATTTCCAAGAGAAGGGTAAGAAGTGTTGTTTCTTGCAATATTCAAAAATTCATATATGAGAAATTCCCAATGAAAATGGGTAATAAATACTTCAGAGCTAGGACTTGTGATATGACAAGCAAAATTGCCCAGATTTCAAGGCCTTCTGTCATATACATGACTTGAACCTTGTCAAATTAAAGTTCCATAAAAGTATTGTGGAATTGTGGCTTCCATATGCTCAATATGGAAAAAGAACAAGCTATAGGGCCAGAAACATCCCAGACAACAAAAGTCACTGACCTCAGAAGCTAGACTAATACTCCATGCCTGGATCTCTAGCACTCTTCTGCTCAGAGAGAGTAGCTCCCACATCTTCTGCAGGTGTAGTCCCTGTTTTCTTTCCAGGGCTGACATAACAGTATGATCACCCACACTTGTTACCAGTTACTCCTGTTTTTCAAATGGCAAAATAAGGGCTATGAATAGAAATGTTTCAGCTGTTTTAATAAACTTTGCAGTAATAACATTCTGTATATTTAAATTTATGGGTAGGTGAAATTGTGTGTTTCAGGAGACACATAACAAGAAAATTATATCCAAAAGACTGTGAAAGAAACAAGAATTAAGCCTAGCTGAGTAACCTTGTATTCTGTTTCCATGGAGTTATGTCTTAGAATATTTAAGTTAGGTTCAAGTACTACTTTCTGATAGGGCCACTGGAATGCCTTGCTTCTGTGATATTGATTTATCTTCTCTACCTCTGGAACCAAAGGACTGGGTAAAGAGGTCATATTCACAGTAAAATCTCTGCCTTTAGGAAAAAGGCACATCCCTGTACTGATACAAACCAGTATTACTGTAGCTCCAGGCAAGAGTCACACTCTTTGCTGGTGGACAACCTGGAAAAAACAGTCTGAACACAGTTGTTTTTAAACTATGATGTCATGGCCATTTGGAGATAGCCACCTTATCATTTGGTACTCCAAATCAAGATGTAATCCTTCCTCATAAGCAACAACTTGTTGATGGTCCAATGAAAGTGACTAATGAAAATGAATTTTCCATCAGTTATACTGGGACAAAGACTGTTCTTGCATTTACATCTCTAGTAGAATGCCTTGATGGCCAAATTAATTAAAGGTTGGAAAAATTAGAAATTTGGGGCTTGAGAGACAGAACTCAACTTTTACAATCATCCTGAAAATGTGATTTCTCAGCTGCAGATTATCAGCTGTTCTTCTGGGACACTAAATACCTCTATGAACCTGGGCCTTCAATGACCTAATGATTCAGTCTGTTTTTTCAGTAATCTGCTGTTTTCCTTGTCCTTTGGTAAGATAAGGAGATGTCCTACTTTTGGACATTGCCCTCATGAATGTTCTATCCTCAAAAAGGGGTGAGAGGGTGGGGGAAAACCCAGCTATGTGGAATGCAAAAAATACCTCCAATCATGAATCTGTATATACAGATGATGTACAATAAGAACACAGATAATATTGTTTCTATTTTATACCTTGTTGCACTTCCATGTTTGTAACATAACAAGGAGTATATATTTTAATTATAAGGTCAAATATGTTGCCATTTAATCTTCAGTGCAAGAGAGAGCATTACAAGATTGATATGGCTGTGTGAAGTGCACACTGCTTGTGAAAATAACAGCTTTTGTTTCTGAAGTTTTATATCCTTTCAAACAACCAAAGCTTGCACTATATCTTGTCCTAATTTCATCTCTAAGTATATGACATGTATGTGTATAGTTGACTTCTTTTCCCACAAGACAACTTTCTGGTGTTCTGGACAGTCATAAATTTCAGTTTTCAAATTATAAGAACACTTCCTCCCCTTCACTTTGTTTACAATTTTTAAGCAAAGCAAACTGATAATTTTCATAATGCATTTCAATACATGAAATAATATCTTAAAAATCAAATATTTGCATATGAGTTTGCACATGACCAGAAAACCCTTTTCCAACCTAGTTTGATACAGGTTACTAATTGGTCTGAACAGATGTGTATAATAGGACATTCAAATACATGTACAACATTTCTTGGAATACTATGTCAAAAAAAATTTCTTGGAATTTGGTTCCTTGGACGTCTCCTCTCTAATATGCATATCCTAATAGCATGCTGGGCCTGCATTCCAAAAAGTCATCCTGATGTCTCCTTTTAGTCCACTTCCCTGTAATAAAGCCTTCTGATACATGGCTCAAAAGTACGCACTGGCCTTCCTGTATTGGGCAATTCAACAGCTGACTATGTACAGTAAAATCAGTTCACTTCCACAGAACAAACAGTGATACCTGATCTTATTAGCCTTTTTACTCTCCTGAGAATCTTTATGTAATGTTGCATTAGTAGCCTTTACTAAATTAGAAAACCAAAAGGGTAGATAAATCAATATGAATGTACATTTGCTGATATTGATTTTTCCCCTCATAGTCAGCATGGGAATATTGTGGCTCCTATTAATATAAGGAGTGGGAGAGCTTTAAACGGTTCTGTCTGGATAATTATCCAGTAGTTTTGGAAACTTATTCAGACTTCTTTAGTCTGTAATTTTGAACTAGACATTTCATGAAATCAAATCCTTCTCATGAATAATCATGTTAAGATGTTGATGACAATTTCTTGATGCAGATTATCAATGAGGTGACTAGGAGAGGCATTCAACCTATTACTCATGAAAAAGGATGAACAGCTGGGTGATGTGAAGGTTAAGGCTGCAGCAAATGATATTCTGCAGATCAACATCCTGAAAAAAGTGAACAAGGGAAATACTGGAATCACAGCTCTGGAATTCAGGATAAATGTCAGCTTGTTTAGGAATGTGCTATGCGGGATCCCACAGAAGACTGCTCGGCAAGGCAAAGTGGCCCAGGACAGGTGGTTGGTCCTCATGGACCCCCCTTTTCAGTGCACAGGAACAGGCTGTTCTGATAGGCGGGAGTGAAGCAAGGATGGCAGAAAGCTAGCATGGATGAACAGGGAACTCCCATCTGAGTTCAAATGCGAAAAAGGAAGTATGCAGAGGGTGGAAGCAGCAACAGGGTACCCAGGAGGAATACACAGACAAGGCCCAAGAACACAGGGGTGGAGTCAGGAAAGCCAAAGCTCAGAGGGAGTTGGAAATAGTGAAAGATATGAAAGGCAAGAAGGGCTTCTGTAAGCACACTGGCAGCAAAGGGAAGGCTGAGAAGAATTTGGACCCACAGCTCAATGTAGCAGGGAAACTAGTGACAAAGGACATTGATAAGGCTAAGGTACTCAATACATGTTTTGCCTTACATTTTTGGGTTTTGGGGTGGTTTTTTTTCTTTCTAGTAGGGTTTGTCTTTAGGCCTTCCAGGTCTCTGAGCTCAGTGGCAGTCTGTAGGAGTGGAGCACTTAAGCCAGTTGGACATACATAGATCCTTGGAATGACACAAGCTGTAACTGAAGGTGTGGAGAGAGGTGGCCAACGTCACTGCAAAGTCACTCATTTTTGAACGGTCATGACTATCAGAGTAGGTTTTTGATGACTGAGAAGAAAAACATCACACCCATCTCCAAGGAGGAGGACCCAGGGAACTGTAGCACAGTCAGCCTAACTTCAATTCCTGGGAAGATTACGGAGTAAGTCATCCCAGAAGCCATATTCAAACACATGAAGGACAAAAGGAACATCCGGACTGGATTTACCAAAGGCAAATCATGTCAGACCATCCTGACTGCCTTCTATGGTGAGATGACTGGTTCTGTTGACACGTGGACAAGTAATGGGTGTCACCTACCTCAACTTTAGCAAGGCCTTTGACAGTGTCCCATAATATTTGGTAGTCAAATTGTAGAGATGTGGACTGGATAAGTACAAAGGACGAAAATTTCTCCAGACTGGCATGTTCAAAGGGTTGTGATCAGTAGTGTAATGTGCTGCTGGTGGCCAACTACTAGTGGCATATGTCCTTCAGATATTGAAACTGGGGCCAGTACTGTGTAGCACCTTTATTAACACTCATAACTATCAGAAGGAATGCACTTTCAGTTAGATTCTGGATGACACCAAATTGGGGGAAAAGTCAGTATGGTGGAAGGTAGAGCTGCTATCCAGAGGGAATTCAGCAGGTTGAAGAAATGGACTGACAGGAACCACATGAAGTTCAACAATGCCAAGTGCAAAATCCTGCACCTGGGATGGAATAGTCCCATGTACCAGTAGAGGCCGTGAAGCAGTTTTGCAGAAAACGACCCAGTGTCCTGGTAGACAATAAGCTGAAAATGAGAAAGCAGCATACCATGTCTGTGAAGGCCAGCCACATCCTGGACCTAATTAGCAATAATGTTGCCAGCATGTCACAGGGAAGTCATTCTGTGACACCATAACCAGAGTACCCCATATAGTACTAGACATTAACATACTGGAGGAAGTCCAGAGCCTCTAAAAAAACTAGGGGGCTGAAGCACGTGATACACGAGGACAGGCTGAGAGAACTGGGCTTGTTAAGCCTGAAGAAGAGATGACTAAGGTAGACATTGTTGCTGTCTTCAGGTATTCAAGGGGAGAGTATGGAGAAGTTGGTGCCTGCTTCTTGCCAGAGTTACATAGTGAAAGGACAAAAGGCAGCAGACAAGTCACAAAGGATATTCCAATTACAAATAAGGAAACCAATTTTCATTATGAGGGTAGTAAAACACTGGAACAGGTTGCCCAGAAATGCTGTGGAATCTTCATTCCTGTTGCTACTATTCTAGATTGAAATCAAAGATCTGTTCAGAGTCACTTTTATGGAAAAGGCAAATTTGACATCATTTTTTTCTGTTATTGTAGCAGTTTAAGAACAGTATTCTCATTCATAGAACACAGATCATATTCCTCAGTACCATAGGACACCTGAGAATCAATAAAACTACAAACTTAACACATTTATAATTCTCTCCTAGCATAGCCAGATGGATTTGCCATGTGAAAGGAAAAACCCACAAGCTAAGCCATCTTATTCACTCACACTGAATGAAAATGGTGCCATCACTGATGGAGTTAACATAGGTAACCAAATGCTAGAGGAAATCAAACTTCAGAAAAGTTTTACATCATTTCATTGCTTGAAATTTTTAGTGACAAATAAAATGAGCTCCCCTCCCCTTTGCCTGTTTTTGGTGGGTTTTTTTGTTTTGGTTTGGTTTTGGGGGGGTTTTGTTGGTGTTTTTTTTTTAATACAAACACATATAGATACACTACCTAAAGCTCAAACAAAACAGCTTAGTTTATATAGTTTTTGCAAACAGCAATATCCAAGATAGAATGTTAAAAATAATACCCAATGCCCTTTCCTCCTCCTATATCCTAAACCACATTTCAAACAGCAGTCTTCATTGACATACAGTTACTTTCAGGATACAATGTAACTGCTATTTATCAGTGGGAATTAGTGATACTAAGACATTTGAAAATGTTAGACTGTATTATCTCTCTTGGAACTGTGCAATGGGCTTTTACATCTTGTGGCAACTGTTGCCAAGTTGCAGGGAAAGAGAGATGCTTTCTAGCAGGCTTTATCCTCTCCTAAATGCTTCATCAATCATTACAATATTTCTCTTGATGATCAACCAACTTCTCCTACAACTTTTAAATCTATGTCCCTTTCTTCCTCAAGCAGGCAAATGCCAGTTTTGTATCCATCAGAAACCACTCGGTGACAGAGCGACAGAAATGTATGTGATGCTGTATCTGGTTCCTAATTGCTCAGTGCTGCGTGAGGAGAGAGTCTCTATACGTTCTGTTCCATAACAGCAACCACTTCCAACCAGGTCATGTCACAAGTAGCAATTAAAGTGACCTAAAAAATGGTTGTGGTGGAAGGGCAGTTTTCAGTAACTATGGCACACTCTTTCATCCATCCTTGTGCTCAGCATTTCATTCTATCAAAACCTCTAAACACTCCTCTTACTCTATTTCCAATTATAAAAATCTACCTAAATTTTTCTGCCCCAAGATCTACACAGCTCTGTCCTTCCTATTTAATTTTCTCCCTAGCAGGTGTCTCATTCCAGCTGCAAGCCTCCTTCAGGTTTTCCCCCCATGCTAATCCAGCTTTCTACTCCACCATGGCAGGTCTTGCTCCAACTCAGCTCTGCTTCCTGTAATCCATCCCAGTTCTTCCTTGTTCTTCTGTCCTCTCATCTCATCAACTGTGACTCCACATGCATCCTGCTTTCCCAGCCTGTATGCTCATGTATCATACCAACAATAATGCAATACTATCACTAGTTCTATCCCAATCCTTCTCTCTCCTTTATATCCAAACTACCAAGTTGTCTCATGTGTTTTCTCTCCCTCCTTGCCCTCCCCACCCCCCGCACACCCCCTTTTTCTTTTTGATTCAGAGATGAAACCAAACATGCTGGCTCTTGCACCAGAAAGGGGGGGAAAACCTATTAATTAGAATAAGGACTAAAGGAGTTGTTTACGATGCTAAACTCCTGTTTAACAGAGTGCATCCTCAGCAAGTTTGCAAGTGACACAAACTAGGAGGTGTGGCTGACACACCAGAGACATGCTGCCATCCAGAGCAACCTCGACAGGCTGGAGAAAAGGTCCAACAGGAACCTCATGAAGCCCAACAAGGGAAGCAACTTGGCAGAAAAGGACCAGAGGATCCTGGTGGACACCAAGTTGAACATGAGCCAGCCATGTGCCTTCACTGCAAAGAAAGTCAATGGTATCCTGGGCTGCACTAGGCAAAGTATTGCCAGCAGGTCAAAGCAGGTGACTCTTCTCCTCTGCTCAGCACTGGTGAGACCTCACCTGCCGTACTGGGACCAGTTCTGGACTGCACAGTACAAGAGAGACATGGACATACTGGAGAGAGTACAGCAAAGAGCCACGAAGATGATTAAGGGGCTGAAGCATCTCTCCCATGAGGAGAGGCTGAGAGAGCTGAAACTGTTCAGCCTAGAGAAGAAAAGGCTCATGAGTATCTTAACAATATATATAAATACCTGAAGAGAAGATGCAAAGAAGGCTGAGCCAGGCTCTTTTTGGTGGTGTCCAGCAACAGGACAAGAGACAACAGGCACAAACTGAAACACAGAAGGCTCACACTGAACATCAGGAAACACTCTTCTTTCTTTTAACTGTGAGGTTGACCAGGCATGGGCACAGGGTGCCAAAGGAGGTTGCAGTATCTCCCTAATTGGAGTATCGGAGGTCCTGGGCAACCTGCTGTAGGTGGCCCTGCTTGAGGGCGTTGGACATGACCTCCAGAGGTCCCTTCCAACCTCAACCATTCTGTGATTCTGAGGGCACCATGAAATACATTAAATTATCTGATCTGTTAATAACTGAACTCCCACAAAGTCACATAAATGCTTCAGAAAGATCTTTCCTTATAGTTGAGTAGTAAGTCAAGAGTAAATACCAGAAGAACCTTCACAAAAACATCCTGAACCTGTTTGGTTTTACATGGTCTTGTTAGGTTTACTAGTGCTTGAGTGACACAGCTCTGTAGATCACAAAGCAAGTTCAGCTGAAGATTACATTTATAAGATCAATTTAGGATGACAACAAAATTAACACATTTGGGCAAACCAGTAGGAAAAATAAGAGGAAGAAATAAACCTCAGCCTGTTACTGCTTGTGGAAGTTTTTCTTTGAAAAATACAAGTAGTTCACGTTTCTGTCAAGCAAGGTAATATGCCTGTAAATTTAATCTGACAGAAGACATAGCACAGCATCACCAGAAAATTACAAAATCAGATTGTAGGAGAGGGACTACCAAATGCCTTCACAGCTCTCAGAATTCACCAGGAGAAACAAATTCACACAAGTGTAATAAACCCAGACTCAGATAGCCACTGGAGGTTTGTGGTGATAATACCTTTAGTATCCACTTCAAAATCTTGTTCAAAGTGCTTAAATCTTCTATTGGTTGCCTGCTGGAAGGTGCCTTTGCCCAAATCCATCCCTCCTAAAAACCAGGGATAGACTGCATTCATTATTTCCAACAGTTCCAATGTTATCAAGTTTTATCTTCTGATACAGTTACACAAGTCTGAGCTGCTTTTTCTGCTCAAGCCTTTCTTCCCATAGAAGCCTAGAGCAGCACAAATAATAATCAAATTGAAGAAATAAAATAAAAATGAAGCATTCCTAAGTTTCAGGAAGAAGCAAGTAATTGCATTTAAAGCATGGAGGTAATTGTGAATCCTTATTGCAACATGCTGCATAACGAAGAAAAAAATCAGTTATCAGTTTGAACAGAAGTTTACTTTAAAACAATTATTTCATTGATCATTGACATTTGCTAGCTAAACAGAGCCAGTAACAAATAAAAATGCTCACCCAAAGCGTTATACCAAAAACATAAGGATCATAGTACTATAAATTAGGTGATCTCACATTAAAAGACATGTACAATAGCTTTTAAGCCTAACTTTAACTGCAGAAGATACATCTGTGAGAACCTTCACAAGTTCTTACCACCTGCAGGAACAGATATGAAACAGCCATCAGCACTACAAGAATTTCCCCATGGCAATTTTCATGAGCAGCTATCAAAAATACAAAACTATTGGGGGAATATTTGATGCAGAAACCCCACTTTACTTGCTTGGTTATTTTAATTTTAAGGATCCTTCCTTATATCATCATTTATCTGTTGTAGCTCTCTAGAATTCAGTATTCTTACAACACTCTAATTTCATTCACTTATGCTATGTCTAGAGCTATGAAATCCTTCATTAGTCTTCAATACACACCAACATTATTCATTAAAAAAAAGAACAAACAAAAACCCCCAACAAAACCCAAGAAGATACTTCCGTCAGTTGAGAAATAATGCAAATTCTTTTAATAAAGTGACACTGTAACAGCTACAGGTGTAACAGTTATTCAAAACTTCTTACTTCATCAATTAAATAAAAAAAAAAGCTGATTTGGACCTACAGAACTCATTTTCCTAACAAGATACTTTAGCACCACAGGCACAACTCGCGACGCACCCCATCCTAGCCCCCCTGGCTAGTCTCAGCCCCAGTACTCCTCCAGCCTTGCTACCAGCTTCTTCACAGCAGCAACAGTAGCACATCTTTGTCATGATGCCATTTCCTTAATATATCAAGAGCTCCTATGCCAGGTGAGATGTAAAAATGAGGTCCTGACTTCATGTAATTATCTAATGGAAGTTTTCATATTAGGAATTAATTAAATGAGTCCATCTTCTCTGTAACTAGTTGGAAAATAGCTCTTTCAGAGCTACAGGTGTTTGATTCTGCCAAATTAAATGGTGATTACCAGAAAGAAGTGGTTGGAAAGGTATTATCTTTGGTGAGATATAATTACTGTTACATCTTATTAACCTATGGGAAATAGCAGGAATGCCCTATCCTCATCAGTATTTTGACAGTTTGTCTAGCTGATCGACTGTGCAAAGAATGAAGCTGATGGATCAAAACAGTTTATGGCAGTTTATCAGGATACCAATAACATACTGGCTATCAACAATATTTTATTGATTATAAGCACATACAGTTGTGGTAATAAAACCACTGAGGAACTCAAATACTGACCCAAAATGGTTGCCTTCTCATAGTAAAATCCAGTTTCAATTTTTTTAACCGTAATTAAAGTTGTGTGGGGGTGAAAGTAAAGGAACTTGTGAAATTAAACCTTACGAGAAATATTACTGAAGGAAGTCAGTCAGTGATTTCTGCTACATTGAATAAAAAAGAAGGTGAAAAAAGCCAACAAGTTTTGACAGTATTTTTACTTTGTTATAGCAGGAAAATCAGCAATGTATGTTTAGAACATTCAGCATTAGGGAGAGGCTGGAGGATGTAATCTAGAATTGTATTAAAAGATCTGACAGAATCGTACTCACAATTGTATAGTTATAGAAGTCAGGCAAAGTTTGTGAATAAAGCTAACACTTTTGTATTGTATCAACTAGTATAACTGGGAAAAAATATTCCATGCAGAAGAATCTTTTTTAGGTTTATCATTTTCTCATTTCTGCTCTACTGAAAGATAAGACACTGAAATCATACAGTCACCTAAAACACTGAAAATCTAACACTGATAAAAATCAGAATTTTTACTGATTAAATGTACACAAGAAACTATTTTTTTTCTGTATAACACTATCATTCAAAGCAATTATATTGGCACAGCTTCTCCCTTCCTCCTCCTGAAATAGTCTTTTCTTGGTATTAATTTTTTTTTTTTTTTTTAGCTCAGATTATGCTCTTTGAAAAGCGGCTAAAGCTAAATCAAAAAGAAATCTTCACTCCAGAAGAATATCTACATAGGAAGTGAGAAAGAAAAAACTATAGTTCAATTAACAATAGTAGGGAACTTTCCTTTAGTTCTCCTCCAGCTAGGCCACTAGCAGAAGCTGGGCATACAAAAAAGGCAAAGCTCAGTATCTTGCAAATAAATGTACAGCAAAAGAAAAAGTGTAGAGTTTCTTACTACAAGAATCACTTAGCAAAATGTAAGTCAAGGAAAGAAATGGTCTTTTGGTAAGGCTCTTGCAGAATAAAACCAACCTTCAACTGAAAATCATTGTAAATTATGGTTAATTATTCCATACATTATATGTATAATATCAGAATTTCAAAACCAATAATGCCAAATAATACTATCTCATTTTTGCGTGGACTAACATTTGCAGAAAATCTCAAAACTATCTCATAAACTTTACCAGGGAGCAACATTACAGACACATATGTGCACGCACTGGGTTTTATTTGGGGACAGGAAGGAGAGTTGTTTTGAATTGGAATGAAAGTAACCAGATTTAGTTTTAGTGCAGAGAGATATTCTTTTAATAACTGCACCAGATGAAACCATATATTCTGACCCTATACGCATTAAGGAACCTTTAGCAAGTAATAAATCACTAACAAAAAGACTAAAATTGCTTTAACCATTAGGACTGGAGTTAAGAAGTGGTCCAACAGTATAACCAGCAATTTCAAGTTTTGAGCATGAGGGAAGCACTCTAATGCTAGCTACTGAGAGCCTGTAATAAATGTGGGAAGGAAAGACCATACGTTTCAACACTGTCTGGGAAGGGATGCAGCTAGGCTCCAGCACAAACCACAGGGGCACTAGTTCCCAAGTGGTGAGAGCTACCATGCTGCAAAGTTGCAAGTACATCCCCAGAAATATGTGGAACATGGTAACCAAGCTTTATGGGATCATCCTGGCTCCACAAGAGCAACCCACTGTTCCCCAGGAAGCTGGCATGCTGGAAAGCACCATGCAAAGATACTCAAGTGGCTTTGGATGGATAAGAGGAGCTTATTAATGCTGCCTCAGCACCCTTTCTGCTAGCAGCGGTACAGTGATGCCACCAGTCACAGTGAGAAGAAAATTATGGCAGCCTTGAGGAAGGAATAAAAAGGAAAAGGCAACTACCTTGCAAAAACAGCTCCAAAGGGGCTGGAGATGAGGAAGGGAAGCAAATGAGGTGCTCAACACTACATTTGCTCAAGTGATTCCTGCTGTTTATTAAAAAAATTGCTGCTCTGAGAAAGGACTGAATGTGAACAGGTAGGAAAACAGTAAGTCAAGGCTGTGATCTCAGCTGCAGTATGAATGCTTGTTTTTCAATCAGTTCATTTACCCAGTCTGACTGGTTCACACTGTGGCCACATATGCACCTGTGCCAGTAAAGTACCAAGGAGCCAGAATGACAGGACTGAATGGCTGGGACCTGGGACAGGGGTTGCATACAACCAGCAGTGCCACCAAATATTTTCACATAAAATATCCTCAGTGTTGGTAATTTGCTGTAGGAGGCACAGCTTAGTCTTTACACGTGCCATAGATTCTTTAATGTGAAGGCTTAATATCTGTTTGAACAATTCTTGTGAAAAGGTTTGGCCTAACCATCTTGATGTTTATTATTAACAGAGACCTTAGGAACATCACGCTGCATGGATTTTGCCCTAAATTGGTCTGGATATTACCTACACAAAATGCCTTTCATACTATGTCAAAGGCACAGGTGTGGGGTTTTTTTTAACAGAATAGTATCCAGGTGGGTGGAAGACAAAAATGTGACATTATAATTATATACTTCATTAAATTATGACATTTTGAATGCTAGAAAATTATTTTGTTTCATAAACAAACTACAGAAAAATAATTCTAACTTGATTTGATAGATATTATGGACTACTGGATTACTGACTGTAAGCAAATAACTGCAGTTTAAAGAATTAACCTGTTTAAGCTGTGACATTTTTGCTAAAACATCCTTACCTATTTAGTTGCAGTGAGAATTCACACTGCTTCTCTTCTTAACAAGATCTTATTCCATTGGAAATTTTTTAGCCTACTATCAAGTGATTCCATAAAGCAGGGCAGAACTAATGGCTTTATTAAGTACCTTTACTTCAGGCTAAATGGAAGGAGAAATTACATCCCACTTCCATAGCAAAACAGCTGGAACCAGCAGAAGCTACATCACAGTGCAACAGAAAATATAAAAAGGCCTGATCAGAAGCTTGACAGGTCCACTGACTCAAAATGCAGGGCTAGGGAACTGTCTGTCTAGCTATGTCAGAAAGGGGTGCAGTAATCTAGGAGGAAGGTAGTACTGAATAAGCATCCAGAAACAGGACACCGAAAACAGACAGGCAAATTTTTGACAGGCCTACTTCAAGATATTTAACGTCACAGTTGAGTTGTCTTCCACGGAGCTCAAGGAAACAGTACACTACAATCTTCCTATGTCAAGAGAAGGGAGCAGGAGACACACTTGAGCCACTCAGTCAGTCTGTCTAAGATCACAAACGTGCAAGGCTTGAAGTATTGGTTACTGCTTGGCCTGACAAAAAGGGCAACAACAGAAACAAGGCAAGCTGTAAAAGTTGAAAGACACCTTATTTCTGCATCAAACATCTTTTTCAGTTGGAACAGGGCTGATACATCTTCTAAATTCTGTATACTGCTTTCTCCTACCCGATAACAGTTATGAGTAACTATTTCTATTTCAAATGAATAGCCTTTGAAATATGCATTTTCTATAACACATTCTTCCTTATGGGACTTCGCAATACCCTCTCCCCACCATCACCCAAAAAAACCATCAAAAAACCCCTTTTTTTGTAAGTATTATTGTTAGAGGGAGCAAAGGCATCTGAAAAGGGAAACTCCAGGAGTGGGACTACATGAGTTTGACACTTCTATGCCTTGGTGACAAGTCGGGACGTTTTGCAAGCAGGAGAATTGGATATGAGATGGGAATGAGAAACTCCAAAACAAGGAGGAATGTAGTTAGGTGTGCTTGGAAACTGGGAATTGAGGACTATCTGATCAGCGAAAAGAAACGATTGTGCATCTGTTCACTATTTGAGCCACATGACTTTCCTACTTCCTAATTTTTCTTCTTTTGCCGTTCTGCTTTGGTCATTTCCATGGCAAGGACAGCAGTTTTCCTTGTCCACCATGAGCCTATACATCTTCCTTGCTGTTACAGGATCTGTAAGTCAGCCAGAGCTCTGCAATGGAACTGCTTAGAGTCATTTTCCTACCACGAGCATACCAAAAACACTTTAAAACTTCTAAACTCTAAAGCTGTGTTTCATTACAGCCCCAACTGAAACAAGGTGGCTTTAGAAAAAGGGGAATGAAGACTGAGACATATTATAATAAAAGGGTACATATAAAGGTTTCCTCTCCCACGGTATGCTTGCAGAGGAAGCTGTAGGTCCTTATTCCAATTTTTAGTGACTTTCTGGGCTGCACAGAACCTACATATTCTATCCCAAGTCCCAAAGAACAGTCTCTCTTTCTGTCCTTTCTGAGAGCATGACCATTCTTAACTCCACTCAAGAAACTCATTGTCCCTACATTTAAAACTATGAATTCCCAGCTTGTTGTCTCTCAGTTCTCTCCTCTCCCCACTTCACACTATAGAAGCTTCTTCATCTGGGCTTGCCCATTTGATCTTGGAGCAGATGCTACTGCTCACTCTATCCCACAGGCTCCATCTGGCCTAGAGTGAAAAGGAGGGAAGAAAACAAAATGGCAGTCTTCATCCCCTATATCCATTCTCTGTCCTTTTAGATATATTGTGTCGAGGATTTTACAAATGAACAAGATAGCATCCATTACCTTTGCCTTTAGTTATTCCAGGGTATCCCATTCTCTGGAAGGAAATATATTGCTCTGCTGCTTCCATATACAGAAGGTGGTAACTCCTTCTAAAATTGCTATGTTGGTCTGAGGTGATGAAGTAAAAAAAAAATTTTCTCTCTGTGGGGGTTCAGGCTGGATGGTTAAGCAAATCTTTTAAATGTGAGTATGTATTGAGTTTATCTTCATGCCACATAAAGTTCATGTATTTTCTGTAAACTGATATCAATAGATTAATAATAAATATGTGTGTCTGACAGGAAAATATGGTAACTAGATTCATGGTCTTGTCCATCTGTTGCTCTGCTGTTCGTGTATCTCCATATCATGGAGCTTGTTTGTGTTTCAGCTGCTTGTCACATGTGTGTATATATATAGACACAAGGGCTGTATGATGGCTTAATCTGCACTCGTGTTCTTTTTCCCTTAAGTTCCATGCAGAAGTCTGTGAGTGTATGCTAGCAAACACAGGCTGCATATACTCATCGACGAGCCAATTTCTCTTTCTGTTCCAAGTTCTATGCATGCATTGCCTTGCTGCATGTCTGAGGGCAGCACAGGGAGCACCTATGTCCTTACACATACATGTCCTTACAGACACATGTGCTAACTTTGCACAGTCCCAGCCTGCTCAAATGCTTCCATGCATATGTAAGGTCGAGCCTACATGGCTTCAGCTCCACCTCTAGGTATGTCTCCCTGCTCTGCCAAGGCTGTGCATGCTGTGGTGCACACCACCCCTTCTCTCGCTTAGGCTACTGGGCGTGCAGGAACGCCCTGCTGGGCGCAGCGACCAGGCCCTGCGCCCCGGCCGCGCTTCCCGCCATGTTGTTCCTCGGACGCGCAGCTGCCACTCTAGAAAGGAAGCCGGTCTGTGGCCTCCCCAGTGGCAGGGAGAGGCCTGAAAATGAAGGGTGCCAGCACCGCGGGAGCACCAGCCACCGCAGGCGGGTCGCTGTCGGAGGAGGGGCTGCGAAGCCGGCTGGCGCTCCATGCCTCCCGCGCCGGGGCGGGCCCCGCCAGGCCGCCCTTCAGTTTGCCCCGTCGCCAACGGCAACAATCCTGAGCCGGCGGCGCTCGGCGCTCGATAGCGACGGCTGGGCTCCGACTCTCCCGCCCGCTCTGGCTCCGACTGGGCGGGCGGGGGTGGGAGCCGCCACCCTTCCTCTCGGCGTTGGATTGGTTGCGCCTACTAGGAACCCTGTGTTGTTGTCGGAGGCAAAATGGCGGCGGCGGTGGCCGGGGCCGCCCTGCTGGGCAAGGGGCTGGACATCAGCCTGGCGGCGCTGCAGCAGCAGGACCCCTACATCAGCAGCATCGTGGACGTGGCCAGCCAGGTGGCGCTCTACACCTTCGGGCACCGCGCCAACGAGTGGGTACGTGAGACCGCCCCTCCCGCACCCTCTGCCGGGAGGGGAGGGGCGGGGCCGGGGGGCGGG
>JAVJGI010000060.1:24220013-24251348 GCA_035590275.1 Ibycter americanus
CCCCTCCCCCCCTCCCCCCCCAGACAGGGCGTCGGGAGTGGGCGCTGGCGCCATGGCTGAGGTGTGAGGGAGGGTGGTGGTGAGGGCTGTGCTGGGGGGCCTGCCTCAGGCGTTGGCCTGGCCAGGTGTCCTGGGGTGCCCCCAGTACTCCTCAAGATGGGTGAGGGTTGTGCCTGGCTCAGGCTGTCTGGGGACTGTGGGAGGCCCCATGGTGCCTGGGAAGCGGCTTTTGAAAGGCTTGCAGGGCTGTAAAAGTTTCATCGTGAAGGTCAGAGCTGTAATATTTCGTCATGAAGGTCAGGGCTGTAGAGACTGGGGTTTAAGCTAGGGCGTGGGTCTCAGGAGCTCATCTGCTGTTCAAACATCTTTAACAACCAAAATGTGTGTAAAAGAGTGTTGGAGTTACAAATACTAAAAAGACCATTTAAAATTAAAAACACTTAATTTGGGGAATCTTTTGGTAATTTAACATTCTGGCTATTTGCAGGTAGTTCTTGGTTTGCTGTAATGGTCAGCTTAGGGCCTGTGTTTGAAGAACCTGCACAATCTGCCTGTTGTTGGTCTCCTCCTTGCCTGTCCCGAGTGTCACCCCTGAGGGCAGGCACCATCTGGAAAATCCTCTCCCTGGATCTGGCCTGTGTGACACCTTCGGGTGTAGCAGAGAATTAATTGAGCGCAGTGTTTAGTCTCATGATGTCAAGCCTTTAGCCTTTTCATACCTTGTCGCAAAACTTGGGTCAGCTGCCAGGTGACCTGTGCTAGCTCTAGTCTCTTGCCACCAGCCGAGGAAGTTGAATTTAGTTATTTTTTCATGGCTTAGGTGAGAGAGGTGTAACTGATGATACTGGTAAAACAGAGAGAAAGAGTGGCTCGCTGATGGCTAGCAAAACACTGCCCTGATTTCAACTTTATTGACTTTCCTTTTCTTCAGGAGAAGACTGATGTGGAAGGAACACTGTTTGTTTACACAAGGTGAGGACATAATGTTTTAATGTCTGTGGGTGAAACCCGTGGATATGGAAAAGCTAGCTGGGATGGAGCATGGCTGAATGAAGTAAAATGTTCCCCCTTGTTCAAGGGTGAAAGGAAACTGAAACTGGCAGAAGCAAATACAGGGAAGAAAACACTGGGAAGACTTCCAAATGTGATTTAAGTCTTAATATGGGTAAACCATAGAAAACTGTTATGTTGTTTTAAGGAGGGTGTAGCATTTGCAGTTAAAAAAAAAAAAGAACAAGAAACAAATAGTGAAATAAATAAAGATATTCCTTAAAGTAAGGGAATGGTAGAACTTATGAAGTATTGTGTTCCCTGCTTAGGAACCTTTCATACTGCTTGTGTCTGATTACTAATTTTTTATGCATATTTCATCCAACATTTTGGATAGTTGCTTTTTTTTTTTAAGGCTTTCTTTTATCGGCAGCTCTGGTAGTGGCTTTTCAGAGCATTGGTTACACCATTTATTCTAGCATGTATGTTAGATTTATTGTGAAGCCTGCCCTATGTTTGGGTTTCCAAGTGAGTGCCTTAGCATTTCCCTGTGACTATTGTTAAAATCAGAAAATAATATAGTGAGGTAAGCAGGTCTTGCAGTAGCTGCTGGGATGGGACACCAAAGCAGAAACTTTCTTCTTCAACATCTCTCTGGTAGGAGAACTGAGAAAGCAAGAGGTTATTTTCAGAAGGTGAGAGATTTATGTGTGAAGTGATAGAGAGGCCCAAGAGACTGTGAGCTTTGTGTGAAGTGGGAATGCTGGTTTTAATCCTTTGAGCTCTTTTGTACCAGCAGTAGAATTGTCATCAGTAATTTTTCTAAGCTGCTTTCAGGTAAGTGGAGATAAGATACCATTATAATTACCGCCACAAGAGGAAATAACTAGCCCTTAGTTGTGCTAGCAGTGGAGCAGTAGTTGTGTACCACAAAACAGAAGCAGTATTTTTTCTGGTATGTTGGTTTTAAAACTATGGAATTGACAACATGTAACCTGGCACTTCTAGCATCTGTGATCTTTCACTGTTCTTGTTGTTGCCTGAGGAAGTTTCCATTTATGGCAGAGATTGGCTACCCTGGATGCCCTATAGGCAACAGTATGGAAAAGGTTGTGAGCTGTGAGTAATATTGTACGTTGCCCTCCCCATCAGTTTTAACTTTAATTTTCTGTGGCTTTGAACAGAGAAAGCCCGGTGGAAAAGACATTGCCAATAGACTGTAGGTTGGAGACCATGGGTGTTGCCTTTGTTGCTTCTCATGACTGTTGAGACAGTGTAGAGTAATGTGACCATTTTACTTGAGCAAACTTATTTATTGCCTATCTCATTGTTGCAAATTCTGAGGAACGGTCAAAAAATCAGACTTCCAACTGGGTTAGCACCAGTGGAAGTGGGCTGTTGGTTTGAAGTGAAGTACTGACTGTTGCAAACAAGGATTCTTGTTAAGGGTTCCACTTTTGTTTAATTTTCTGTTGACTCCGATCCTATAATGCAGGTTCCTGTGCTTTGGATTTCATAGAGAAATCCATACACTAGCAATTACCAGAGATGGCACTTTTCCCAAACGTTTAGCCATCATTTTTTGCATTATTGTCATACTTGGTTTGAAAGTAATGTTTCCTTTCAGGATCATGATAAGTTTAACAGCTGACATTAATAAAAGTTATCTAAGTGACTTGAAGCGTAACACCCATGAATGAACATAATGATTTAGAGTCACAGAATCATAGAACGGTTTGGTTTGGAAGGGACCTTCAAAGATCATCTAGTCTAACACCCCTGCTGTCGGCATGGACATCTTCCACTACATCAGGTTGCTCAAAGCCCCATCCAGCCTGGCCTTGAACACTTCCAATGATGGGGCATCCACAGCTGCTCTGGGCAACCTGTTGTAGTGTCTCACCACCCTCACTTTTGTTCTTATGCTTTAGATGGTATGGAAAATCCTGTCTGGGATGACTTACTATCTGCAATTGTTAACCTGAGTGTTAAAAAATATACTTGCTCTGGCCCATGCCTGAATTGTTCTAATTGCTGTTTCCTGCTCCAGCAAAAAACTACAGGGTAGACGGTGGTGGTTGGACAACATGATGCTGGTGGTCTGGAACAGAGTAGCATTTTTAACATCTTGCCTGTTCAGAAGTTTTAGGCCTTATAACCTGAAGAGTGCACATGCAGATGTGATTATGCTGTGACTAAATCAGTGGACCTCAAATGGTAGTGCTGCAACTGTGGCCTACTCTCTTTAGCTATTGTGAGACCAATGGTGCTTCTGTTATTTCTCATACATAAGGTAGGGTTTGACATAATTAAAAGGATTGCACAAAACACTGCAAGAATCAATTATTACTTCCTTGGCAACAAAATTAGTTTTTTCTAGTATCTCTTAGAAATAAAAACACAATTTTGGAGAACTATACGACAAAGAAATTCTAGTAATATCTTTTTTTCCTTGACTTGATTTAATTTCCACTTGATAATTTTCAGATCGGCTTCTCCCAGGCATGGTTTCACAATTATGAACAGGCTGAGCATGGAAAATCGAACAGAACCTATTACTAAAGACCTTGATTTCCAGCTGCAGGACCCTTTTCTACTGTACAGAAATGCCAGATGTAAGTATGTGATATGTTGGGTTAAATACTGAAGAAGTCAGTTCCTCTTCAGTCTCTTCTTGGTTAAGGCAGTCCACATGATTAGACTGCAGCTTTCAAGGGCTGAAACTAGCTGGTTAACAGTTACTTATTGAAGGAATATGTTTTGCTTTTTGATGTGCTGAAAGAAAAGAGTTGCGCAGTGCTTCCTAAAATGCTGCTCTTCTGAAGAAAGTATTAGAAAGTGCTCTAACAGTAATCTCTTCATATAACTGAGAAATAGTAGACTTTTATGGTCGTGTGTGTGTAATGAACTTAGAGACTCACAGAGACATTGCGTGTGTTCTGAATATACCTCAGTCAGTGTTGAAAAGTCTTGCCATAAAGTATCTACTGAGGGTCGTAGTAATATTTGTAGTCTTGGTTTTCTCTGTAAAAACAGACAAATGCAGCCAATTCAAACCCTGTCTTCTGTTCCAGCTCCAAAATATTATCTTTACAGCAAGTTGGAAGGCAGGTTACTTCTCGACTGTTGGGGGTAACTCTTGACAACATAGTGTTGAGCCTAATTTAAACCCTCATGAAAGACAAAGTTATTGCTTTGGGCTCTGTGTTTATCTTGCATGATTATTTTTATACAAGAATTAGCAAGTGTCAGGCAAACTCAGAAATAAGTGGAAGACATGAGGAAGCTGTACTTCTACATGCAGGTATACATAAAGACTGTTACAATGTTTCAATTATGAGAATGAGCAGTTATAAATACAGTTTATATCTGTACTTGGAAGCAGAGCTGTAGTGTGATCTATACTTTGTGCTTGATGCGTAAAAGCAGATTGCAAAAATGTTTTATATAAACTGTGATGCAGAAGTGTTCCCTCTGGATGAAGTAAAAGCAGAGGAAATTTTTGGCTTGCAAAGCAGCCCAGTTTGATAATCTGCTAGACCTTTTTACTTCATAAACTAATTTGGAGTTGGAAAGTGTATCAAGAGGGAATCCTGTTGTTCACACACACTACGTGGTAGAAGCAACAGAGAAATAACATTTTAAATAGCCTAAATGAAACTTGTGTTTTTGAGAGTATTTGGTAGGCTGACAAAGAATTGAAATTCCCAAAGAAACTGAAAAGAAATGCAGACATCTCTAGGCAAACCTAGACATTAAGATTTTAAGTACCATGAGACCTAGTTACCCTGTCTGATTTTGAAGAGTCTCTCCTGTGTATATGTAATCTTTTTTTTAATCTCATTTTGAAATTCCATTAGGAGTTTATGTATGTATATGCTAATATCTACTTTTGAAATCTGATGTATTAATTTTTCATTTATGTTGAGACAATTGGCGTAAAGAGTAATTAGAAGTTGTTGTAACTTCATGCTGGCATGAAGTAAGACAGTCTTTAGTCAGATTATTACCTGTAAATTGTGTTTCGTTTGGCTTTTTATTAGAAGAAAAATTGGGGGCTTTTGGGGGGTGTAAGCTGTTTGTTTACTAAGAGATGGCAGAATTTTAGATTTGCAGGGTCTCAAATATAAGTATTAACATGTGCTTCTGAGCGCTGGGCCTATGTCCTTGTCCAGGGCTTTTTGGCTAATTTTGCAACAGCAGAATGCAGAAGGGCTTCTTTTCTGGGTTCTTCTGTCTAAGCAAGGGTTCTTTTAGGGTAGTTACTGTTGAACTGTGTGTGCACAGCATCAGGGCCTTCTCTGTTTAGAGTATTCTAAAATACTCTTACAAAGGCTTAATCTTTAGTTCTTCAAGAAAATTGAATGTCTTGGTACTTCAAAGGAAAAACTGTTGCTCTCTCAGATTTCATGGAACCATTTGTGTTTCCAGAGCAAACCGGCATTACAGACCCATAGAAGAAAAGTTATTTACCAACTCATTTGACTTCTCCAGGGTTTTTTTTAGGTCCCTTACAGATTGTTCATATGGTGATTTGTCCACTGAGATGCAAATACCTCTAGCCATTGCTTCCTTACTGTGTATTTCAAAGCCTTTGCTACATAAAATAAAGGAACATCCTCAACATTAAGTATTTGTTTTCACTAGGGTCTCATCCTAACACAGTTCTGAATATCCGTCTTGAATTTTCGATATGAATAGTTTCCTTGTGTTTTGCTTTATTATACAACTTGTCTTTATCATTTTTGCAAAACTAAGGCTTCAGGCTTCTTCCTTATGAAAAGGAGTTTTCATCCAAAACTGGGGGTTTTGGGTCCTAATCTTAAAATGTTATTTTTATCTCCTGCTTCCAGATACTAACAAGGAATACTCAGTAATACCGGTTTACTTGGCAAAACAGTGGACAGTTTGGCAGTAATACTTAACAGGATCTGGAAACAAGTTGTCTTTTTTCTAACCTTTTGTTTGACCTGATTACTTCTTACTCTATTTTTCATACATATCTGCTTATTAGATATAACAAAACTAGCAGTTTCCTGTGTTTTTCTAATTGGTGTAGTTGCTTTCCCATATAACAGGACTTACATTTGGGTTTTGTGACAATGTAAAATTCAGAAAAACGCAAAAGTAAGTATTTGGAGGAATAAAGAAGTCCTGCCCAGTGTTTTGTTTCTTCCAATACTCTGCATGTTTGTTGAAATCAACTTCATTTCAGTACAGCTGAGTATCTATGGCTGGCTGTATCACACAGTCTAAAATAAATGCTCTTGGCAGGAAAAGGTGGTACTTCTGTAACGGACAAGTCCGCCAACATGTTGTTGTGTTATAGCTATCATTTTGTAAAGACTGCTTTGCATCCACTATATGATTGCAATAGAAAAAGCTTTCCAAAATTATACACAACAAATACAAGTTTTATGAATACTTAAAATAAGGAAAGGAATATTTTTTTATCTTAGGTTTTACTCTACTGGTTTTTATATTTCTTCTGTTGTTCCATATGATCTTGGTCATCTGAAGCTGAAACGCTGTCTAAACACCGTGTTGCAGACACCTACAATCTAATCCCAGGACTTTTTAGGCTGGATTTGGGATCCATGCCAGTTGGTGTTTGTGCTGATCCAGTATTTCACAGAAAAGTTTAGTTGGGGAGATCTGTTAGGCTAGAGCTAAGGTTATTAATTTCAAAGCCAGGAGGGAAGCTCAAATTACGGTTTTTAATGCCAGCAGAAATCCTTGTCCACCAAGAAACAGAAGGTTTATGGATCATATAGGTATTTTCAATGTGACCTTTAAACTTAACTGCAATTTTAGACTCTTTCTGAGAGCAAGACAGTAGTTCTGTTTTTGTTTAGATCATCTAATGGTTTTAAGGTTTTAAAAAATTCCCTGAGTTCTGTATTTGAGTAATCTTAACTACATAATTGCTATTTTTTCCTTAGTCTTTGGTGATATTTTGTTGTGAAAACCAGTGTTTAGAGCCTGTTGCATAAGACGATGCTGATTAATATCAAATAGTTCAGAAGAAATGCACAACTGTAAATTATTGGTTAAAATAACTTCATTTTCTTCTTTTAGCACTGATCTGCTATATAATAATTCACTCACAACTGTTCCCAAGTATATATTGTATTAGCTGTATATGGGTGTATGCTGGCGCAGTGAATTATTTCTTGAGTTGATTGCTTTATTGTTTCATCACTGAATACTGTTTTTTCGTGTTTACAGGACACAGAATTTTGAATATTGAATATTAAGTTGCAAGAGTTAGCTTCACCTTGAGCATTTCAGCTGCCAGAAAAAAAAATTCAAGATCCTACCTTATAATAGTTAGTATGCTAATTATGATGATGATCTGATAGAGGTGCTTTTATGCTATAGCAAGTGGAGAAAGAAATTGTGTGACAGATCACGAATACTCTATATCTGACTAGATTCTGTACCTGTTTGGGCATAGAAGTTAGGTTTTGTTTCTGTGTCATTCTAGTAGCAAGGCCTTTGATCATGTCATCTCCTAGGCTTGAAACGGAATGAAGCTTCCTAGTCAGATGTGGCATTTTCTGCTGAACTTGAGATTTTGCAGGGGTTCGGGAAGTGGTACAAAAGCAGACCAGACACGTCTGGTTTTGGTAAAACTGTCTAGACACATGTGATACATATATAGCCTCACACTAGTTTCAGTTATCCAGTTTAACCTGCCGTCGTATGTCTATCAGAACCCTGAAAATTTAGTATTATTTTCCCAGATCCCACACTGCAAAGATATCCACTAGATGAGATGGGATGGGAGGGAGAGGGAAGTTGGCCAGCTGTCCAAAGAAACAGAGTAAGTTTTGTTTTTTGTTTGTGGGTTGTTTGGGTTTTTTTTCCCCTGTAGGTCATAATTATTTATTTTTCTTGATATATGGTTGGGGGCAAGCGATTATAAAATGTTTAGGAAAAGTTAATGGTATATATTTTTCTCAAGTTATGATTTTTCATTCTTAAGTTCTATGTTACACCATTCTAGAGCCCTCTCAAATAGAACAGCTCATCTTCTTGAAAGCTGATTGTGTCTTTTTTCAGTTCACCCTTCTAAGTAAATACATCCTGGTAAAATATACTAAATGGATAACAAGTGTACCACTTCTGTAGGCATTTCTGAAGATCTATTACCCTGCAAGTGGCATTTCTTTTGTGAAGAACATCTTAGTTTGAAGACTATTAGAAATTTACTTCTGAAGGGAAAGCAGGGGACTACAGCAATAGAATTTGTGATATGTAAAAATGCATGTGTCATGAAAAACAGTCTTCTTTTGGATACTATAGTGTATTTTTTTTTACCCTGAAATGTATTCTTAATCTATACTACATTATATATTCTGTAATTCAGAATTTTAAATGTTTTCTTTTTTCTGAAATGTATTTTTGAGAATGAAACCAGCAGTTGGTGATTAAATTTACTTCTGTATATATTTAGATTCAGCTTTCTGCATATTGACCAATAAACAAATACATGCTCAATTGTTTCCATTGAGACAGGCAAAATATCTATTTCAGGCTTTTGTTTTTATGATGTAATAGAGTTGCTGTTTGGTTTTTGGTTTTGGTAAAACTGTCAATTTAAAAGGCCTCCTACCTGCCAACATACAGTATCTGGTCCAATAATACAAAAAAACCCAAACCACCCAAAATAGGATGAACACAGTAAATTGAAATGTGTGTTCAGTTGATTATTCCCCAGATGCTCATTGGTCTTTTTGAATTTTGAAATAAATATCTTTAAATGTTTTTAACTTCATTCAGTTTGTATTAATTTTCTTTAAATTCAGTGGTCTGCTGATTCAGAAATATTACATGGCTTTCTGTTGCTGCATCATTAAACAAAACAGCTGAATAACTTAAAAACAAACTTTTTGAGGTTGGTTGATTGCAGAATTATTATTCTGGCCTGCTAGAACCTGCATGTTTTGTTGAAGAAAATATTTCTGTAGTGTAAAACTCTTTGAAAAATGTTTGTCAATGTGGAAAAAAAGTGTTTGAAAAGTGAAAGCTCAGACTACAGAAATTTGAAATAATTTTGGCAGAAGGACCTTGCCCTCATTAGAAGTATGTTCTTCTCAGCCTGTTGTTTACTAAACAGATTTGGCTAAAGCTTGTTTTTTAAAAGCCTGCCTGGACTGACTACTGCCATTTGTTAATGCTTGTGATTTACCTGAGGTTCTGTCCTTGGAAACATTTTTGTCTCAGAGAAATAAACAATTCACTTCTCCTTCTTCCCATTCTACTTTCTCTCCTTTGATTGGCATTATAAAAATTCATCATGCATCCAGCAAGACAAAACAGCAGCAGAGGTCACTATTATCTTGCCTGGATGTTATTGACCTTAAAGTGAAACCTCAGTTTTACTGAGAGCATTGGAATGCTAACACGTTAGGCACAGTTACTATTTTTCTTTTCTAAATTTAAAAGGAAAATATACATACTGAAAATACATTAATGTTGTAGAAAGAGTTGATTCTAAGCCCAGAAAATTAACGTCATAGCATGAGCTATGTCACGTTGCATGCATTTTTTTTTTTAAACCTGTTTTACAGTTTGTGTCCAACTTAATTATTTTATAGTTTGTCATGTACAAATTTTCTTCAGAGAAGCAATAAATAGCAGGAAGAAACTTGCTTGTCAAATGCATAGTGATGTTGATTTTTTTTTTTAATGTGAGATTCGTATAGCAGTCAGTTTACAGACTTCCTTGTACCTACACTCAGAAATCATCTGTTCTTAGACCAGTTTGTTAGGCATATATAAAAGCACTACTAATTTCCTACTACATTTCCCATGTGGTTTCTCCCTTTGTGGTCTATACTTCAATCTACTAATGATTTTAATGTGCTTAGAAGATGGTAAAAATTGCATCAGAATGTCAGGAAAACTAATAAACTGCCCCTTGGAAATGGTATAGATATTGATTTAAATTTTTATAAATAAAACCATAAAATATGTACATTTATATGTTAGATTTTTGTGCTTTGTCTCTCACTTTAATTTTCAAGGATGCCTAAACATCTTTAATGCTTGCCTGTTGAATATTATTGTATCTTGATGGCACAACTAAATGCTGTTTTGCAGTCGGGTGTGGATGGACACGCAGCAGTGCTGGTTCAAGGCAGGTGATTTTTAAGATCAGAAATCATGATCTTGCTGTCTAGTGGATAGTTGGTTTGCCTGTTCTAAAGTATACAACTTGATACTGCTGGTTTTGAAACCTATAACTAAACTCTGCTTGAGTCTATGGAAGCAGGAGTGGATCTTTACTGTAGTGAAAGGTACAGGATAATTTGTTGTAGAGCAAAGAAGTATGCATATATGAAAATTACTTTTAAAAAAATAGACTGAAAAAGTGCCACAGAATATACTTTTCTGTGGTAACTTGTAGTTGATCATAATTTCTTCTTTTCCTAACTCTGACTTATTGAAGCTAGCATCGTTTTGAGCAGAAGGTTGGACTAAATGAACTGCAAAGGCCCCAGCCAAACTAAATTATTAATGTGATTCTAGGATTAGCAGGTATTGGTTAATTCTGCTTTAGGGTGTGGAGAGTAAATGTAGTTCTGTGATTTAGGTTTTTAGGGTTCAAATAAAAAAAAACAACAAACCAACCAAAAAACAGAGAACAACTGTAATATCCCTTTTTTGCTCATTGTTTTTTTGAAGCAAAATTATTTGTACTAATATTTATAAATTTATTTTTTCTAGGGCTGCCTTATTATTCATATTTTCCTTTAAAGTAAATAAATATATGTTTTTCAGTGAAAATTGTACATACCAGTTGTGAAGGCCTTAAGATTAAGATAGAAGTTTTGATGTGTAAAACCATGTCCCTTGTCACCCTGCCCAATTTAGCACAGATATTTCAATTCATACTTTCCTAAAAGGATATTTTTGTTGTTTCTTCCTCACCCTTCCTACCCTGAGGATTTCGTACCAGTTGTGGAAGTCTTTGGCTGAGCAAAGCAAACAATTTAGAATGCTTTGAATTTGTAAAGTGGCTTTTTGCAACTGTAACTGTGATGACTGCAGCCATCTTTTTGCTCTAATGATGTGTTTCTGTTTTGTGATGAAGATGGTAACGAAAAAGTGTAAGGAAAAGAAGTGCAGTAATACGTAGGTTTTCAGTTATGTGGACCGATGGAGTTCAATCTGAATGTCAGAGAAACTGTATGTCATGTGAGAAGAAACAGGCTAAGGAGCTAAGATAACAAAGCTCTGCAGTTTTTTGATGGCTGGTAATTATTTTCTGTATGGTAGAACTGTATCCCTGCCTGGGCAAACAAATTGGTATGAAAAGTATATGGAATAGATTTAAAAGTACCTATCAAGTATCCTGCAGTTGTGGGTGAGTTTCTGTATAGAATGGAAGGAGTATAATACTTCATATATCTGCTAGATGCAGTCTTTGTTTCCCATTTATGGATGTCAGCATATAAGCAACATATTAGCTTGTCTGGACATTTACTGCTGAGAGTGTACTGCCAGCGCTGGGAATTCTGGACATCTTTTCAAGATAAGATAGGCATATGATGCAGTAAAGCTCAAGAGTTCAAGTTAGAACAGATAATTATTTTTTTTTAAAGAGGTTATTTTCATGTGACCACCTGTATACCCTCTACTTCATACCCACCTCCTTGTAAAGCATAAATGGAAGATGTTTTCAGACCAGTGTAAATATGTACATGAATGCCTAGACATTTCTTCAGCAAATGAAAATATTACAGAGTTCATTGCTTTTAGAAATCTTTTCAGATTAGTCTGTTCACACACACATGCATTCAATATTTTGAGCTTTTAAACTTCTTAGCCTCTTTGTCTACAAAAAACCTTTTTCTTTCCTGTTCCTTATGCTTACATGCCTTTTTTTTTTTTTTCTCTCGTGTCGAAGTGGAAGTTGGAAAGTGATGTTCATTAGATGCTTGAAAGACAATATATTACAAAGGGAAGCCATCCATCTACTTAACTCCACAGATTTGAGAATTACCAGAATTATCTAAATCCTGTGGTAGTGCAATCGCACATACAGGACTTCACAGTACATTATACCAACTATTGCTATAAGTTATTAGTTTCATACATTGTACAGGCTGTTCTATTTAAATAGAAGGGGAATACTTATCCCAACAGGTAGATACCAGTATAGTTTGCATGCACACAACTGGGTAATGTTGTCTTACCTCCAGGTTTGATGTAGAAGCAGTTCAGCTGAGTTTCATGCACCAGCTTCCCCTTATACTTCGTTTCAGATTCCCCTGGCTGGTGGCTGGGTAGCGGGTGATACGCTTGCCGGACAAAGGCTTGAAACATTTTAAAATTCCAAGGAGAGTTGAAACAGCTGAACCTGAGTATATTTTCTATATGTAGTAAAGGTAACTTCCTTTTGGTCAGTGTTTCTTACTTCAAAGTTATTTTATGTAGTAGCCTTATACAGAAGTTAAAACCTGAATGTTGCTTTACGCTACTGACAACTTGGTCTTTTAATCTAGAAACTATTTTCTAGCTCTTTGAAACCTCTGCAGTATCTCTTGTATTATCCTTCCTTTCCTTGCTCTTCACTCATAATCCTTTTCTTGTCCTCTGTGCCTTATGCTCAGTTGGAGCCTTCTCCTCCTCCTGTGGTTTTTCAGGAAAACTTGGATTGAGAAGTGAAGATAATGGGCACCATCCACCCGTCAGCTCATCACCTCACCGAGCCATGGTGATCTCTGGTTTCTGTATATCAGCACGGACTTCTCTGATAATATCCTCTTGTGTTTGAAAAAAAATAGGTTTGTCTAGTAGGGGGTGAACTTCACTCCTGACATAGCTAGAAAACTTCTCTTGGAATGTGAGCTTGCTCACTCGCACTCTTTTATATGTGTGTATATATATAAAAATATTTGTAACCTTCTCTCAAAACATGGAAGATAAATATGTGAGCAAGTATATCCCACAGTGCATATACAAGCTGCTCACTTCTGTCTAATATTGATTTAATACAAGCTCTTGAGTGCCTCATCAGCTCTCTCTTCGTCAAAACAAGCCTTAAATCAGCAGTAAACAATACTTTTCAATTACAGGCGGAAAAAAGAAAGAAACCCTTCTCAAGTATAAGATAGCATACCCTTTAAAGGACAAGGAATGTGTTCTATACAGAAACACGGTGCAACTGCTCCAGTGGAATTTCACTAAGGCTGCAAATGCAGCGTTGCTTTTTTGTCTTAACTGGCGTACAAACTAGGAACAGCATTGGGCTTAATATTTGCTATCTACTGTGCTTTAATGGTTGCGGCTGCAGCCCAGTTGTTGGCTTTGCAATGCATAGCTTGCTTTAATAAAATTTGATAAAATATAAATTCTTCATATCATAATGTCTTTTTTTTTTTTTTTTAAAGATTGATTTTAAGACGGTGGTTTTACCTGCTAGCTTCATTATTTTGGACATATGTACTCCTAGGTCTTTTGGAGCCTGTTTCAGTAGTCCTTTTGCATAGCAGGGATATTGTTGATATGAATAAGAACAACCAGAGATCCTGTAGCCAGGGGAAGAAAAATGTAAGTGATGTAAGACACATGCTTCAGGTCACAAGTCAACAATAAAGGAACTAGGAAGATTCTTCCTGTGAATCATCTGGTGCTACTCATTGTCTTAGATGGGATATGGACATTCAGGTTGAGCTCCATCAATTCTTTTGTCTCTCTCACACAAACTGCCTTTCTGTAAAATTTCAGTATTATTTACTTAACAACATATGAGTGTTAAATCCTCTACACAGGAATGTGTAGCATCTCTCAAGAGGTTAGTGACAATTCATAGTAATTAGAAAAGGAGAAAAATAACGTTGGATTTTTGTGTAAGGTATCATATGCCTGCCTTCAGTGCTTTGCTGCTTTTTTTTTGTTGTTGTCATCTCTTTTCTGTTTTTATTCTGGTTTCTCTCACATGAATATTTTGTACATCTGTCTCTCAAACAGAAAAAGTAGAGGTTCAAATTTGCACTGAGAGGTTTAAAAGCTGAAGGAGGGGAAAGACTGAGCAAGTAGATGATGACGGATATTTTTTATTCCTGAAGAATTATGCATGAGCTAGTAAAATACTGCTGACTTGTAAAGCAAAATGAAATACACGCTTTTAATTTCTGTGTGAAAATAATACAATTGCTGTAATGAAAATCCCCCAATACAAAATTCCAATTTTTCATTTGAATGTAAATATATCACTATATTCAGGGATTCAAAATTGCAGGATACCTCCCAGTGCTCCTATTGTGAAATGTCTAGCTGCTAATATAAAATGAATTTGATAAATGTGGTTTTTTCTGTTGGATTACAGGTTTAAAACAAGGAAATGCTTACTCCTTAAATTGCATTTTCTTGGTGACAAACTTGATCTCAGGAGTACATTCTGTTTCTACTCTGTCCGTATACTCACACAGAATGTCTTGTGTGCGAGAACACAGAAAAGTCAGTAAACTGCTAATGTTCATAGTAATCTGAACACTAACATCAGTAGTTAAAAAAAAAAGATACACATACACAAATACATTTAAAAATTACGGCAATCAAAAGGAAAAAGCAATGATGTAGTTCAGAGAGGTGGTATTTGTATCTTCATGAAAGAAACTCAGCTGCAACTTTCACAAGAAAAAGTAGGTCATAAAATGTATCTTAAACATTTTTATTAATACTTTAAGATTTAATCTAATGATCCCTCAGTTTTCAAGCATGTAAAATTTCAGTGGCCACGTGTGAATGATAAAAGGGACCAAGGTGCAGCCATCTACTGAAATTCAGCTTGTGAGCACACTGTAAACCTGTTAGTGTTTGCCTGTCATTACATGAGAGCAGTGAAAGGCCTTTCTATGCCCATGAAATCGTATTGTATCACTAAAAATTGTATGTACTTAAAAATTTCCAACAGCAGCTGTACAGATAAGCAGATATTGGTGAAGGCAATGTAACAGCTGACTGTAAGAGAAGGAATAGTTATGTAGTAGTACAGAAGAACTTTTTAATGTGTTGAATATGACACTAACAGGCTGTGGTAAATCAATAAAAGCAAATACGTAAGATATGCTGTAAATAACAACTAAGCATTTTAAATTTCAGGAAGAGTAGTTGACTTTGCCCATTTCTATTTTCTAATTTTTTTATTCTTTTCCTAACCATTTCAGAAATAGAGATGATGTAGGAAAAATGAAGTAATTGCCTGCCTCCAAAATGATGGCATGTACAGAGTATACAAATGCAAAAATACGAAGGTTTTTAAAAAAAAAAAATCTGTAATCTGATGGTATTTCTCAGGTGTTACTTGTTACAGGAACAAGTGTGTGTGTATACACAAGCGACTTAGATTTTTGTTGTTGCAGGTTAAGAACTTAGTCCAGATCTGCAAATGTATTTCCATTACTTAGGATCTGAAGGTATGCAATGAAGAAATAAGAGATGATATCACAACAGTGAAAATTAGAAACATCTATAGTTAAAGTTGCTTATTTTCCTCATGAAGCCCTTTTTGAAGTTTTTCGTTATTTTGTGGGAGTTAAACCATTTGGAGACACAGCTATTCAGACTGATTATAGTAAAAATTCATGTTTCAGGAAAAAATAACATAAATTAACATATTATTGAACACCTATTTGAGGTTAAAATATTCTTTTTTCCTGAAAAAAATGGCATGAGCAGAGTTTGGAAGAGAACTTGACTTTGAACTTTACTATAGCTCTGGAATTAGAGATGTACTTTGACCTTTGTCAGGTACCTCAGAGATGCACTTTAAAAATCATTTGGAACATATTCTTAGATTTGAGTAAATAGTAAATGAAAACTATGATGTTCAAATCCTGGTGAGTCCTCTACCAGCCATGTATATCACATGGAGTAAAGCAGGCTTTATCCCCACAGGACTAGAAGCCCAGATACTCCATAAGAAACGTAACAGAAGCTGCTACTTTTCTTAACCTAGTGATAGGCAGTATGGAAATAAAAAGGCTGGAAATTGAGAAGGTAAAGTCAGCTCTCCTTCCTGTTCTTTAAAATAAAAACAAACTGGTTTTTTGCCTCCAGGCTGGAAAGGCAGTGTTGTCCCTTTCTCCTTGATCAAGGAGAGTTCTCACTGCTTTTAGCTACTATGTACGATGTGATGTGCACAGAATCAAGAGCATGGTTTCTAGTTTAACCTCTTCCACTTGTGATAACGTTATGTTAGTGTAAGCTTTTCTGCTAGTAGGATTTACAGATATATATTTAGCCTAGATTTGTGTAATAGCATTTTTGTGTTATGTTCAGATGATTCCTGTAGATCAGGGCCTGGCTTCAATTCAGTGCATTGAAGACATGTTTTACAGTGTGCTGTAGAAAGTTAGCAGAGAATATAGATTACTGGTAAGCTAATAGAGGTAATAGTTTCAGGCGTAGAGTTATGTTTCTTTTCTACTGGCCCATTCTCTGATGGAATTTTTTCACAGTGAGGTTGCTTTTGTTGACTTAAGATATTTGGATTTAGTTTTTAGCCTTCCTGCAGACTTCTTCACTTAATTTTTTAAAGTCAGTGTCTGTCATTTTTCTATATCAAAAGTGGAATAGTACTTTCTCCCACCATTTGTTTATCTTAATGCCCCTTCACTTAGCTTTTACACTCCTTGGGTGAGACTGTTTAATCATTTCCATTGCAAAAGGCAGTGGAGCTCCGGTCTGATGTGGACATTTCAGAAGTCTATTGTGAAATAGTAATGAGAACCACTTGTTATTTAAGAACAACTTATAAATAACAACAATAAAGTATTTATTAAGAACAACTTGTTGTTTAAGAACTTGATAGTCTGGCATCTACAGACTTCCTGCCTTAATGTCTGTGGCACCATCATCATGATTTAAAAAGCATTTGGAACTGATGATGCAATGGCAGGGGATGTGACTGAAAAACCAGTGGTGGGGGGGAAAAAGAAATGCACTAAACCAGATGGATCCTAACATAGATGCTATTCCTGTGTTGTGACTAAAAATTCCTTGTAGCATCAACAGAATGCAATTTTAAGGGAAATCTTGCAAATTCAGGTTGCCTTTGAGCTTTTTACTAAAAAGTAAAGAACCTGCTGATGGACTCTTGCATCTGCTGAACTTTATGGAAATAAATGGATCAATGGGCTTTGAAGTTTCCTACAGTACTAACATAACTTTAGCTATGAGACTATTTAAGGGGCATTCCAGTGAGCCGATCTTGTTTATGTCTGCTGCAGAGTTGATGTTTTTTTCATAAAGAATTTCTGATAAATTGTGGTTAAAAATCTGCCTGAAGTCAGGCTATCGCAGTAGAGCAACGGACGTGATTTAATAAACAATCCACCATCTCAGAATTGTCCCTTTTTTTGCCTCATGAAATCAGAAATATTTGCTGGCTCTATCTGGAAGTCTGCAAATTTTTCACCCAGCTTTCATGATTGGTAGATGATGGCCAGGATATTTCAGGGTTCATCCCATTAACAAAAAATGTTCCTTGTGTTGATTTTTAAGTCATAATTCCAGGCATGGTTAAACAGGTGGTGGTAACGTACTTATTCTTGACTTTGGTAGTGTTGCCAGTCAGTGTTGCCCACACTCAAACCATCTGCTTTTGGGGAAAGGGAGTTTGAGGGGCTTTTGCATTTTGTTGTGGGGTGGTGTTGTATTTTTTCTTGTTATTTTGGGTTTTGTTTTTTTTTAAGAAAGTTGCTTGAACAGTTCCCTCCTCACTTGAATTCGACTGGTTAAGCTGAAAAACAGCTTTTTTACTCTCCATGTGTGATCATCAGTTGTGTTTGAAAGAACTTTCAGGCTCCTAAACTAGCAAATACCAAAATTACAGCTGCTTGTGCACTCTTTCTTTTTTGCTTATGGAATTTTAAATTATGTGATCATCATCTTTTACAATATTGCTTTTTTCTTGTTTTTTTCAGTGATACTGATCAGTATAATAGCTGATAACTTGTGAATAAGCTGAACTGTTGTATCTTGCTCAGATTAGAAGTATTATTCTTCCCATTTTACAAACTGAGATCCTAGGGCAAAGTAGTTACAATTACAGAGATCAAGTAGATGCAGGGTGTCTGGCTTTAATTACTTGGGCCTGATTTTTCCAATGTATTTATCATTCATATGTTCGAAAACACTTCTTACAGACTTTGGTTGTGATTATAAGTAACTGGTGGTTTTGCAGGTCATGCACTCAAATCTTACACCCAGGTCTGAGACCTTGAATCAAACACTGGGAAATGAAAAGTACACAGTCAATGACAACCACTTAAGATGACATTTCACAGCTTAACATATCATTGCATAGTATCTCTGGGGCAGTGTCGGAGATGGAATTCAGCTTTCCAAGATAGTGTGCAGCTGCTTTAGCTGCAGGTTTTTTGTATCTTCTTTCCTTTGCTGCAGTCCTCTCTTGCTTTATGCGGCAGAGCAGGATGTAGAGCTTCAACAGGCAAATCTCCTTCACCACTGCTCAAGCCTGAGCACAGTAGAAGGAACATCATATGTTTGTATCTTACTTGTGAATTCGATATGGACAAAGGGGTCACATTTGCATTGGAGTAGAAGAGCACAAAATTAACATGGCATACTTTAATTCATGTTTTAAGTCAAGAACTCATCGATTAAAAATTGTTAGTGGATATAACCTACTTTGGTTCTTTTTTCACTAGGTCCTGCAAAGTGGAGACTGCAATATTCTATAAAGTACTAGAAAATGAAATGCAGGTATTGGTAGTGTGCTGAAGAGTCAAATATTACATGAATGGTAGACAGCAAAGAGAAATTATGACCAACATAAAGGTGTCTGGCTACCTTGTAAGATGCGCGTAGAGAAACTGCTTTTTAATGTAGCCAAGTGTGGATTTACATATTCAGGAGCAAAAGTCTAGACCATAGGCAGGGAATAAAGTACCTTAAGAAGCATGACATCAAAAATAAAACATGAAAGTTGAAAAATAATTTTATTTATATACTTATTTTTAATACCAGCAAGTATAAAACAGTTTCTAGGTACAAGGGAGTCTCTAGTCAGTAGTTAATGACATTTCTGTATTTATTTTTACCAGGCTTAAATACTGTATGCAGTCTGTGGAGCAATAGCTTAAAAATAGTGTGTTGCAGGTACACTGAACCCAAAATTCTGATAAATGGAAACATCTATCCAGAAGACAGAAACCTAATAGCTGGAAGCTGAAGCTAGACAAATGAAGAGTGAAATAAATAAACCTAGAGAAATGTCTTCCTTTTTAATAGGATGCTAAGCATAATTATGACAATCGATAAGATATTCTTCATCATAATAATAAATAAATACATTTTGGATTTTGAGAGGTTAGAAATTGTCATCTGGTAGATAACAGCTGTCAGCTTTTGCTTATAAATGGTATCGAGTGCTCTAGTGTTGTGAGGGCAGGAGATATCCATAGCCAAAAAAATGAAAATGGTAAAGCGGAAGCTGTAGAATTGTCTCTGAAGTCATGATTTAAAACTTAAATAGTATACTTCCTGAAATTCAATCTCTGAGCTATATTAAAGGAGCATCACAGATTTTGTTAGAATTTTTCAGTTTTGATTTATGAGTAACCTACCTTTTTCAAATTCTAAAGACTGATATCCCTTAATATTTAATAATTTCAACCGCATAAGTTAATTATTTTATTCCTGTTCAATATTAATTGTATCTTGTTGATTTGATAGCTGCATTATGTCTTTCTAGTTTTGTGTAATCTTGTTAACAACATCATAACTTTGGTGCCTTTTTTTTTTCTTTAATGTGATTGATTCATTACAAAATCTCATTTGTTTTAGTAAATTACTTTGGAACTATTGAAAGTGGATGAATAGATGTGTACTATCTTGTCAGTATAAAAGTAGCTCTCCTTTTTGGGCTTTTGTTATCTGCTTTTCATGTAAGTGGCTCAGCTGGTTAGCGGAAGATACTTGACTTTGATTTGTTTTTTCTTTTTCTGTTTTTTTTACAATAATCTTTTCTTGGTTAACTTTATAGCTGAAGCTGAGCCTAAAAGTGACTTAATTTTCCCTCTTTTGTGTGACAGTAGAATTTGCTTTGTGCCTCTGCTGTTTACTGATTCAGTTGTGCCTCCACTGTTTCATGATTCATTTTTAATGTGAACATTTTAGTGAAATTACTACTCTACAGATGATACTTAGTATTTCCTTTTTGTCAAACAGTCTGATAGAGATGGAAGACGGATTAAAGTAATCTGTTTAGATTTAATCCTGGTAAGACATTCAGTGGTTTCATGCTGGAAGAAAGCTTGTAGTGACATTTGTATTGTATGTGTATTTAGTTTTTATTAATGGAGAGCGTGTCAGCTTCCTAGCTTGACAGTTAGAGTTTGTAATTGTGTCAGATTCTTTTGCTGGGCCTGGCGTTTTGTGTGTTGTCATACACATTAAAAAAATGTTTTGCCATTTTGTATTCATCATTAATCAAGAAAGATGACCATTAATACACACTTTTACTACTATTATTTACATTTTTGGTTCTTTAAATGTAGATTATAACAGAATATACTACTGTGGTATGGATTTATGCCATGGTTACTCCAGATGATGAGCAATCAATCTGAAAACATGTATTAGTGTACTTTGATACCTGGTATCTCAGATTTCCAGCAAATTATTGCCTTCTCACTGGTCCATTGTTCTTCCATGCGTGAAAAAGCTCAGGGTATGTCGTCCTGCAACAGAGTGGCTGTGTGATTATTTCTCAGTGTATTTCTGAAGTGTTCATCTGTTCTGGACAGATGGGAGAAGTGTGGAAGGAAGAAGAGGGGGACTGTCCACTTCTGAAAGAATTCACTGCTGAATGGGTGAACTGTAAGCTCAGAGGATGCTGAGTTTTTGTTTTAGCTTGCTTTCATCTGTGCTTCCTAGTCTGGGTTGAAAGTACCATTTAACTGAGGTGAGAAAGTAAATGTGGGTGAGTCAGTTTGAAGCTCAGGTGACATCTAGGCTAAAGGTCTCTGAATCTGCGATATACTGACTTAAAGCTTCAGTTAAGATGAGATATATTGTTGAGTGGTGGTTTGGTCTGGTGGGACAGGCAATAATTAGTGTCATTCTGTGATCTGAAATGGCTGTGCATTTGTTTGACTTATATTTGAAGATATTAGTTGTAGTTCTGTAAAATCTGAAATGGTCTTTTATACTGGTAGTCAGCTAGTTTGTGTTTTTCACTGAGTAAGCTAGCTTGCTTCTGTTGTTGATTCCACTCTTTCAACTTCTAATGGCCAGAAGCACTGCAGTGTTTCTATGGGACTTTCAGCTTTCAAATGTGTTAGATATTCATAAGTAGTCTACAACATGTTTGATCAATCAGCCAAAAGGTGAAGCTGTTCAACCTGCCTTACATACCAGTGATGCTACCAGCTGTGGCAGACAAAAAAAATAATAATTGAGAAGATGGAGCAGATGGCCCAAGTTTCATCAGTACTCTACTGCACTGGAGATTCTATTATAACAAAGAAGAAACTTGATTAAAACGAATTTGACTTGTCTGGAGGTTTTGGTCTGCTTGCTATATTGTTACACTAAAGAATATAGGGTAACTTGTAGCATGGACAGCAAGTTTTCAAAGGTGTTTTTGTGAGAACGATGTGTAGTTTTGCATGATAGGTCAGTGTTTTGGAACCTTGTGAATCATTCACACACTTTTCTACAGGTTTTCAGTTTATTATTGGTTGCTTATGGGAATCTTTTAGAATATTAATGTCTCTTTTAAATGCATATTTTAATAACTATGTTAAAAAACAAATTTTTTTGTGCAGTTCAGATCTTATGTTACACTTTTGTAGAACCATTGGCACGTGTTATGTTACTTGGCTTTTTTTAGATGAATAATAGAACTCATCATCACAGTTTCCAAAAGTTAATCATAAAAAGGCCTGTATATCTTTTAAAAGTTATTTATTGTATGTCTACAAGATGGCTGTTGGTTTGTGGGGTTTTTTAGGCCTTTCACCAGTATACTGTATTAGACAGTTGAACCATTTTTAGCTGTATAGAAGACAACACATGGCTGAGAAATTGGGGGGAATGGAGATAAGTATTATACTTGTGTCTTACAAACAGCTGTACGTTTGTTTTCTTTCCAAATATTAACAAAGCTAATTTATCCTTCATATGCCACGGTTTTGGTTCTGTGGAATTTAAGAAGAGATTGCTTTTGGATTCTGCTAATAGAAGGAAATAGTACATGATCAGGGTCAGTGTTGTAATTGTTTTTAAACAGGTACTCAATCCAGTTATGCGCCTTTCAAATAAAATCTAGCCCCTACTGTGTCTGAAGACATGTTAGGAGTTGCCATTTCTTAGTAAGATTAAGGGAAAACTCTTGCCTGCAGTGTGGTAGGATGGGGAAGGGGGAAGAAACACAGGGGCTACCCATTTGCTACTGTGTCATGTAAAGCGAATGTGGATGTTACACAAGGGTGTGGTGATAGAGAGGGGAAGATCCGTGTTAAGCCTTTAAGTGCTTCTCCCTTCCTCTTCTCATAGCAGATTTGTGCTTGAGGTTAAAACTAGGACAGTTACCCTGACAAATGTAGACAGATTGTTTTGAGGCTGTAGATTTATTCCCAGGCTGTCTTACCTGGGCTATATAACATGGTTGTGAGTGGAAAAAAGCTCCCTAATTATGAAGATTGTGGAACCTACACTAACTACAGTTCCAGTACAGCTATTGCCATCATGATGGTTTCATTAGCGCTGTGTATGTCTGAGAATCTTGAACTACTAGTAAATTTAAATTTGTTGTTGCTGGGCAAAGCTCCAGGTGCTTGCTTTAGTGGAGGTCTGAACTTAGATATCCTGGGGTTGGCTATGGATAGTTACTTCTTTGGTGGTGAAAATAATGGGGAACATTACAGGAGATCTGTGGGGAGGCAGAGGTGCATTCGTACTACTCTAACAACTTTGATGATATTTAAGATAGACCTGAATGTTGTTGAAAACTAAACAGGTCTTGCTTGCTTACACTACTCGCAGTATACTAGCCACTGGAGTCTAATGAATGTGATATAACAACTGAAAAAAATGACAGAGGAAAAGGTTTTGAAGAGAAAACCCTCTAGTTTAGTGTTCTAAAGAAAAGAATCAAATACCTCTGCCTTTACTTCAAGAGCATGTAATTTACATCCTTAGAGATATGCCTTTGATCTTTTTGATTTTCGAGGATCTGAGGTGTCATTCCTATGTTTATAGATGGGGAAAACATAAGAAGAAATACATTTTGAAATTCCTTTACAGGTCACTTTTAAATATCTACCAGGTAGAATTGCTGTTTGAGAAGATGCTCATAGTTTGTGTTTGATGTGCATTTACAGTGTCCATATATGGGATTTGGTTTTATGATAAGGAAGAATGCCAAAGAATTGCAGAGCTCATGAAAAAGTAAGTGATGGGTAAACGAGACTTTTTGTGCTTTTTTAATGTATGTATTTCTGTACATACATGCACATTACATTACTAGGATGGTCATACCTTTCTACTTTAAACCTGTATTTATAGACTTTGCTGCAAGTAAAGTTGTCACACCTGCACTTTGTATAATCAGAAATAAGTCACTGTATTGCAATATACTTTTACATAATTTGCTGTGCAGCTGTCCAGCTACATCAGTGTGTAAACAGTTCATTTGATTTATTTCCTGATGACTCAGAGATCTGTTTTGAAGAATTGTATTCTTTGGGGTTTTAATACATTTTTCAGTTTGGGAAGATTTTCTTTTTTAATGGTGCTGTTAACCCTTTTTTCCTTATGTCAATGTAAGTGTGAGCTATCATGAAGGCATACTATAATAACACAGTTTCTGTGGTTTATATCCTGTTTCTACATCATGGCTGAATTCCTGCTTCCTCATTTCTTAGCAAAATGTACAAAATTCACTTTGTTTTTGGAATATAAAACAAGACTTTAATTAGCTTTGAAATCATAACTTTTACATACATAATAATATTATTTTACGTTTGCTATACAGTCTTTAATTTTGCAATCAAGTCAGAGATTAGAATTTCAAGCAGAACTGTATTTTCAGCTGTATTTTAATCTAACAATATCATGGATAGTTTTTTCACTGTCAGTGCTTTCTTTACGTGTCCAGGATGGATAGGGCTCATTCTTCTGCTCTACCCTCTGGCTGGCCTAATGATGGGCTTGTTTGCAGTGATTCCTTTCTTATGACTATATTCTGCAGGTCTTCCTGTGTGTTTGGGGAGGAGGGAGCTGAAGTCTTACAGGTTTTATCAACATATGCAGTCTAAATTTTTCAGAGCGATAATGTGGAGGATAGTAAAGGGGCCCGATAGGAACAGGCAGATATTGGCTATACCAGTTGCCTGTGGTATATAGGGTTGGACATGTCATTGTGTCACAATTATTTTAAGGGACAGAGGAGGGATGATGTAGAGCCAGGTCTTTGTCATCCCAAGAAAAGCCGTGGGAGGTAGATACACTCAAGCTGACTGCATTAGGTACTAACAGAGCACAATACAAAGGCACTGTCAGACCTGTGAATCTCTCCTTTTTAGGTCATCTGTCCCAGTCTGAACAGCTTCTGTAGCCAGAAGCATGCTGAGGAAGTGACATCAGTTTTGATTGCCAAAGTATCAGAGTGCCCAAAAGCCCATTTATGTGCCCTGCAGTACAAGTCCAAACAAGGCTTATCCTCGCACAGCTCAATCCATAGCAAAGTGCTTTAACTCTTCTACCACTATGTTCCAGATAGGATTTGTAATAAAATACTGGATGGGAGGGTAATCATGTTTCCTCAGTGTCTCTTTCTAAAGTAATACCTGCTGGTTTTCATTTGGCAGTGACAAAACATTGTGAAACACAGACTGTGACAATAGTGGGGATTTGTTTAGGCGTTTTTGTTGGTTTTGCTGTATATCCCACAGCTCTACGAGTCAGTTGTGACCCAAGAAATAATTGATGGGGATGAATTTACAGAAGTAAGCAATGGACCCTAGGAAATGCAGGTTTTTGACAGCTAATTTTAGTTAACTAGCTCAAGTTTCAGTTGGTGGTGATTAGGTACTCTCAGACTAGTAATTTACTACAATAAAAACTAGTTTTCAGAGGATTCATGCAATTGTAAACCACGTGTAGTGGTTTATAATAGCAGTGTTTCGTATAGATAAAAAATAGCCTGTCGTTCAGCCAATTGGCTGCATGTTTTAATTCTCAGCATTCTACAATAATAATAAAACAGCTGGGGCAGGAAATTGGTCATTTGCTAGTAGTTAATGACTGATTTGTGTATGTTTGCCATCCTCCACCACCAGCAGAACTGAATAATGCTATAAATTCCCTGCTCCTTCCCTTCTGGGTATAGAAATTGTGACTGAGTTGTGGAAATTTTAGTCTATGGCTTAGTGTATTCAAGATTGGAGAAAATTAATCTCACGCCTGGTCAAATTTTATTTTAATATAGATCTTTTAGTAGAGATTTTTTTACACATGTTTTAATGTAGGTTGGGGGGAAATGAAAATATTTATATTTTTATTAATTACTGTAATGTAGTTGTGGTTAAACTTTTTATATTTTATGTTTTTTGTCTTGTATATTCTGCTCTCACCTCCAACTTTTAGCCTAACTCAGCAGGAACAATTCAAAGCACAGCAGGGCACGGGAACAGGACTGTCCCCAATGATAATGAATTCGGCTAATAACAAAGAAGTGGATATCTTACGGATGCTTACCAAGGCCAAAGATGAGTATACCAAGGTGAGACTTGCTGTCTATAAAAAGAGGACATTTCTTTTTGGCGATACTGTGATACCAACTTGCTCACACTTTACATTTTAAAACATAAAAGGTTTCGGTTTAGTTTGTTTTTAAATAGTTTTACTCAAAGTGAAACTGATTTTGGACAGTGTGCTCACATTTTGTGTAGAAGTGGCTGGTAGAAAAGTTCTGTCAGAATTTGGTTAAGACTTAAAAGAAATTAATGCTGTCAATGAAATCTTCTGAAAGGAGAATATGTATATGATTGATTATTTGTTGAATGCTAAGGGGTAAGAACAAGTATAAATTTGCTTTCATTTTGACCCTTGGAGCTCTTGTGCTTATTGAGTAGCACCTGGAAGTTGTGTCGTCTTTCTGGGTGAAGTATTCAAACCTGCTAATAGTTTCTGTGGTTTGTACAAGTAACTTCCTTCAGAGGAGACCTTTAGCAGTGAAGTTACTGCTTTTAATTGTGGTTGTTAGCTACTTTCAAACACTAATGGCAGGAAATGAAAAGGTTGAAATGTAGCATGGTTTCAGCCCATGTGCTGTTTTGGTCTTCTGAGGCTTCTAAATAAACAAGTAACTAATGGACTAATAATGTTCTCTATTATTGAGCAATCAAAAACATTTTACTTTGGGGAATAAAAATCTAATAATTTTAACTATTCATATATATATATGCTGCAAATTATTACAGAGCCTGCAGGTTCCTACTGCTGTTCCCTGTATTTCGTATGTGTTGTCATGCAATAGCAAAGCTCATAAGTGTTCTGAGTCTAGAAACATATATATATCTAAAACATAAGCAATTTAAAGAGAGAAAAAGTTATTTTTCTGAAATGTGGCTACTAATAAGATCCTCAGAGAGATAGTAGCAAACTATTTGAATTATGGTGAAATGTAGCACTTTTTGTTGTGGTATAGCTTTTTTTGAAGCTTAGGACCTTCATATTCTGTAATAGGAATTTAATGTGTTATAGTGGACAAACATCTCCAAAACCTGGTATCTTTTCTATGTTTTAATACTGAATCAGTATCTAGTCTTGGCATAAAAGAGTTTGATTTGAGATATTATGAAATGTTCAAGCAGTTTGCATTAAATAACCTTAAAAATACTGTAAATGGAAAACTGGAGAATTAGGCTGTCTTCAGATTCTATGAGAAGGAGGTAATAGATCTAAAAAAAATTACCTTTCAGTTCTACATTAGCACACAGAATAGCACACAGAAAATCAAGACAAAGGAGAGGAAATTCTAGATCTGTTGTTTAAATAATAGGTTTTTTTTAATTTTCCCCCTGCAGTTAAGATCTTTTGCAAATTTTCTTCTTACTTCATTTTAATCTTTCTGCATTTAAGGGATTGCTAAGGAAATAACATTAAAAATTCCTCTTCTGAGTGCTAGGAGTATCTGACCTCTTAAGAACTGTATATGTTTTTTCTTGTTTCATTAGAAATATAAAATTAAGAAGGGTGTGATAAATAAAAGCAATGACAACCATTTTTGTATGTAATGTCAATGTTTCAGAGCAGTCATGCGTTTTGCCTGCTTTATGTCATCTACTTCCTTGCCAGTGTATGTCGTATGACTTACAATGCTGATGTGCTGAAATCAGTTATGAAATATGGTATTCTCCTTTTTGAATTCTGTGTGGTTTTGGAGAAAAGGGAGTTTTAAAGTGTTTGGAGCTGTAGAATAAGAACATCAATTTTCAAAGCATCTGAGGAATTTTGCTCAATTTTTTCAAGTCCTATGATGAGATTTATTTTTTAGAGTGTAACTAACTTGTAAGGGTATATCTTATTCCCTAATAAATTTACACATTGAGAGGTTACATGTAAGATAAAATACAAAGGCCCATCCCCCACCCCCACCCCCACCCCTTTTTTTTTTAATGGAGCTTTAAGTTGCTAAACCATTAAAGTATTTTTTGGAAGATGTACTACTTATGCACTTGCCTTCTCTTGATTTCTGGTAAGAAGAGGTGGTATTAGCTGGCTTCATAATGACAGCTAGAGAGATAAACAGTTGAAGAGCTGCTAGGGTACAGAACAAAGCATGATAAAACATGTTTCTCTTCAACCATTGTGCCATGTCTTACACTACAAGACAAGCTCTGGATTTAGGTCTGTGCTGCACAGTTCTTCTACAGCATCTACCCATTTACTACACCATCTTTGACCTATTAAAGTTCACATTAGGTGGATGTCCTTTGTCTGGTTAATGTGCCCAGAATGCTTCCTTCTTCATTACTAAGGACACACAACCATTTGATAAGAACATCATTTCTGGCAGCAAGCAAGAATGGTCTCTGGACTTCTATTTCTGTACTTTGACAGCTTCTTCACTGTCTTTCAGCAAACTGTTCCAATGGCACTGTCCTGCCCAAACAGGAATATAGTTTCTAAGTCTTTAAGTGCCTTAGCTTTTCATCTAGCTGTGTGAAAGACTTGGTAGTAGGATCCAGAAGGCCTAGCTTTCCTGAGGGCGCTGTGCCATACTCAGCCTGGATGATGCAGAGCCTACGCTGCTATTCTTAAGCAGTCTGAATTGATTCTGTGTGTCTCACTTCAGCAGGGCTCTGACTGGAAATCCTTGCTGCTGCTGCTTTTCTTTGAGACAGTTCTTGTCCTCCTTAGTTCCTCTCTTCTGCTGAGCACCTTGTACACCTTCATGTGACTGTTCATTAATGTCATCTTGTGGCTGCTTTACATAGGCTAGGTAGAAATCCCCAGTTTCTAGGGCTTTTAGCTCTGCACTCGAGCTCTGACAACTTCAAAGTCCTCTTCATCGCTTTCAGTATAGACATCTATCTGCAAAGCCCTTCTAAATTCCATCAGGTCTTGGATGACCCTTCTTTCCTTCTAGCATCTCCATGAACTTGGCAGGTCTCTGCAGCTCACATGTTTCAAAGTCAGGTTTTTGCTACAGAACGTGAGATTGGGATGTGACATGGTATTTGCTTCAGGAGAACTGCAATACTGAGGTACTGTGCTTGTCCATTTGTCATTTGTGCTTGTCATTGTGTTTCCTTTGACAATGTCCAGTTCAGCTTAAGCTTCATATTGTACAGGTAGACTGTGAAATCTGACAACATAGAGCAGTTGTTTGCCTCAGATGTCTCTGACTATACCAAATTTGCCTAAAACATCCTCAGTGATGGTCTTGTTCTTTTTGATTTACATTGATCACTTATGTCTATTTTTTTTCCAATGTTGCTTAGCCTTTCTTTGACTTGATCTTAGAACCTTTTGATTTCTTACTCATCTTTTGTAGGAGCATAGCTTTGAACAAGACACATGACTAAAGGACAGACCTGTGAAGCAAGATGTAGTAATCGTCAAGTGTTGTAGCTGATGAGTACTCTTCTGGTTCTATCACTCGAGCATGGTGACATTTCTTTCATGCTGCTTGATGCTGTTTCTTGATGATGGCATCTGATACCTTCTTTACCTGTCCACCTGACAGTTGCTTAAAATGTCATTCTGGTGCTGCTAACTTACTCATCAGCAAGGCCATGCTACCCATCTGCCAAAATGACCTTATATTCTGAGCTCCAATAGTTACAGATCCCTTTGAAATCATCACAGGCTGTTTTTCTCTTCAACATACTTCTCTGTATTTGATATCAGCCTACTAGCTATGTTATCAAATCATGGGAATGATACCGAGACAGGTCAATGCCATTCTGTAATAGGCCTTTGTGTATCCTGCTGTTCATTTTGCTGAGGAGTTTGGTCTGAAAAACACTCATATAGTGATAACTCTGTTAGACTGTACTGCTTCCCACCTCATTTTTATAAGCTTAGTTCTGTGATCATGCAGAGTATGACAGTGGAATCGAAGGTACTCATGGTTTCTGATGAGTTCAGCCTATTAAAATACCCTGGGGAAATAAGGGTATTATTCAAATTCTGCAGGACTCATTGTGAAATACACAAAGAGCATGCTATCCATCATGTTAAAGAAAAAAGTTTAAATATGTGCTTATATGTTTTTTGGCCAAAAAAAGCTATGCTGAAAAATAGCAATAAGAAGGAGGTATATTGAAGAAAAGGCAGCATCATTAGAAAGAAAACATTTCGTAGAAAAAAGCCATTTAATCTTACTGAAGTGTGGTTTTGGTCTGTGTAGTATCATGTAGGATCTGTCCAATCTAAAAAAGAAAACTATCTTAGCTTGTTTTAGTATAGATCAGATAGGGGCTACAGGAAGCACTTATTTGGACTATGAAAAAAAATAATCATCTGGTAATTAATTAGGTAAGATGCTTAGCTGTCCTTAAGTGAATGAGAGACAACATAAGTCACCAGTCAGAAACTCAGTGGCAAAGTGATTTAAGAATAATTCAGTCATTTGTCCTAGTGTATTTAAAGCTTAAAAAAAATTGAAGTTGCAGAAGGCTCCATACTAGGACATTGTTGAGAATCCATATGAACTGCCTGGAAATGATGAGAAAATAAAGCTTGTAGAAAACAACAACAAAAAATCAGGTTATTCAAATTCAAGGTTAAACAATGTGTAAGCTCGGAAGAACCTAAGAAAATTTTTTTCAGCAGTGCATTGATAAATTTAACTCAAGAGTTAATAAATGGAAAGGAAACTTTTCCTTAGTGTAAAAGCTTTAATAGTTACTTTAGTGTTGTGGGCTTGCCTAATATTACTTCTTTCTGTTATGATTTTTCATAGCATTCCATTCGTAACTATTTTAAATATGAATTGCTTGGCAAAACTGAAACTTCAATTAAGTGTAGATTTCTGTTGAGTGCTTCCATTAATCAGGCTTTGAATCATAGAGAAGGGAGGTAACCATGGACTAGCTTTAAAAGAAAACTGTTTTGCTTACCATGAATAGTCTTTGGACTTAGTTCTTTTTCTGAATTTTAGGACATCTTTAGTCATCAGCCTTGCACTGTGCTGTGAGATGGGTAGCAAGGCTCTGGGCGAATGAGATACCACATTCTAATAAAATTATTTCTTTGATTTTTATTTCCCCACCTCTGCCCCAAGAGGGTAAAAAGTGTAGCTGAGTTTAAATACAGTTTAAATATATTTACATTTTGAATGCGGCCCACTCAGATTAGCCATGAGGCACTTGCTACATGGTTTTATATTTAACTGAAATTCAGTTTTGCTGTGAAGCTCCGCATTACTGGCAAAGTCAGTACTTTGTTCTTCGTGTTTTTTCCAGTCTAATGCTTGAGGAGGTTTCTCACATTATGCAGTAGGGGTATAGCAGGAAAGAAGAGGCAGAGTTCTTCAAACTGAATAGCTAGCAACTCTATGGCATGATTGTCTGTGCATACTTTAAAGTTATTTCTAAGAGCAACATTTGAAACAAAAATTGTCATACAATAGAAGAAAGCCAGGTACATGAGTGGAACTACACTTCTGCTTCACAGGATCGTGCCTTCAGAAGTTCATTGCAGGAGTCCTTGACTGTCTGAACACCCATGTGCTGGTTTAATCCCGGCCGGCAACCAAGCACCACGTAGCCACCCGCTCACTCCCCCTCACCCAGAGGGATGGGGAGGAGGATCGGAAAAGAATGTAAAAGTCAAGGGTTGAGA
>JAVJGI010000060.1:24251448-24349578 GCA_035590275.1 Ibycter americanus
CACATCACAGCCAAAACACAGCACAGCACCAACTACTAAGAAGAAAATTAACTCCATCCCAGCTGAAACCAGGACAACCCACAAGATAGTTTTTCAGCAGAGACTCACAAAATCATTGAGACCTCTGGAGATAATCTAGTCCAGCCTCCCTGTTTACAGCAGTATCAGCTAAAGTGGGTTGCTCAGGGCCATGTTAAGTCAGGTTTTAAGTATCTCCACGGATGGAGACTCCACAACCTCTCTGGGCTACCAGTTCCAGCGTTCAAACATCCCTAAAGTGAAAAAGTTTTTTCTTAAGTTTAATCAAGATTTTGTATATTCTGTTTTTTGCCTTTTGCCTCATCTTCACTGGACACCACTGAGAAGAGTCTGGCTCAGTCTTGTTTACTTCTTCCTATCAGGTATTTATACATGTTGATATTATACCCTGAGCCTTCTCTTCTGGAGACTAAGCCTCTCCTTGCTTGACAGGTGCTTAAATCAGCTTCATAGACTTTCAGTGAAACCACTCATGTGTGTCTGCGTCTTTCTTGTGCTGGGAAGCTGTCCTGGTTTTGGCTGAGATAGGGTTAATTTTCTTTTTAGTAGCTGGTACAGTGCTGTGTTTTGGATTTAGTATGAGAACAATGTTGATAACATACTGATGTTTTTAGTTGTTGCTAAGTAATGTTAACATTAAGTCAAGGAGTTTTCAGTTTCTCAGGTCCTGCCAGCCAGAGGGCTGGAGCGGCACAAGAAATTGGGAGGGGACACAGCCAGGACAGCTAACCTGAACTAGCCCAAGGGATATTCCATACCATAGAATGTCATGCTCAGTATATAAAGCTGGGGGAAGAAGAAGCAAGGAGGGGACATTCAGAGTTACTGCGTTTGTCTTCCCAAGTAACCATTAAACGTGATGGAGCCCTGCTTTCCTGGCGATGGCCAAACGCCTGCCTGCCCGTGGGAAGTGGTGAATGAATTCCTCGTTTTGCTTTGCTTATGTGCATGGGTTTTGCTTTACTTATTAAACTGCCTTTATCTCAACCCATGAGTTTTCTCACTTCTACTCTTCTGATTCTTTCCCCTATCCTGATGCAGGGGGAGCGAGCAGCAGCTCTGTGGTGCTTAGTTGCCAGCTGGGGTTAAGCCATGACAGTCACCCAGAACTGGACCTGGCACTGCAGTGCTCAGTAGAAGTATCTAACCATTGGTCTCACCAGTGCACAGCGGAGGTGAAGGATCACCTCCCTTGATCAGCTGGCAATGCTCTGCCAGGCAATGTAACCCAGGATGCTGTTAGCCTTCTTTTGCCACAGGGGCATGTTGCTGATTCATATTGAGCTTCTTGTCCACCCAGGTCTATTTCTGCAAAGCTGCTTTTCAGTCGGTCAGCAGCAGCCTGTACTGCATGGGGTTATTCTTCCTCAGTTTCCCTTTGCTGAACTTCATGTTCCTGTCAGCTGGTTTCTCCAGCCTGTCAAGGTCCCTCTGTGGCAGCAGAACCATCTGGTCTATTAACTGCACATTCTTGTTTTATATTGTCTGCAAGCCTGCTGTCCCATCATTCAGGTCATTAATGAAGATGTTAAACAGTATTGATCCCAATGTCAAGCCCAGGGGTACACCACTAGTGTCTGGCTTCCAGTTGGACTTCATGCCAACAATATACTGAGTCCAGCAGATCAGACGGTTTTCTATCCACCTCACTGTCCACTTACCTAGTCTGCATTTCATCAGTTTGTCTTTGACAGTATTATGGGAGGCAGTGTCAAAAGCTTTGCAAAAGTCAAGGTAAACAATATCCACTGCTTTTCCATCATCCACTGAGCCAGTCATCTTAACTGTAAAAGGCTGCAGGGTTGAGCAAGCAAGGTCTCCCTGTTATAAATTCATGCTGGCTACTCCCAATCACTTTCATATCCTTAATATGTTTAGAAATAGTGTCCAATAGGAAGCCATTTGTTTCATCACTCTCCCAGTTGTCAAGGTGAGGCAAACAGGCCTGAAATTCCCCAAATCCTCCTTCTTGCCCTTCTTGAAGGTAGTACCGATACTGACATTTGTTTTCTTCCAGTCCTTGGGAACCTCCCACAGTTGCCATTACCTTTCAAAATAATGGTTTCACAGTGACAGAAGCAACTCTTATGAGTGCATCTAATCTGGTCCCATGGATTTGTACATCCATTTTGCTTACATGCTACCTAACCTGATCCTCCCCTACCAAGGGTAAGTCGTCATCACTCCAAACTGTCCCACCAGCCTCAGGGGCCTGGGATTCCTGAGGACAAATGTTGCAAAGAAGGAATTGAGTACCTCCTAGAGCCCCTTGAATCCCTTTGAGAATTCAAGTTGTGTTTTACTGAGCAGCCCTGGAACCAGTGTGTCTTTGTTCACTGTTGTGGTGGGTGTCAGAAATGGATTAAATGATCAGTTTTGTATATTTGAGAGTGGGGGTTATTTTCCCACCTAACACATTTTCATCCTAAGGCGTTTGTCTCAGAAGGTTCTAGAAAGGACACAGACATTTTTATAATTGCACAGCAGTTGGCTCTTGCTGTGTGTCCGTATGGCAGTCTGTTCAGTCCAGAGTTCTGTCCCCAGTATTGCACGAGACTGGGCTCTTCGGAGGAAAGAATGAGAAACCAAAACTGATCATTCCTTACCCAGCCATTAGTCCTGCAGCATAAAATATAGAGCCCATCAAATTCAGGTAATTAACTATGAGTATTCTTGTTAGATAGGATTAACTTTTTGTTAGATAATTCTTTAAAAAAATCTTTCCAGTTTCTTGGTTTCAATTGTGTCAAGCAACAATGACTTCCAATATACTGTTTTCTTTGTATTCCTTGTATACCAAATACTTTTTTAGTTTCATTAACTGTATTCTTACTTTTTGTACAATGTAAATAAGACCATCTTATTCACATTTTCCTATTCCATTTATTATTTCTCTTTTGTGCTGCATTTTCTGTGTTTTTTCTGAATTAAGTCATGCCCTTCTCTCTTCATATATCAGTCATTCCATGTCCCTGATCACTTCCAGTCATCTGTCTCTGCCCATTTTATTTATAAATACTGTTATTAATCCTGTCATATTTAATAAGAAAACATACTGATTCTACAAAATGATTAAATCTTTAATTATTTTTCTGTGTGGGTATATGCATCCTCCACGTTCCTACAATGTGGAATATTTATGTAAGAGACAGGGTTATAATTCCAGTTTTTAACAAAAAGCATTTAAAATGTTCTTTATGGGCACATTAATCCTTCATGTATCTAAACTACTTCTAGCTGCCTACTGATGCAGGAAAAGCATGTCTGTTGCTTGGTTTATAAGGTGCTTTTTAAAAATGATTTTATGGTTTTTTAAGTGTGGGAAAAGCAGAAGATAGAGAACTGGGATTTAAATTAGAGGGAAGCCTCATACTTGGGAAATCTTGAAATCAAGTGCACATGTGCTTTGTGGTTTTAGAAAATGACGTTGCAGTTGTTACAGTTCTGACAGTAGCATAGTATTTCATAATCAGTGCTGCAGGTAGTATTTTTGGTTATTGAATACCTGGCTATACCTGTATTTTACTATAGTGGAGAACTAAGGGAAAAGACACTGTTACACTTACTAAAAAATACTTATTTTCTGTTGCAGTGCAAGACCTGCTCAGAGCCAAAACAAATAACCAGTTCCTCAGCAATCTATAACAACCCCAACCTAATCAAACCAATTCCAGTGAAGCCTAGTGAAAATCAGCATCAACGAATATCTCAGCAAAGCAAGGTAAAATGTTTTATGTGTTTTTTGACTAGTGCTGCTGTCATTGAGTAACTGTGTAGGAATATTTGAGTCGGAAGGTCAGTGCAAGAATTTGTGGTGGAACCACTGTAAGGAATGATTTTAAATGCAAAACTAATCTGTTGTATAAAAAGCTCCACAACCCCCACCATATGATGCGGGAGCGTTTAAATTACAGGCCTACTATCCTGATGCAACAAAGAAGTAACTTGCCTTTCAAATTTCAGATGCTGCTTTGATTGCAAGCTGGTCTAGTCAATTACTGCACCACAGTTTTTGTGTCCTCTTTTTTAGGTGAATTCAGTTAATCTAAATCAAGAAATGTCTCTTGATATATTTTCAAGCTAAATCACACTGCAAAATCCTAAAAGCTGAATTCAGCTGTGACAGGGAGATGCACAAGAAGTGACCCTACTTCATACGTGGGGAGATTTCTGTCTCTTACTAATATTGTAGTGATGGCTGAAAGGGAAGAGGCTTTTTCATGGTATTTAAAGTGAAGCCATGGCTATCTCAGATTCACTGCTCCCATATTAGCAGCTTGAGAACTGTCTTCTTGCCCTTCCTATGAGACAAAGCTATTAAAAATCCTCTTGGGAGAAAAGAGCATAGCAGTTTTCTCAGCTTTTCTTTGAATATTGCTGGCTTAATATTGTCGCCACTTAATGTGACTTATGCATGAGGGAGCTATGTTTACCTTTTTCTTTCGTCCCCTCACAGAATGTGGATCCTGAACCACAGCACTTGTCTTTGACAGCACTGTTTGGAAAACAAGAAAAGCAAGATGTCTCAGAACCACTTAATAAGCAGCATCAAGAGAATCTTCCTGTTAGGCAGGGTGTGGTACGTTCCCTGTCCTACGAAGAACCCAGCAGGCATTCACCCTCTGCAGAGAAACAGCTTTGCCCCGCCATTCAGAAGCTTATGGTGCGTGGGACAGACCTTCATCCACTTGCTGAGTTTCCTGAGAACCGACTCTGTGAAAATGGCAATATCCACCCTGTGGGTGAGACTTTCACTGGACTCTTCCAGCCTGTGACTTCTCATGGTATTGCAACATCTCATGTAGTTCAGGATACTGCTGGCGCTCAGAGCTTATTACAGAAGTTACAGAGTCAGTCAGGGTCAGTGACTAAAATGGACCCCAGCGCAACAGGATCTGTGAACTCGACAGCTTCGGTGTTCAGCAGGACTCCTGCTGCTGTTGGAGCACCAGCAGCAACAGTAAATAATATGAGCCAGCCACCTTTGGTATATTTCAATGGTTCCCTACCAGGCCAGACTTTAGAGTCTCAGACACTTGGTAAAGAACAATCCAAACTTCCTAGACAGCCACTTTCTCTCTCGGGCAATCAAGCAGCCAATTCTGGGGTGATTTCACCTCAAGAGTTATTGAAAAAACTCCACATAGTGCAACAAGAACAACAGTTGCATGTATCCAGCAGACCAACCTTGGCAGCTAAGTTTCCTGTTGTTACTCAGAATACCAGTCCACTGAAACCACTGGATTCCTGGATAGAAAAGGCACCAGGTACAGAAAAACAGAGCGCTCTCTTTCAGGTAAATGGGAAACGTAAACATTTAAAATAAATAAAAATCTAGAAATCTTTGTAACTTGGTGTTTTGTAAGGTTACTCTGTGTTTCGTTTTGCCCAGTATATTCTTGTTACTCTCTTACTACATGTTGCACATCATTCATGTTACAGGTGATGATTTAACAACATCAAGTAAGCTCTAATTTACCAAGCTGTGATATTGTAAATACTGAAGACTACATCGCTTGCACATCAGTAATGACCAAAAATACTGCAGTCTTGGGTTTTTTTCTAGAGGCACTTTGAAAAGTCATGTAGTTTTCAGTTGCCATACTTGGTCTCAGGCTGTTGGGTGTAATTGCTGGTTACAGAGTGTAGTATGTTGGGTTTGGTAATTTTTCTTACAAAACTAGTCATAGCTTTCTCTGTGCAGGTATGCATTCCTTTGTACGCCAGTTGTTAAATGTTCTTAAAAGGTCACTTATTTTCAAACAGCAGTTTTTTAAAGTATTTGTATATCAGTGAATTAACTATCTTGTACCATAGCTACTACTTCTAGCTATTTGTTAGCTATTTTTTTATTTGTTATATATTATTCTGAAAAAAGGACTTGTGCCAAAAAACCCAAACCCCTTACTTCTGGTGATGATAACCCTAAAAGTCAGACTGGTGCATTAAAAAATTCAGGAGATGTCAAGAGACTGTGTGTCTCTTGTGAGTGCTGTTTTCTGTTCTTTGGAAAAGCTTCACATGCAATTACAAAATGCCCCATCCTGGACAACTACTGTCTTTGTTCACAACTTCATTTTCTGTAGGATTATCTACATCTGAATGTCTTTAGATGTCCTGTTTGGGATGCATCTAAGCCCCTTTTAACTTCCTTTATTGTGGACAGACTGTCCACAAGACTTGTGTTGTATGGGAGTCTGACCTTGTATTGGAGTCTAGAAGTTACTTACCCAAACGAAAAAGCATTACCTTTTCAGTGTAAAGTTCAAAAGCTGCTTTTCTATTGCAACTTCTTAAAAACCTGAATGAAAGACTACAGAATACTTCAGCATGCTCCAAGAATCCTCCTTGTTCTAAAAAGTTATCCTACATGTGAAGAGGCCGAAACAGTCATTTAACAACTAAGGGCCACATCTGTGACTAAAACTGTGACAGGTCAAGATTTCTAATTCCATGAGAGAGGTCACAAGAAGATTAATTTGATATAGCAAATAACCATCATTATTTTTATTCTTTTAATTAAAGCAGCATGACTTTGAATGTGTGTGAAAGTTTTGGGGGGATTAGTCACTGAAATTATTCAGGATCAGTTGCTTACAGATGGTGCTCTGACTTTCCAGTGGAGTGCTAATGAATAAAAAGAAGATCCAGAGTCACAAAAATTTACTTCTGTTTTCACTGGGAATGGAACTTACCTGCTATAAATGAAAGGAATTATCTGATTCACTGGTGCATGTACTGATAGCGTGGAGGCATAAAACATTCCTACTTTGAAGGTGAAAGTGAAATGAGACAAGTGCCAGGCTGTACATTGTAAGTCAGTATGCATAAATAAAAAATGGCGAGTATGCTGATACATTTTCAAATTAAAAATACATATAGATGCTGATATGGCTAATGACTTTATTGTGTATATTTGAAAAAAATGATGCCAGCATTAGTGCAATATGGAAAGGGAATTACTGAGGTCTGACATAATGCAATTTCAGTAATTTTACTGCTTGAGTACAAATAGAACAATAGCTTGTGAGAAGAATCTTCACTGTAATAAGTCTCATTCACTGCATTCACTGTGATTATGGCTGCAAGTTTGCTTTAAAAGAAAAAAAAAGCAGGAGACTCTCAGTCTCACTTTGCAGGGCTGTGAGCAGACCAGGTAGATTGAGACTGCCTAGGAGTGGCTTCAGGGACTGACACAGCCACAGCTGCTATCAAAACAGTATTAGATGCAGTTCTTCCGACACATTTAGTATTGCTTATGAGGTTTAATACGTAGACTAACAATTATAATGAAAGTATGACTAACTATTGTTTAGGAGACCTAAAGCTCTGCAGTCTGTAAGGAATGGCCTCTTCTCGCATGCAGCAGATTGCCAAAAAAGAAAAGGGGGGGGGGGGATGCTAAAAATGAAGGATCAAGCCTGTATTCCTGTAGAATGCCATGAATTATCCACATGAAATATGCCTGCTTTTGGAAAAAAAAAAAAAAGGAAAACAAAAATCTGAAACAACTTTTAAAACCGATGTTAATCTTTTTATAATATCATCCTTGCTGTAGACCAGAGGCTTTAAGTGCTACCATGCCTGCAGACAGACATTTGAGTAAAATTGAATTGGCACTAATATGTTTGCACATGCTCATGCAAAATCGATCAAAGCAGATTCTGACAAATGCAGCAAAAGGTTTGTTCTCTGTAATTATTTATCTTGTGATACTGCATCTTCAACTGAGCATAGAGAGAAAGCAAATTCTAAAAGTCTGACAGGAGTAGAGAGGTATCTGAACAGTGTCTGTTATTAAAAAGATCGTATTAAAGGAACACCCTAAATCCATCAGCAGCACTAAGAAAATGAAAGCAATAATCTTTTCCACAATTGACACATTACAAGTCCAAGTTTAAATTGGCTTCTGCTGCATCTCCATATGGTGTAAAAGAACTGTGATCTCCCACATGGAAAGGAAGAGACCAGTTATAAAAAAAAAAAGAGGGGGGGGGGAGGAGAAAAAAAAGCAAAAGCTGAAGAATAATACTCGGAAGCATTCAGTCTGATCTGGTGCCAGCCCTGTTCTGTGAAGTAATCCTTATGCAGACAGTGAGTAACGTGTGCTTAAGATGCAATAAAAAAGCATTAATCTGCAGTGGACGTTTTAAGCATATGCTTAGTATTAGGCATGAGTTACCCTGATTATAGATACATGCATGCTTAAGTGTTTATGTTAATCAGAATTAATGGTTTTAAAAGTGCTTACAATAACCTTGACACAAATCTATCTTTTCTTCGGAAGGCCATGTATCTTGCAGCCCATTTTTCGCATTTCTTGGAGCTTTTTCCATCAATAATGTATTTTGTATGTAGTGTTACATCTTCTGAATATGTGCATGGTACCTAGTATGAGCATCACACCATTACCTCTCAATTGTCCTGACTGCAGTTTCAGCATGAGATTGTAAAAATGCACAGGAGGAATGCAGATAGGTACATTAAACTTGTTTTGAAAAGTAATTTAAGATTCTGTAGTTAAACAACATTAAAAAATGCTGAATTAAACTTGAAAGATAAAGTAATGTTAGCATTGTAGCCAGCTTTATTTTAATAGTAACTGTCTTTAAAGTTCCTGAACCATTCTTAGCTTGAATGTTCTCAGTTTTAAGTAATGCCATGAGAAACAGGCCCACAGCACTCACTGGGTGCTGATGTTCCAGAGGAGCGCTTGATGCACGTGGGATTCTGCATGCGTAGGAAGCAGGAGAGGGTGCCAGTTTGCACTACAGAAGATCCAATGCATTCCTTAGTTCATGGTGTTATGTGAATTTGCCAGCTATCATGTTCTCTAGCTGCCAGCAGCCACGCAGAATATCAAACAGATATCTTAGTGAGCATTTGTGCTGCAGGGAAGGAATACTATATACTGCAACAATTATTTTGCACATTTTTCATTGTTCTTAGTTCATTGCCGCACTGACGGTAGACTCCTACTCTGTTATTAGTGACTCAGAGATTTAAGTATTGACCTGATAAATCTGGAGGTAGTTCAGTACAGGCTGGATGAACAAGCAACTCAGATTAGATTCTGTGGCAAAGAAGCTGATCAACAGAATTTGGAAGGGCTTGTTAAGTCTTGTGAGAAATTACTCAAAGCTAAAAGATTGGCCCAAAGGCTATTAATGTCCCTACAGAGCATTTTTAGTGCCTTCAGAAAAAGCATGGTGCTATAGGAATTGCACTAGTAATGCCAAGATCAGCATCCCATTTTCTGGTGAGTGTCAGTTGTCCCAGTGACTGAAGGTGATCTGAACTAAATCTAAAATGAAATCTGCCTGTATGTTTTAAAAAAAAATGTTGTTTATGTAAAAGTTTGTTAAATGGCAGAAGCTTTGAGCATGAACTGTTAGCAAAAAGTACATTTTCATTTTTGCCTACAGAAACAAATGCTATGCGCTGCAAAAATGATACATATATTTTCTGCTCTTCTTCTGACACAGATATTTAGTTTTGCAGTAACCTGTAGATATTAGCTGTGTCACCAGTAGATGGCAATATTGTTTATTCCATATAGTTCCCATATGCTCGGCAAGTCCTACCAAAAAGCTGTTTCTGTCCAGAGAAAACAAGTAATTTTTCGTATGGCTTTTAAACCACAACATGTCTACATGTTTGACAGTAGTAATTGTGTATTATTAGGAGCACAGTTTGTCTCAGGTTTTGTTTATTTTCCTTGGATTCTAGAGAGAAATATCTTTTGATTTTGAAGGACATGTCATCTAGGTCTTTGACATAGTCTGTCATAGATTCAGCTGTATTAGTGGGACAGTTGATCTCTTCCAGCTGCTCACCACCATCCCTTTGCTGGAGGTTCCAGCTCTTGGAGAGCAGTTTGTATATGCATTCTCTAAATCACATTAGGAAGAATCATCTGGTTTAAGCTAACCCTGCCAGTTTTGCTTGAGGTAAATTAAAGAGAAGTTACTTCAGCTGCATGGATGAATAGAGCAGAAGCACTGTGATGAGTGTGCGGAGCTAGTCAGTCTTCCACAGGCAGGAAAACAACCTTCTCGCTTACAGGAGAACATCTGTGTATAGTCTGAAGGTCTCGCTCCACAGAGGGATGTCACTTTGGGCTTACATTGTTTTTCTTCTAAAATGAACGTTGTTTTTCAACCATAGGTGCACAAACATACACACTACCTTACTGTTTGAAGCAAACCTACAATGAGTTAGGAATACCTTAACTCATTCATGAGCTTTTAACGCAGACCTGATTGCTGTTATGATTACATGCCATGAGGCAGGAAAAAAGCTGTAGGTCACGAGTTTGGTTTTTAAGTAGTATTCTATATTTGAGAAACAATATTTACCTAAAAAGTGAACTGGGAGATTTTTGCATTAGGTGCATATTGCATGATTTCTAATATCCATGAGTCTTTGCTGACCCCTAGTCTTTCTGCTTCCTTAAATTCTGCATAAACCAGCATGAGATCTCAGTCCTCCTTGTTCCTTTCTTTTTCTTTTTGTATTGCAGTCTAACTAACATTGTTCACAAATGTCTTGGGTAGAACAACCATAACTAGGAGTGAGATGAGCTACAAAAATATGAATGTTCTTTGATATTTAACTACTTCAGTTTGCATACCTAGGAGATAAACCTTAGTTGTCTTTTCTTAATTTAATTTTTTCTTCAAAACTGAAATGTAACCCAGGACACAGAGTGATGGGATTCAGTAGCCATTCACCTTCATACAGTAGCAATAAATCATGCTCCAGTCCAAAAGAGAGGAGCTTTGGTGAGCTCATATCAATTCCTTTGTATGTTCTGTTGTTTGAAAAAAAGATCAGATACTTGAATAGAGAGGAGATGGCTGATTAAGGATTAAAATTTATTAATAGGATTACCTGGACAGAGCACTAATATCAGCAAACTGAGTGAATAAACTTTCTATTATGTTGTATGTTATTTCTGATAGTATTTGCTAGTCCTTCATGTTTTACGGTTCTAAGATGCATTGTGAAATTTAAAAGTAAAAATTCTTTGACACATCTTTGCAGGTTGGCATGGATATGATACTGAGAGAACTTGCAGAACTGCTGCAGCATCAAGGTTTTCCTTCTCTTTGAGGACCTTTTTGATTTTGTCAGCTGCGTGTTGGTTAGGAGTCAGTTCTGTTTCTGACAGTGCCACCAGCTCACTGTGGCTCTTCAGATCTTTTCCTTCCCCTCTCCTTAAGTAAAATGAGAAGAAAAAAATACATACACATATATATTTATAAAGTAATTTGAAAGTTATAATTGGAAAATACTTTCTAGTATTAGGTACAAAGATTAGTCTTTAATAGTGATATTTACATGTACGTATATTCTCAAAGATTAAACTTAATGACTTACTGTCCACATGTAGAAGACTGAACAGCTGCATTCTTTAAGACTGCTGATACTGAATAGTAGTCTGATTTCTGTAATAAAATGCTCTTGTTCTAAGATCATTTGCCTGTCCGACTTAATCAGACTTGAATCCATTGCTGCAATCTCAAATTGGATGGAAGACCTTTTAATTTGGAAATAGATCATGTAGGTGGTCCTGAGCTGGAGTTTCACGTAACTGTATCAGTCTCTAGCAGTGTCTGTACATGTTGCTAATTAATTGGTCTGCAGCCTTCATCATTTTTATTCCCATAGAATTAAGTAGATAGGTTTAATTGATGAGTTTGTTTCTATATGGACAGGTAATCTCACCTCAACGCATTCCTGCCACTGTGACTCCTACCTTGTTGATGTCCCCAATGGTGTTCACTCAGTCTACACCTGCTCCACCAAAAGCAAATGAAAGTGGGCGGTTAGCAGGAGCAACCCAAGAACCTGCTGCTAGCTCAGCTAGCCTTCTTCTGCCATTGCAAACCCCAGAGCCATCTGCGGTCAACAGCAGCTCAATGACAAAGATGCAGCTGCAGGAAACACTTCTACACCTGATCCAGGTAAAGCACCAAGAATTCTCCTACTTTGCCTAAAATCCTGGTTCCCATTTTGATATAAGCACCCTATAATCAGTTGCATCTGTCTGTCTAGAGGCCAAATGAGTAATAAAAATACATGTTAGCGGTTGTGCTACTTACAGCTGCATGTTAACGGAGCACTATGGCGTAGACTGGGGATGTGATAGCCTCTCACACTGCTGGCTTGACTGCATTTTGATTAATGCATCTGATTTTTGGGTTTGGGAAAGATCATGAATTTGATGGAAAAGAACAAAGATGACTGAAAGCTTCACAAGGTTGGCCTATGAGCCAGAGAGACATCTATTATATTTTTAGCTAAGGATAAATAATGGGTGATTATCCTAGCTGCCAAATATTTCAGAGATACGTGTTAGCAGTAAGAGGAATTCAGATGGGAAATTAAAATTGCAGGATGACTGTGAGCAACTTTAAAATATGGGTTAGATAACCTAAAAATATACTAGTTTGGTGTATGCAATGTAATTCTCTAGTTCAAATGCTAAAATTCCTTTTGCTGCAGTTTTTCAGGTTTAAATGTGACAAAGCATTAACATTATGTATGAGATGATTGTTTACTGCTCTGGGATGATATGAGTGATGATGAATATTTTTTTCCTTAACTTGCCATGTGATGAATATCTGAAGAGTAGAAGTTGAGGAGAGATTATATAACTAAAGACCTGGCTATAAAGCACAAGGAATAGACACAGAGGTTTAAGGGCCCAATTTGTAGGCCAAAACTATGCGCCTGTGTGGCTTTGGAGTAAAAATAAGTGTCATTATTAGAATGTTAAAGCTACCTAAAATGTGATTTAAGTTATAGACCCGGAAAAAAATATTATCTTTAACAAATCAGAGGCTTTTCTCATTTTACCCCATGTTTTTACATTGGCATTAAAAAATAAAATACCACATTATCCTGTCTTTACATACTTGGAGTATCTGGATAGTTGCAAAACCATATATGAAGTTAAAAAGGAAACTAGTCCAGGAAAATTGGATTTTACCCTCTGAAACTTGTACTTGTAAAATGTGTATTTGACCCTGCTGTTCTTGGTGACAGTTACCTGGAAATTATTTACTGCTCATTTCATACCTGTTATTCTCCATTATATAAAACTGCAATCTCAGATGCTCCTGATTTTCCTCAAATAGTATCTTGATTTTAATTATGCTCATATGTTTATGTGAGCTACTTAGGACATTCTTTGTTAATGTGGGTTGACCCATTCTTGCAAAACGATCCTCAGAAGCAGAAAGTTAAACAAGCATCAGAGCAAAAGGAGCAGCATCAGTTAGGAGCATTAAGTCTAAAAGAGCTAAACAAGATGCAAGGATTTGCCTACCTAGGATTTAGTACAGGATCAAAACCCAGGGTGTTTCACTGTTCCTTCAGATGTGCTTGGAATTATCACTGACCTAATAGAGGAAACTACTGAAGGAAATCCCTAAGTAAATGAGGGCAAAGAGCAGAAATTACAGGGTTGTATCATCACCACACTATCATGCAAGAGTAGTGGATGCAAATTAAATCCACTTTGAGTTTGGAAAATCTGTTTTCTGTGTGCTCATTACTTCTTATGGAGATACAGTCATGTCTGCTGCAGTAAAGTTTATATTCATGTCCAGTTCTTCTAAGGCTACTAGCAAGGCTTGGAAATAATACATATATTTGGTAAAGGAAATCACCTTCCTATTGCTCACTTTTTAAAATACAGTAAGGTCGAAAAATACCCGGTCCATGAAATGAAGAAACCTTGTAATCTCTTTACTCAAAACACCTATCATGCACTAACAATTATCTGTTTTGCTTTTCAGAACGATGACAACTTCTTAAATATTATTTATGAAGCATATCTCTTCAGTGTGAGAAGGGCAGCAATGAAAAAGTCTATGTGAAAGATGATTTTTAAATTCAATTTCTGTTGCCTCCTGAACTCCACGAAAAAGGTTTCAAATTTTTCAAGTACGTTTATGTTTAAAGAAATGAATGGTCTTAAGCGTTTTACATACACATAGATTTTGCTTTTTGGCAAGTACATGCTGTATTGAGAAAGAAGCGAGCGGGAATGGATTGTGCCTTTAGGGAGGGGAGCGTCATGATACTGAAGACTTAATCACAAAATATCTTAAATTATTTTTTCTTACATTTGTCCATACTTAGAATTGGTTTCCCTGCATAAGGACTCACTTCTCAGAATTCAGTTTCCTTTTTTACTTGCAGTGTGGTTATTCAGTGGCTAGGTATTTGTCATAGATTTTCTCTGGAACGTCATACCCAGTTGGCCCGGTGAGCGTGCCCACCTCTGACCACAAGGTGGCAATGTGGGACTGCTGGTAGGAACGTGAAAAAACGGCTGAAATCTTGGAAGGGAAGGTCTTGGGAGGACTGATTTATCATCGTACTTAGTTGTCTGCAAAGCAATTTAGACGAAATGTCATGACTTCCCCCAAATTTTTGTAGAAAAATCTTTTTCTATTTTAACAAGCATTTTTTTAGCTAGCTGTAGAAGTGGGATGCTGCAGGTGTTGTGAGGAAATGGATGGGCGGGGGGAGGGGGTGGTGTTTGTGAATGTACTTGCTGTCAGTGTAGCTCTGGGGTGGCACTGGATTCATGTTTCTATTAAACCAGATCCAATCTGCATTATTACAAGCAATGTACAACTTTGTTAAGGGGAAGGCTACCTGGTGTAAAAGTCCTATTAAATTTTTTTTAGTGTGTTCCTGGAGCACAGTGATTTCATTGATCCATTTCTAAAGAAAATAAAATGGATAATCCCTACTATGTGCTGATTTCATTTTATTGTACCATGGACTATGTATTTAGAATTGTTGGGCCACTTGTATTTGTATGACTTTAAAATGGTTTTATACTTGTCAGAAGACACATGAGGTTTTAAATCAATTAGAATAAATGACTGAAAAAAATTTAATGTATATTTTTATTAGCATCTGCTGCTAAAATGCCAGTTTACTACAGTTTAGGAACCCAAAGTCGTTGCTGAGGAGGTACTTCTTTTGTGAGTGCAGAGAACCCACAAATGAGTATACACGCTTCTTTACTATGGACATTGATATAGGCACAACTCAGTAGTCTCATCTATGAAGGTTTTTCAGTGTAAATTTGGATGCTGGTTTCAATTACCATAGTTGTAATGATGCAAACAGTTGCCCCTACCCCCATACGTCTGGCCTTTCTCTAGTGTTGTGTGATTGGGGGGGGGGCAAGGAGGGGAAATTTGCTCACATTCCTTGGGAAAGTGTCTAAATCAATTAAAAAAAGTTAAGAGCTACTTTCTTTATACACAAGTGAATAACCCCTAGAGACTTGTGCCTACAAAACTACTAGACTTTTTCTGCAGCTCATAGAGAGCAAGTTGTATTCTAGTTCCATATTGTTACCAAATTGCTTACAGTTCTTGCAGATTCAGTGAAAAGAACATGTTGAGCAAATACCAGGAAGGACAGACTTTAAACATAGCAAGTCCTAATTCTAATCCTGTAGCCACAATAATTCATATAGCCATTATATTTTATGGGATTCTACTGGGTTAGTTGGTATTATTTTGGAATGAACTAGTGTGGAAGAAATTGGAATCTACACAAAAGAGTTTGTGTGAAACTAACTAAATATGTGCATAATTGGTGTCTGTGATACTGGATTATCTGAGAGTGCAATTTAAAGATCGTGGGGACGCATAGTTAAGACCTCATTTGACATGTAGAACTTCTGTAATTGGTGGGTAAAAATAATCCTTAAGCATCTCAAGCTGTGTTTGTGATAGGGTTTCTAGTCATGAGAGAAACATTTTTATTTACCAAAAAGGCAAGTAGAAATTTTAAAAACATCCTTATTTATTGCTTTTCAGAGTAACGTATCATTTACAAGAATTAAAGGCATATTTTTTCAAACATCTTCTTTTAACTCTTGATGCTTACGACAACTGTAGTACTGGCACTATGCTTGACAAGCTGAGGCTTATCTTAGAACAGACAAGGATAGAGCTAATTCAGGGTTTCTTCTCACTGCCCTTCCTTCTGGTTACATTTACACCGAGTAACACTGACAGAATTGGATTTATCTCACTGTATTATGCTATAAGGGATTTCTGGGATTGTTTAGGAGGCATAAAGTTGCCCTTTGTGGAGTGAAGAAGGGAGGTGCTGTTTTAGCTGATTTGCATGTTTACAAAGAATGATAGAGGTAAGATAGAACAGGCTCAGAAAGAAACTGAATTTTATGACAATGAACAGAAGAGGAAAAGTGGGGAGAGAATTCTGTGGAGAAATGAAGCCAAACTTCTTGTCTAGGTTTCCATTTCACATGGCAGATCTGCTTCGTCAGAGGCATTTGGGAACTGGAAGCTGAGCTTGGAGTCATACCAGAGTGTAAAACTATACTGTGGCCCTTTCTCTCTTCTTTCTACTGCAAACTGAAGTATCCAACTCAGAAAAAGGGTTTTTCCAGAAATATAGTCGGAGCCTTCCACTACCGTGGAAAAGCTGGAGGATCCTCACTTAATACTGAAAACTTAATCTCTGCCTTTTGGTATTGTGTTTTGTTTAATAACTTTTTTATCAGCTGTGACTGTTTCTTTATGCAGCCAGATCTGTGCATGATACAAGAATGTTTTATTTCAGGTTTGATAGATCACCTTTGAACTAGGGTGGTTCTGAACACTCAAGTTGCCTTATTTTTTAAATTTTTTTTAAGACACTCTTAGAATTAGGGAGCCTTAAGCTAGCAAGGCCTTTGGAGAGGAAAAGGCCACAGCAGTTAGGATTGCCTTTCTTTGGGCCTGTTTTGTTAATCTGAAAAAGGAAAAAAAGTAGCAAGCAGAAAATCAGAAGGTATGTAAGAATCACCTTAACTCTACTTCAGATGCTTCCACAGTATGCATGTGTAATTTTTTTTATTGCCTGTGTATTTCTTAATATACTGTTGGGTTGGGTAGGTGGGGTTTTTTTTTCTTCCAGTAGAATAAGTACCTTGTAAATTGGGGTTTAGCAAGAATTCCAGAAGTTGCAGCAATGTTTTATGCATTAATCCCAGTCTCAGCCTTGAATTGATATTAGGTTTCGATGTAGTTTCACCTAACCACTGTCCACTTCCTTAGAGAATTCCACACCTATTAAACTACAGTGAGAAGACAAGGAGAAGAAAGTCAGTGAAATAGTGAAGCATAATCTCTGTCAGTGTTTATCACGGAAATCTGTAATATTCAATGAAGGCATCCAAATCTTTCCTCAGGCCCTTCTCACAGAAAATTCAAATCCTTAATTTGATTTTTGTTCATTAGCTCTCTGTTGCTCCTCTATTTACTCCTTCTTGTTGTAGCTGCAAAGGGGATAATTAAAATTGTACAGCAAAATAAAATTTTCCAGGAGCAGGATGCTTCATCTCCTCTGGCAATCTATTTAGAACATGTGGAGCTTTGAAATTTCAGTAATAAAAGGGGTGAGTATCCGAGATATCTTTGTCCCTTTAGGATATTAAAATCACAGGTTAATATTGTAGCAAACTTGGAGATCTTCGCTGAAGAAAAAGCAAAATTAAAAGACATTCCAGTAAGCATTTGAGGCTGTAATGTAGAAAATGTTATGAGGCAGCAGCTTTACCCAGAGGGATCCCTGAAACTTAGAAAAAGGCAAAATTCTAGTCCTGGAGATTAATAATGCACTAAATAATAGTAAATTAATCCTCAGTCAACCCACAGTAAATTTTACTGCTAAATCCTAAGGACTTTTAGGAGAGTGTTAAAAGTCCTTGCCTTTTCCAGACTGCTACAGATACCTCCAACTAGGTTGTTCTGGCCTCTAGATGTAAATCTGTGTGCAGCTGAGTTGTGAATATAGGAGGGAGGGAGCTCGGCATATACAAACAGGAGGAGGAAAATGTGGTTCTGCAAGACACTGAAGAAACAAAGGTTGTAGCTTTATAAACACTTCAGGCTGGCTCTGCTGCTGAAGATGCAGCCCATCCCAGCCACCCACTCCTAGCTGCTCCTCCCTGCTCCCACACCAGTCTTTCCTTCCTTTTTTCCTTTATTTTTTCCTTTTTTATTTTGATTGAGACAGCTACATGGTAAAATGCATTGCAGCAGAATTAGTCCAGGTTAAGACACCCTCCATGCCAAGGCTGGTTTTAACCTAGATGAATTCAGCGGGTGGCAGCCCAGGCACCTGTATGAGTGTATGGGTAGGGGTGTGCAGCCGTGGGGGTAAGGGGGTGGGATGTGGGGAGAGGAAAGTGAGGCAGGAGACTTGAGCTACAGTGCCGCCTTAAACTGACTTGCAGCTTTTGTGAAACTGTGATCTAGAAGCCCTTGCCTCTTCATTGGCATTGAGACTCAGAAGATGCCACAAAGACCACCATGTGACTTCATTGTTATCCCCTACCTTGGCTCCGTGTGGAAATCCATGAAAGTGTTTGCAGATACCTCCACAAAGGGTAACTACTGTTCATGAGCCCAGGCTCTCCAGGCTCTCTGCAGAGCCAGTGGAAAGACAGGATCCTCTTGAGGGCAAGTGTCAGTACAAACCTAATTTAGCTTGGGAGATTAGATTGACGGGGCTAAAGTTAGCCTTTGCAAACACGTTGCCCACCACCACCATCTTGTAGTGAACCAGTACTGACATCAGAGTCAGCCCCTACCTTTCTTCACAATACAGCAGATGTTTGAGTGAATTTTCCCTTCCTTTTTATTTTTTTTTTTAATTTAATGGAGATTGTACCATCAAACCTGAACAGACTGTTCAGATATAAGTCTGCCCAGCATGGAAGTGAATGTGAAATGCAGGAACCAGATTGCTTTTGTATGTGTAGCTGAAAAAAACTGCTGAAACAAGCAGGAAATAAGCCCTGGAAAGATAAAGGAGAAAGAAAAAAAGAGATTTTTAGGTAATTTTAAAGAATACCTTTTGGAGAAAATGTGTCCAGTATATGAACACCTTTACTTTATAGCTGTTGTGGAAAAAAATTGAGTTGCAAGTAATCTCAATGCTTCTTCCTTTAAAAGGTGAGCAACATCATAAAAACTTCCAAGGAATGAATTAGAGTAGTAAACATCTGGTGCACACAATAGGAAGTCACTACACATTTTTTGAGAGCAGCAGCTTTAGTCATACATGTAATTAAAAAAAAAATTTTTTTTAAACCATTTGGGGCATATATTAAGTAAAAGCCCTTTTTACTATATTTGGACACAAATTCCACGAAAAGCAAAGCAAGCTCTGAGTTCAGAACAATGTGTCTGCACGAACACCACCAATAAATATAGTCGTCAGTAAAGGCAGAAGAGAAAAAACCTCTGACATGTGGTAACTAAACGAAAGTCAAGAAATAGAAAGGGTGGTATCTTATTATCAGCAAGAGAGTAGCCTGCTTTCATGCCATGAGGAAACTGGGGGAAATGATGGCAAAGTCCTACAGGTGCTACCATGTATACAGAGGGATGCTAATCCCATCATTAGATCCTACATAAATATTAATGCTTTTCTTGTCCAAGTACTGCCACCCTGCTCCATAGGCCCCTGTGCTGAATGCGGAACTGCTGTGCATTGCCTTGAACTGTGCTGCTGCACATCTCTGTTACACCCTGTAGCTGCGGGTACAGCCACTGGTACTGTATTTCTCCACCCAGTACGTGAACTCTACTTCTGAAAGATACTAAAACAGAGATATATATTACTATTATGTCACTTCAGAAACCTCCCTACCTGTGTGTTTTTCTGCAGCATTTGCCTGTAAATACAATGTTTAGAGAAAGAGAGGAAAGGAGCGTGCAGGCTTTTGGCAGCACTCCCAGCACAGGACTACTCAGGCTGGGAACAAAAGCTCTGTTTTCCTTCATTTTTACTGCTGCTTAGCAGCCTGGCTCACTAACAGCAGCCTTCTTTCCACTTAGAGCAGTAGCCCCAGACCTACCACTTAGTAAAAGTGCCTGCATCTTGCCTTCATCTAAGGTTTTTATTTTAATGCCTGAGGCTCCCCTCTCGGGTTCTTATCAGGGAAGTCCTGCCTCTCCTGGCTTCTCTCATGGATGCAGTGAGCTGTGGCTGAGACTTTGAATTAGAGGAGCCATCAGGCTGTAGTATCATAACATAATTCAGGGATCCCATACTTAATGCTTGCAGTTTGGCACTAGAGGTGTAACTCCCATCTCTTTCAGAGGTATGTTTGCAAGCAGGTTCAACTGCTTGTCCCTGCTTTCTCACCCTCTTGTGATACACCTTTCCCTTCCCCTGTTTCTATACCTGCAGGTCAAAACCCAGTGCTTATCTTCTCTTTCCTACCACTGCCTCAATTCCTATAATTGCCATCTCCAGTTCCTCCGGGCAGCTGCTCACAGGGAGATGTTTGCCCTTGTCTGCCATGTGAGCAAGCACAAGCCATCACCGTGTGCTACTTTCAAGTGGATCACATCCCACCAAAAATGTGCCACAACTTAGGAATGTCTGGTCAATATCAGCAGGACCAAAGATCAAGATGATGAATCCTATAACAAATAAAAGCTTTGTTATCTTTGAGAAAAGACCCTGCAAGGATTATAAAACACAAGCTTTGTCAAGGGAAGGATAGAAGGAATGAGTAGAAACATAAAGAAGATGAAGAGTCTCCAGTTAATCCTTTGACTGGGAGGTATGAAGAAATGCTGGCTATATACTCAAGAAAATCCAGCAAGGTCTTTGAAAGGTCAGTGAATAGTTCTGAACAGAAGTGAAAGCTGGGAATTTTCAAGTCACCTGTAGGAACAGAAGTGAAAGTGTGGAAATTGAAAGAGGAAACAGGGAGATGGAAAAGCACAAATGAAACATGATTTTGTTCAGGAAAACTTTCACTTCCTTGTATAAAAGCAGAAATTTAGAAAGCATTAAAGTTCAGAAGAAACACTAAGGTAATCCTTCAGTGTGGGGGGCTGCTAAATCCAGTTCTTCGGTGTCAAGTGCACTGAACCAGCCGGATGACCAAAGATGAAGACAGCGAGCGCTTATTTCTGAGACAGCAGCAGCAGCCAAAGCAGACTCAGCTGTGCAAAGCAGAACAGTGCAAGTGCTGCTGCGCATACCTTGAAGAAACCAACTCATGAAAAGGGAAAGTTTCACAGATAAAATACCAGCTTAGGAGGTGATAGAAAGAGAAAAGTTAGGTACTCTTCTTGTCACACCATTAACAACATGTTTAATTGCACTGGTGCTGAGGGGGACAGGTCTGAATATATAGATGGGGTGGGGAAGATAGGTGGGTTCAGGTACAGAACAGAGGGACACAAACACTCTGGTCGATATTTAACCCAAAGTGCTCTGCTCTTTCTTTGGGAGGGATGATTTCATAATCCACTTAAAACATCTTTGGATGAAAACTCTTACAGGATTTTAAAGGATTCCTATTTCTTACATATATTTTCTATGTCTTCAGCATTGCTCTAAAAGTACTTTTACACAAATAGCTAGATAGAGACAAAGTATCTAGAAGTGCCTTTTTACACAAATTACCCTTGCAAAGGAGAGAGAAGGAAATATTATCTCTATTTAAAATGGACATGAAGAGTGGTTCTGTAATGGATTTATGGAGGTCACAGAAGAAGTCAAAAGGCAAAGGCAGAGACTGATGCTCAGTCACGCCTCACTGGGGCTTCGCTCCTTTCTCCATCATTTCATTTTTGTTTGCAGCAAACAGAAAAATCCCTCAGTCTAGCCCAAACTACTCTGATTCCCAGATGCAGCACTTCATAAGAGATCAGCGTGTTGTGTAGGTGGCGAAAACTGGAAAAAGCAAGGAACAGACAGAGGCAACAGCAGAAGCCTAGCAACCAAAAGCAAGTCCTGACAAATGCGGGATTTCTGATGTTATGTTTTTTCCCTTTGCAGGTGCTATATGACCCAGCAGGAATCCCTTCCCCTCTCCATTCCTCTGCAACGTCCCACAGGCTGGCATGTGACAGCCTGGTGTGCCCTGTGCCTGCTGTAGGGCAGACGAATAAACAAAGCCAGCAGGAATTAACAGAACAGCAACAGTATTTTCATATGCAATTCCTGTATTGATCAAAAAATAAATTACTGTTACTCTGAAATGTACTCTTTCCAGCTGTGTGATAGAGATGACACTAAAGAGGCCAGTCAGTGCAAGTTCCCCATTATCCTTCCTGTCCCATTAGTGTCTGCTCTTCCCTTGGCTCTTTGCTCGGAGTCTCTGATGTGATTTGCGATGTGCTGCTGACAAAGCTGCTGTTGTGCTTCCTCCTTAGAAATGTTTTTCTTCTACCAGATGACTGCAGCAGCTTAACGGGAGTCTTACAAGGTTTTTTGATGTTCTGTCCAGAGGTGAGCAATTGCTACTGGCATTTCAGAAAAGCCCAAAATTAACAAGAAGTCCATTTTCAGAGGGAGAGGAAAAGGAAAAACCTCCTGTGTGTTAGCTACTTCCCCTCAAACATAAGTTTGCCAGAACACATTGGAGGATTGAGCTGTCAAGATCTGTTCCTGCCCCTGTCCTTTGCCATCCCAGTCTTCATGCGCCAGAGAAAGCCCCTGGCCCAGCACAGCACTGCTCAGCAATGCTGAAAACCACCGTGGATCATGAAACATCTTCCTGGTTCCTGAATGCAATGACTTTTCACCTTGTCTACACAGAGCCCCTGCACAGAGATTGAGCTCACTGGGTGCTCTCAAGCACATTATCTGCATTTGTTTTTATACTTTCTTGGCCCTGAACTGCCATACGCACAACTTGCAATTTTCTAGTGCTAATAACAATTTTCTACTTGGTTAACATGTACAGCACCATACTAAATCCTGCCAAAAAGCAGGAAAAGGGCTCCATGGCTATTGTAGCCTGTTAGGTTTCCTAGCCCTCCTAAGCAATCTGTTCTAAGGAGTTTTAGTTACACCAACCTCCTCTGCTTCCATCTTATTCCATACTAGATGCGTTAGGTTATTTATTTTTTTGGTTTAGGCTGGATATGACCAGCAGCATGCAGTATGGGAAAGCCTGCTGGCCTCCCCCCAGCATTTTGGGAGGACTGTGGAAGCCGTAAGCTCCTTTCTTTCCTGATCACCCTCAACAGATGTTCATGTTAGTGAGATAAGAACAACAGCCTGCCCTTTGCTGCTGGAGATCATCCTTGGAGGGAAAGCTTTGGAAGTGAACAACCTTTGCAGTTTCTGTTTCTGCCTAGGTAGACAAGGAGAGAGCAGCTGTTGGTAGATGCGAAGCCAGACATTAGCATGCAGGAAAAACTATCAGCAGAGCTCTGGAAAACCTCTAAAAGACCTGTAGGAGCTCATGGTACTTTAAAGATGGGACAAAACTGACCAGGACTGCGACAATAGCCACAGTACAGTTTGGAGGTTCCCCAGCAAAGGACTTGCAAAGTCCGGGGCACCATTTACATCTCCAGAGTGGGATGAGGAGTGCTGGGTCTCCGGGCTTGTGTACTGCCCCAGCACCCACAGAAAGCCACAGCCAGTCTCAGGAATTCACCTCCTAAATGAGCCGGAGCTTGCAAGGTGGAGGTGCAAGTTAAGGGGAATTTGCTGGTACAGGAGAGCAGGTGGAGTGTCCTGGCAGAAGTGGCTGGCCCTGTGCCTCAGCAACAGAGAGCGGGTAACCGTAATGATGCATCACAGCATATACTGTAAAACCCAGCAGTTGTGTTTGGTCCTGGTTTCCCTCCACCAACGGGTTCCACACAGGTAGGTGACACTCAGAGACTGCTGGAGTCTTATATAGCTGGAAGGTGCAGGGGGAAACCTGAGCATGACCTGCCTTATATAATAATTTAGACTCCGTACACCCCTAATGCTGAAAAGGCAGGTCCCTGTGCAGCACAGCATGCCACTGCTGCTGGGTTGCAGTCACCTCACATCTGTGGCTGTTCAGCTAGGAGCACTTGTGCCCTGGCCTGCGATGGAAACATCACGTACGTCTGCCCAGGGCTCTCCTGAGACACCCCACCAACGGTGTGGTGGGTCCCCTGTGCCGGCTGAGGCTGCCGTCCCTGTCCCTCCAGTTAGGTGCAGTTCTCATGTACCCTGCAAGAGCCACCGCCATGGGGACATGCCCCTTCAAAGCAGCATTTGCCAGCACACTCCTGGACTAGAATTGCCAGAGCAGCTTTGCTGACTCCATCCGTCATGGTCTTTCAGATGTGGTCTTCATTTCTTGCAACGTAGTGCTTTGAAAATGGACAAAGACATCACAGTCTAATGGCTGTTCTAAGTGTCCAGAGCAGAAGTGCTCCACCAGAATTACCAACATGCAAGCTCTCACTGTTGCCTGCTGTGACATTTTGGCCCCAACACAGCCATGAAGTAGCTTAGTGGCTGTCAGAGTGTGAGATTGTACATTAGAGTACAAGAAGAGCCAGGTAATGCTTTTTCTTTGTAGGGGATTTATAGGCCTGGCAAGCAGAGTAGATCTAGATTTAAACTGCAGCTAGAAAAGGGAATCACTCCAAAATGAGAATGCCAATTAACTCCAGCACCACTTGAACGAATTAAGCAAAGGTCAGAGCTGCAGCAAGCAGCCATCACTAATGAGATTTCAGTGCCGCTCTGCCTATCTTATGCACATCAGATTTCCTGCGAAGGAATCCCCCGGGACACAACTGTTTGGCTTCTGTCTGAAACTTCAAGAGCCTCTGGCTCGGAAAGATGTTAACTTCACCCTTGATGTTGCACTAAGCAGAAGGCAGGCAGTTGGAGTGCTTCTATAGCAAATGGCAGATGATTTTAGACAGACATCACAACTTGGAATTCAAATTTTCTTTTTTGCAATATATGCATGCATTATTTATTTAACTATAGCTCTGGTAATTCTAAATTCCATTTTTTGTCATGGACAGTGAATGCAGTTCTTAGTTTTATTTCAAGCGTACTGCAGACTGCTTTGTCCCCAACGCAGGTAAATGGTTTGCCGAGCTGTCCGTCTCGCTGTCTTCTGATTGTCTCACATGCTGCCCAGATGCTGACAACAGCAGAAAGAAGCACAATAAGAGAGGCTGCTAGAAACTGATTTTTTCAGACATATACTTTGCACACTGTTATATACTCCAGCAGTAAGAGAGCGGTAATTTGCTCTCATAACATATGTCCCTAGACCAGGCTAAATCCTTGTGAGCTATTATTTCCTGGGGGATTGAGAGTCTCCTTGGCCGGCACCCATGTTGGGAGGAGATGGCTGCAACCTGGAGAGACCTCACCCACCTCAGGGAGCTACCGGCCCTGTCATCCCCTGCTGACAGGGGTTAAAAAACATCCGCAAAAACTGCTAAGAAGAAACGCACTGGTTTGCTTCCTCAGCTAATTTGTGCTCCTTGAAGGAAATCAAAGGCAGCGTTTAATGATCCTTCTGGGCACAACATAATTTGTATCTTCATCCTTTTGGGGCAGGCTCACAGCACGAAAACCCCTGGGGTGGAGGGGAAATCTCTTTGAAAGGCATTCGCCGAGCGAGATGCTGTCAGATATTGAAGGGAGGAAGAGTGAGTGTGTGTTATGAAAGTTGGCAGGTGACTGAGCTAATTACAGACTCGGAGGCAATTTAGGGTGACGGGAAGTGACTTGAATTGTAACCAGAGGTTAAAAGAATTTAAAAGGAGACAGTGCCGGTGCTGCTGTGCTCAGATGGGCTGAGGACTGTTCCCCATCAGCCCGCTGAGCAGCTGCAGGTCAGGGAAACACCTTTCACACTCCGCTGCAGAGTAGTTTCAGAGCAAAACACAAGCTGCTGCAACATGGTATTAATCAGATGTGGAAAGCCTTGCAGACCCTTCCTCCAGCCCTTTCTCTTCTTCAAAACTGTCAGGGTATTTTTAATAACAATTGATGGTTGCCTAAAATCACAAAACATGTTTTCATTAATATTCATGAAAGAATGGACTGTTTTTATCTACACCTACATCAATGTGTGGTAGAATGTATCCAAAGCCCAGCTTTTATCTTTAATCACACTGAAACTGATCGCCTCTGATTTTTGTGGGGAAAAAAATACTCCTATTTTCAAAGGAGAAAAGCATGAAATGTTATAATTTGTGACCTAGAATTTTGGCAACGCTGCTCCCTTCTGTGAAATTAAAAGCACGGTAAAAAAAATAATCAAACTTTCAAGGTTTTTAATTGAGTTCTGAACATTCCAGAAATTCTAATATGCATTTCTACAGTAGCTCTTGCCTGAACACTCAGTATCATCATCATCAAACCAAATAAAATTAACAGGAAATTTTTGAAAGATTTTAAAAAAATAAAAATTAAAAAAATCTTTCTGCCTAGACATTGCCCTTTATTTATGTTACAGTAGAGTGCAGCAGCTTCCCCAGAGGCCAGGCACGACTGCTGTATATATTGTGCAAACCCACAGCTGCAGAGCCCATGGCCCACAAACGCTACGCTGGGGATAGTCAGCTCATCTGTATTGATGCCATTTTTCCTGACAGGCAGATGTTTAATGCCCGGATCACTACAGAGAGGTCTGCAGAGTGCTGCAGCCCCACTCTGTTGGCTCCTGACCCGCTCCTATTGCCAGGGACAGATAAAACCACCCTGCGGGGTCGGTTCGACTCCTGCACCACTGACAGTGTGATCCAAATAAATCAGGGGAGAGGAGTGGAGTGGTTTGCTGCTTTGCCCCGTAGATCACTTGCCATGTGAGAGAAGATGGTCCTCAGCCCCAGAGGCTATACTGTCTCCCTTTGCAAGAGTGCAGAGAATTAGAGAGCACCCTGTATTTCCAAAGCACCCCACAACTGTTACCTAATAAATCCTCATCAGGATTTCAGCAAATAGGTGAGGCAGTAACATCAGACCATGTAGGCAAGTAACTCATCTCTGTACCCTCCACATCTGCTGACCCTGACAGGGGAACACATGGGAGGAGGGACCTTCCTTCTTTCTAGCCCAGCCACGCTAGAGCAACCCTAATTTGGCCCAAATACCTCTGTCCTGATAACCTTGCAAAATCCCGAATCCTCACTAACACACTGAGTGGAGAGAAGGAGGTACTTGTAGTACGTTCTCTGAATAGGGTCATTGCATCAGGCATTTAATATGCAGGATTTCGCAACATAAAAGTTGTTGCTAGACATGTACCAAGTCAAGTGTCTTTGTGGCTGTGGAGATTAGCAGAATAAGTGACATCATTTATTTAGTCACTTGATGCACTGTAGAGGGTTAATTAACATTGATAATATATAGTTGTGGGCTTGCTTCTGGGGCAGTGGGTTGGCTGATGTGGATAATGTACAGCTGTGGCTTGTTCCTGCTAAGTAGCTAAATAACAATGAGGAGCCTGGAGGAGAAGGAGCACTGGGTGAAGAGAGAGGAGACTGGATGAAGAAGAGCCCAGGGATGTAGAAGAGACCCTGGGAGAAGCTGAGAGAAGAAGGGAGCCTGAATGAGGAAAGGCTGGCTAGAGGAAAAGCCGGGAACCCAGATGCAGCATAAGCAAGAAGCAGGGTGGACTGGCCTGAAGAGGATGAAGAAACAGCACAGAGAGTAGATGAACTTTTGGCACCTTGTGTGGGGAAAGCCTTGTTGCAGTTTGATAGTTCGGTAGTGCTGCGACAATGCACCACAATTCCTGGGGCTCCCCACAAAGCAAAGCCTGCTCCCTCCAAAAAGCTGTTCTAGTGCAACCACCTTATCACAAAAGGCTTTAATCTCTTTTATAATGGGGGTTCCCTTCCTCCTAATCAAGTTCCTTCAGATCATGTGGACTTGAAATGGAAAATGTTAAGTTTAACCCTTTGGGAGTGAAAAGATAAGGATAAAGTTAACTTTTACTCTGGGTGCTTTTGTGATGGCACCCAGGAAAGCTGCAATCAGCTCACAGTCCCCAAACTGAACATCTGCTTTTACTTTTCCTTTCTTCTTTTTCTTGTCTTGCCTTCAGAAATGGTGGGAAGATGCCTTGCTGCTGCTTGTTTCCTGTGCCTTCTGCTCTTCCTTCGTGTCTCCCTCCATGCCCTAAATTTCCTGCTGCTCAGAACACTCTACCTGATGAGGGTTTAACATGCTGCTAGCAAAAAAGAAGAAAGGAAGAGGAGAAAAAAAAAAAAAACAAACAAACCAGCTAGTTTCTTCTTGGAGTATTTAAACAAATCTAAATTTAGAGCAGAGCTGTGGAAAAAAATAGAAAGGAAAAAAGACAAAGTAACCAGCCGAAGGCATTAATTAATATGACACCTGTGTGGCTGCTTCTATAAACAACAGGGAGAGCGTGCGGCTCACAGATGACTGAGTCTGCAGGCAGGTATTTACAGAGCACCCGGGTGGAATGTGGCATCTAGAAGGACACATTTGGTCCGAGTCATCCTGCTGACATCTGATGATGCTCTGCAGGCCAGGTATTCATCCATTATTCACTACATCTGAGGCAACCTGAAATTAAGAAAGTCTGCCTACATGTCAGTTGGTCTACCTGCATATTCCCCTGAATATCCCCCCTGTGTTACGCTAGGGCCGAATCTCTCCTGCTCTACAGAGATCATAGTGAGGTATCAGGTATCCAGGTATTAGTTCCCTTCCCATGGTAAATGGACTTTTGTGTGCCTCCTCTGTGGAGTCACTGCAGGGTCTCCTTGTGACCATTGGCACTCATCAGCCTGGTCTCCGATGGCAGAGAACCCTTCCACGCACAGCTTCAGGCTGTATCAAGCATTTCCCCTGCACGCAGATGATGTTAAAAGCAGCTAATTTAACCCAAAACACACCTGGGAGCGAGGGAGCTAGCATTTTCCCACAATGGCTGCGATGAGAAAGGGTCACTCAAAGGGGCTGTGCTCACCCAGCACCACCCAGCGCTGCAGATCTTTCAGGTCTCACCAACCCAAACTTCCCAGCTCCCAGGCATGCTGCTAGCCATGTGGCCAGCCCGCTCCCAGACCAAACAGCATCTCCCTGTTGCACTGAGGCTTCCCGGAGCTCATCTGGGATTGCACAGGCCCCAGTGTGACCAAAAGGGGAGGGAGGGTAGTGCTCAGTGGGGACACCCCCCCAGCCCCCAGGCCAGGGCCTGTCTGCAGCATCAGCGCTCATGCAGAAGCGAGCCTGCAGCCCTCTTCCCCATCCCCGCTCAGCTATTAAATCCACACCTCTGCAAACTCAGCTTGAGAGTGCTAACCCTCCACTGCACTGAAACCTGATCAGAAGAGATTTGCATGACCAGCCAGTAAAACCATGACTAAAAGTACTTTTCCATTGCTGCTTCTGGCAAGGGCCCCCTCTTCCTGGCAGCTGCCGGGACAGGGAGATCGGATTCTCTAGTATTGGCAAAACACTGCACGACTGCTTTCCAAACCATGCTGAGGAATGGGTAAACCTACTCAGCCCAGAGACATCATCCTCATATCTCCTGAAGAGGACACAAGCTCAAACACTGTTAAGAGAGCAGTTTCACAAGCAGAACGTTTGACCAGGATAGAAAGGAGCTTTTGTACCCAGATGCTTACCTAAGGAGTCCTGCCAAGAGATAATAAGAGGCACAAGATTATGATCTCAGATAAAGGCATCTGCTGTGAACCACATAGTTTATTCCCATTGTGCCTTGTTTTAAGTTATTCAAAATCAAAACAAATTATTCTTATTAAGTGATTATGTCCTGGATGTTATAAGCTCAGGATCATGATGGAGCAAAGACTTGCTTTGCGGTATGCAGTGGTGGCAGGCACACAGCAAGATCCTGGTGTCTCCAGAATGAAGAACAAGTCAGTGCTGTCTTGCAACCTCTTCCCCAGTCCTGATATCTACAGTGCAAAAAGGACCCTGATGCTCACTCCAGGTGGGCCCTAAGACACTGCTTCAAAGTACCTAGAACATAGGTCTCACTGCACGGGCCAGCTGGGAGATCAGTACCATGGGTGCCAGGGGGAAGAAGTGTCTCTGGTGACCAGCTTCAGCTCCATAGACCTCCTGGCAATAGGAGTAGTATCACAAGGAGCTTGATGCTTGAGGAGGCTGAGACACTGTCCCGTCTGTTCTTCATCTCCACGAAGCTGCATACTCTTCTCTTTGCTGTGTTCAAGGTTGTTGCCATATCCTTTTTCCAGCTGGCTTTCTGATAGAGAGACACTTGGCTGCCACAAAATGTGCCTTATTGACCAGTGCTGCATGGAGAGAGGTTGCCTCAAGAGGTTGTGCCATGCCCGGCACATCTTTCTTACCAGCTTTCTCTGATGCTCCAGTGTAGAGTTCCCCTTTCTTCATTTTGCCCCATTGTCCTTATATTTATCCCACCATAAGACTACATGTTAGTCTGCTCAGGCATTTCCAGGTCAGGGTCACCACATGAATGCATTAAACAAATGAGGATTTCTACCGTCTTTAATAAACTCTCCTCATACACTGCTTACACCACTGTTTTGATTATATTTATTCTTTGGCTTGTCTTGACATTTGCCAGCATATTCTCATAACAACATAATCCAAACTGAACTCAGGGTCTAGTCAAACCAGAAACGAATAGAGCTAGTAAATCTTCCCCCTGCCTGTGCATACAGCACAAAATCGCACTTTTTATTGCCCCATGGTTTTGCAAATTTAACTCTAATGTGCTGTACTCGCTCACCCCATATCTCTTGCAGCTGTAAATTCTTACTCCTTGTTATGTGTTTACTTTCATTCTTTCTCATAGGATTCATTTGTTTTTTTCCCCAGTCAAATCCTGCCATCGTTTTTCTCCTCTCCATGCTCCCACTGTGCTCGCGCACTGTCGTGGCTGAGCTCTGCATAAATAACTGGATGCACACTAATCCCATTAAGGGCCCTCTAGTCACCTGGGGATTTCCCGTTTTCCGTGCTATTTTCATTTCATCTTCAAATCTCACTCCCTTGCAACTTTAGACCATTAAGGGGTTAAGTGTGATATAGCCAGTAAATGAGATAAATCCAAATAAAGGGATTTGGATCCCCCAGTTCAGCACGTTGCTGTCTCATTGCCTTTGCTATCAGTGTTTCAGGGTTTTCCAAACACACCAAGGGCTCTCGCTAGAACCCATCTGGATTAAACTGGGTCCCAGCTGCAAATAGCACACAGTGGCTGGAAGCGTGAGTCAAAAGACCCTGCAAAAATCACTCACAATAACTATTTGATGTTGCTCTTTGCGAAGTGGAGAAAAAAATGCTATGTAAAATATTGATTCTCCTGCCTTCAGATCTGATTTCAGCTTTTTTCAGAACATGAATTTTTATCGTCTCTTCCCCGAAGTATCCAGACAGGGAAGCCTGCCACCCTAGACGCTACCCCTCATTTTTAATCCTGGTAAACATGGAGAAATGAGACCTTGGCGGTCAGTCTTCCTAGCTCTGCTAAGAGCAATCTTCTCTTTTCAGGCTGCAGAGGAAGGGGGAGGCAGCAGAAGCCCAGCCCTGTGGTCCCTGGTCCCAGCAGCATGAATCCCAAGTCAGGAGAAGGACAATCAGCTCCTTTTGTTCCCATGGGCAGCACGCTGCATCCCTTCTCGGCGCTGAGCATTTCTGGGGGGGAAGACATTTCTCTGCATTGTCCTCACCTCCAGATTCCCCCTGGGGCCATCCAGGTCTGTAAGTGCCCCTCTCAGGGGCGAGAACCCCCATAGCACATTTGGGCCATTAGAGAAATGTGTTGCCAACATCCAGATCCGCTTTGCCTGTCGCCTCCATACGCTGACCATGGCGTTTACTGTACAGCCATGTGGTACCCTGAAGGCACTGCCTCTAGAGTGTTTGTGTGTGTAGAAATTGATTTTTTGTAGATTTTAAGGTCACAAAGAATCATGTTAACCTTCCTGTGTAACCCCTTGCACAGACTTAAGAACATAATCTGGAATTTTCAGCCCTTCAGGCCCACAACCTCTGCTTGAAGAAGATCGTAACTTTCAAAAAGATACTCCGTCTGGAGTGAAGATTGTAATAAATGATGACACCATCCTATCCTGAGGTGAGTTATTCCTGTAATTACTTAATTGCTTACCCCAGGCCTTCAGCCTCTTCATCTTGTAATTTAACCTCTATTCCATGCTTCAGGGGTTTGTCCCCCTCTCTGTATTTCCTCTGCCACTTCTGATATCCTATCTGATGAGCAGCTGTGCTGGTTTTGGCTGGGATAGAGTTAATTTTCTTCATAGTAGCTGGTATGGGGCTGTGTTTTGGATTTGTGCTGGAAACAGTGTTGATAACACAGGGATGTTTTAGCTGCTGCTGCGCTGCACTTGCACAGAGCCAAGGGCTCTTCTGCCCCTCACCCACCTCACCAGCGAGCAGGCTGGGGGGGCACAGGGAGCTGGGAGGGGACACAGCCGGGACAGCTGACCCCCACTGACCAAAGGGATATTCTATGCCATAGGTCATCATGCTCAGCATATAAAGCTGGGGAAGAAGAAGGAAGAGGGGGACGTTTGGAGAGATGGCGATTTGTCTCCCCAAGTAACAGTTACACGTGATGGAGCCCTGCTTTCCTGGCAATGGCTGAACGCCTGCCTGCCAGGGGAAGTGGTGAATGAACTCCTTCTTTTGCTTTACTTGTGTGCAGGGCTTTTGCTTTACTTATTAAACTCTTTACCTCAACCCATGAGTTTTCTCACTTTTACTCTTCTGATTCTCTCCTCCATCCCACCGGGGAGAGTAAGCGAATGCCTGCATGGTTAGTTGCCAGCTGGGGTTAAACCACAACAGGCACCAATGCTGCACCCAGTGGCACATCTGTAATACATGCCTTAGTTTTACTTCAGTGCTTTGAAATCCAGTTTCCTCCTCCACATCTTTACAAGAAACCTAATGATCTAGCGTGGCCTTGCATTTTATATTAAATAAGGCATTTGTAAACATGCAGAAGATGATTGTAAGATATTCTAATAAATGGGGTAATTCATTGCCACGAGTCAAGCTGTTCAACAGGTCACTCTAGTCATCTATAATCTTTACACTGACATATCTGTAGTTATTTATAATTCATAAATCTTGTGACGATAATGAGCTTATATAGCATGCCCCTCATCTGAGTGTGCAGTTTGCTACTTGCTACTATTCATCAAGTTCAGCCATTGGGCTCCTTTGATTCATTGGTGTCCAGACACAGATGAGGGGATGGCAATCTCAACTGAATGTTGTCCAAATGGAAAGATTTGACTATTAATAAATAATCACTCACATTAGGAGATGCTCAGTTAAAACTAGCAGAGTCATTTTTTTTCATGCCATCTTTGGTTCCTGCTGCCCATCTTCCCTCCTCTCCTCCAGGACGAGCGCCTCAGCAGGACCTGGGCTGGATGCTGCCAAGGCACCAGCTCTGCCCCGCCTCCTTGGTCCTGTGCAAACCTCAGCGCCCAGCAGAGGCACGGCACGAACCCGCTGGTGCCTGCAGGAGCCTGCCATGCACCCCACGCTCCTGGTCCCAACCTCAGGTACCTGGAGGGAAGGAGATGGTGCTGGGGCAACCTGCAGGAGCAACCCACTGGTGTCCTGCAGTGTGGCAGGGGGGCTCTGCCCACAGAGATCAAAGGGTGGGGGCCGGGGGGGGAGTTTCAAGGGTGTGGATGTGCCCCCTTTAAAGCAGGCATGGCCTGACCTCTGGCTGGAGAAGCCAAGACCTGTCTTCAGGAATCAGAGTAATCCTGGGTGATTTTATCCCACTCCACTTCCCTAAATCTGTGTCCGCTGCTGCTTGGCGAGGGGATTAAGGGGCTGCCAGGGGATTACGTAGCTGCTGCGGCTCCCAGCACGGAGCTCCCTCCCGGCACGGCTGCTCCTCGGGGCACGGAGACACACCACACCCGTGGGTGCCCACCGGCAAGGGTCCCCGGCAGGTTTTGGCTGCCCACCCTGCACTGGAGAGCCCTGACGGCACCCAGCAGCAGAAGCGACGTTCCCGGGGCGGAGGCAGCCGGGGTCACCCTGGGGCTCAGCCCCACAGCAGCAGAGTGCCCAGCCCAGCAGCATGGCAGGGGCCGTGTGGGACACCCCCCGGGGCAGCAGGAAGGGCAGAGAACCCCCGCACCCCACCGGCCGGTCCCCTTGCTGATGGTTGGCACGTGGAGGATGGGGCCCTGGGCCTTCCCATGGATGATGCTTTGGCTCTTCTGCCTCCTGCCCTCTGCCACGGCCCAGACGAAGATCCCGCTGGAGATGTAAGTGTTTCCCTCTCTGTGTGTGGGGCATTTCTGCTGTGGACTGGGCAATGCCATGGGCATGGGCAGGCGGGTGGGAGTGCCTCCCCGGCGGTGGCAGGCACTGCGGGTGCAGGCGCCTCCGGAGGGGCATGTCATTGCAGGGGGGGTGGCATTCCCTTACAATAGTGGCAATGGCTCCTGGGAGAGGACATGGGCGTGGGAGCCACAAATTCAGTTCCCAGGTCCAACATGGATGCAATGCCTCATTTTCCCGGTTCATCAAGCACAGCAATGATACTCATCTGCTTTAGTTAAGCACTTTGACATCTATTAATGCTCTGCTTAATGCACTGGGTGGCAGAAGGCAAAACCAGTTTAAAGACATGTTCATAAAACCCCATCACTGGTGCAACTTATGGAGCTTCAGCCATGGAGGCAGATGTAAGCGGCCCCAGGTTAGCAGCTCCCCAGTTTAGCAGAGCGGCTCCAGTAGACACTGCTGGCACCAGGGACATGCCAGGGATGTGTAGCACTGGTCAGGATCTGGCTGTGGGAGGCATACACACAGGGTGTTTGAGCAAACAAAGGTGCATCTCTTCAACACACATGAGATCCAGATTGTGCAGTGCAAGGTTTGTAGCGCCAGAGCTCTGATCCCTTGCTCGTATGCTGATGGCTGAAAAAAGCCTTCGTGCGCACATACGCAACCTGGGTAATACCCACACACACGTTTATTCATCTGTGTGGATGTCAGGGGATGTTAGTGGGGCAACTAAATAGGGGAAAGAGGCCACAGCACCTTTTCTTGCTTGTTCCTGCTCCACCTCACTGTACAGGGCATAACAGCCCTTCCCAGAGCTCTGGAGCACAGGAATGAAAAGCTGACCTGCAATACAAAGCCACGTTTTGTGGATGCACTGCATTTGGGTCCAAGTGCTAGTGCACATGCAGGGAATCTTGATGCACCTTTTTGGATGTGGGTTTGCAGGGCACCCATGCCCATGTGCGTGTTGGTGTGCACGAGCAGTTCCTCTGGCATGGGCGCTGCTGGAAAGCTCCCCACCAGCAGTGCGGCACATCCAAGCAGCTGACCAGCAGGCTAACGGCTCTCAGCAAACCCAGTTGATAAAAACTTCACCTTCTTAAGCTGATTTAGGCAAGTTAAATCCTTTAAGGAATAAAAATGTCAGCAGCACGGTTGGTAAAAGTCGTTGTGAGGCAGTTTCTCTGGAGCTGGGATAGGTCTGTCTTTGCAGGACAGTGGCTTGGTCTGGAGAAAAGACAACACTGCCATTCAGTTTCAGGGGGAGATATGTCCAATAAATCAACTGAAGTCAGCTCAAGCTCTTTCCTGAGATTGAAAAAATGTTACGTGTTCAAAAATTGCCAATAGGACCCTTGCAGATGTGCTCACCAAATACAGCCCACGTGATTACCAATAGTTGCGCTGACTTTATCCGACAGGGTCTCAGGAAACTTTGCCACCAATTTTATTCTTGGCTGCACTATCAAGCCCTTCCTCAGGAAAGTGCTTCTGATTTGGGTTTCACAAAAAAGACACAGAAGTTACACAGGATAACATCCAACTTCTGATAATTTCAAACCATGCAAAATAAAAATCAGCTTTCCATTCCCAGGGTAAATACTGCACGGAAATACCTTTTGGCCTTAAAATCTGTGGCATTAAGAAGCCAGCCTGTCCTTTCTGCTGTTTTCACCACTGAATACAAGTGCAGGGATTAGAGGCAGGCAGTCTCTGACCAAATCCTTTTCTGATGTGTTTGGTTATAATGTGATAGCCCTTTACTACTGAGAAAAGAGTTACATCACTTTGCACAACTTGGAACTTTGTCATGTACAAGAATGAAGAATAAACAATAGAAAAAAGAACTTTTCTCCCCTGGTACCAAAACCAGACCAACAGCTGAATTGATCCCTGGTGTTTCAAATCCATTCATGAATTTAACTAAAACTCAACAGTTGCCCTTTTGGAATGAAATTTCAGTAGAAGAATACGTTGGCCAGAAGACCAAAGGGAGTAAATCCGAAGAAAAGGGACCTGCTCCATAGATTACACAGGGACATTCTGGGAGTGCCTGTGGGACATACTGTGGGACCAGAGTCTTTTAAACACCAGCTGGGTTCAATTACTGTTAAGTGACACAAGGTCAGGTGAGGCTGAGCTGCTCCCCAAGTCCTGTCCGGCTTTGCTGCACCATGCTCGGTTCATCACCACCTTGTTCACATCTTTGCAAAGCTCATTCAGCTTTAACTCCAGTGGTGCAAAAATCTGCTCAATCAGTTACTAGCAATGCTTCTGGGGGGCAAGTTCAGCATGAAAACTACCTCCTTCTCCCTGCTGGCCACCACTCTTCTCATCAGCTGGCTATGGCACAGGCAGGAGTGCTTGCAGCTGTGAGGAGGGTAGGATTTGGGAACGGCTGCTCAGCCTTTGCTTCCTGGGTACTGGAACCATCAGGAAATGCTGGTGGGAGAGGTGAAGATCAGCCTGGTATGGCCTCTTCAGGCTGCCCCTACTGCCTCTATACATCTGCTCCTGAGTTCGCAGAGCCAGCAACCTTAGATGAAATCTGCCCTCTCTGCTCTCCCCTACCTTTGTACCTCCTTCCCCCTCTGCTTTCAGAGCAGCAGAGATGCCAGCCGCCCAGCCGGAGCAGCCGCTCGGAAGCAGCTATGAGCTGCTGCCTCAGGCGGGCTGGGACAGCCCTCCCAGGCTGAGCGCCTGACACACAGGGCACCCACGAAGCAACTGCAAAATTACACAAACCCCGACCTTTTCTTTCCTTGACTTCAGCTGTTACTGGAAGTTTCAGCGTTCATACATTTCGGCTTCTTTTGCCACAGCCTCAAAAGCTAAAACCCCGCCTTCCCTTTTCCTGTTTTTATGAAAGCGGAGGATCCCAAGTCACACTGGACTTAAGGACTTCAGAAATGAGCAGATCCACAAGCAGCAGGGCTGGGGCTTCTATGAAGCTGCCTGGGGCTGGCTTCTCTGCTGACTGATGGTTGCAAAGTTAGTACCAAGGACCTTTTACCTCAACAACAGCATCTTTCTGCAGAAGCTGCTCAGCCACACCCACTAGTCAGAAATTAATGTGAAAGAATCTTCCACCCTGCTGTGTTGAAAAATGATGAGTGTTGGAAGAAACCGGGGCACACACATGGCCACAGACACAAAACAGAAAGAGCAAGATCACGTGCACCTCATTTCTAAGGGGGGAAAATGGGGTAAAAATAAACCTCCCTGCTAAAATTACTATCCTAAACTTCACGTTTAGGTACTCACTTTCTACAGTAAAAGGTGAGGAGACTGGAGAATATTAGTTAATATCAGCACAAAACATCTCATACATAGAAGTTAGAAAACCAGCAGCAGCAGATGGGCATTGAGTTAAATGTTGATCCTCATACCTCAGGGAATGTGTTAGTCACTGCAACAAACAGGAAAGCATCCCATGGGGTTCCTGTTTCTGGTTTCCTCTTTTATTCTAGGCTTGCTAGAATAACTGAGATGGGGCAATAAATCCTGGTCTCCTAGCAAATACCTATATTCTTTCTTCTCTAAGAATGAAATGAAGAGATAAAAGCTCTGGCTGTCAAAATAATATGCACAGCACAATGCCAAAAAAAAAAAAAAGAGAGAGAGAGAGAGAGAGAGAGAAAGAGGAAACCTCATTCTTATTGCCTTCAGCTGGTGCTAGATCACACTCAGTGGTTAGAAATTAATGCCCTGTTGTCAATTAAGCAGTGATTAACAAAGGCACCCACTCTTTCATTATACTCCTTGTACAGACAGTGGAGAGAGGTGCAGTTAGGAGCAGAAGCCTTATGTATACTCCAAATCATCCACTGTAGCTGCCTATCTGTCCCTATTTGCAAGAGGGGGCCCTGAACAGGCTTTCCTAGGCTAAAGTTAGCTGTTGTGATTATTCCACCATTGCTGTGCTGGCTTTACTCCAGAGCTCAGCTCTATGTTGGTGTATTATTCTGCTATAGAAGTGGTGCAGTGCACTGAGAAATTAGGCCCTGAGGTTGAGGTCTGCTTAGGACTGGAAGAAATTTACTGAAAGCTGTAGGTAAGATTCTGCACCCCATAAATAAGTAGTGTATTTTGGTAAGTGAAGAAAGCCATTTATTCCATTAAATAAATCTCTCCTAAGTGAATCCTTGTAGAAGGAACTGCATGTAGGTGGAACTGCCTAATGTGAATCATGTAACAGATTTCTGATGAAGTGCTCTGTCAGTTACGAGAGCCATCTATTTTGATTTGGATGGCTCGGTGTTCAGGCTGCTCTTCAACATCCTTATGTTCTCCATGTGGTATTGCTATCATCAATTATTTACAGGATGGCACAAATGCGAGTAGTGTTTTACAATGATGAGGTGCGTAATCTACTCTGGCGTTATCAAGCCATAGCATCTCCACTGAGAGCAGTGAATTTGTCTGGCTTGTTAGTCTCTGCCCCACACAGCTCTAGAAACTGAATGCAAGGGGTGAATCTTGACAACTTTTTTGAGGTCTGACACTTATTTCTCTTCAGCAATCTTGACATTAGGTGTCTAGTCCTTCACCCCAGGCTCCGTCTGCAGTCAGTGAAGACAAATAGGTGTCTGCAGAGAGCTATTTATTTCACTTTGCTAACAGTAGAGAAAACCAGATGATATCTAAGACCAAATGTACAACTTTTGTATCTCTAAAGTTAGGCAAGACAAATTCCACTCTGGGTCAAATCATAGTGATTGAGACCAGCAGAACCCAGTGTTTCTCCTTGTTTCCCAATGTCCTGGACAGGATGTCCAAGAGCAGTGCTTGCCTCCTGCCTTACTGTTTGTCTGGCTAGCAGTCTGGGGAGGAAGCATTGCCATCGTCCCTGCAGTGGCTTAGAGAAATACAGGGCAGGTGGAAGGGTTTTTTACTCAGGAAGATGGAGTTCTCCCTGTCTGAAGAAGTAAGCAGTTCTTCTGACTTTGAATTATTAACACTGATTTTCTTTTTTTCCTCTTTTTAGTGTGAAGTCTTGGGCAGATGCCTTCAGTGGGGAGCTGTACTCCATTGTGACTAAGTATTCAGGTTCTCTCCTGTTGCAGAAGGTAGGCAAAACCTGTGAGTCATCTCCTCATGTAGCCCTCCAAGGTTTCCCCCTGGGGTGGAAAAAAGCAAAACACACAGGTCTCCAGCCAACTTTCAAAACCACGCAGGTTCATACCCATAAGCACAGAGTGATGCCCTGTGGCCATTCTCCATGAACTGGAGAGGGGGATCCATCTAATGCCTTTCCTGCTCTCATTAGCCATGACCAAACACCACCTAACTTGTCCCATTCTTAAAAAATACTTTTTAACAGTACTCCTCATGTTTCCCCTCGCTTTCTAAGTGCATATCAGTCCGTCTCCTCCTGCTCATCACTCACCTGCTCATTGTCACCCAATCATCCCCTCCTGCAGCTCTCCAGCTGGTACTCTTGTGTTTTTCTGCATCCTCATCTGTCTTCTTCCAGTCACTCAAATTCTTCCAGCTGTGCCTTTAACACTCTGCTTTGGACAGGGTCTCTGAGGCAGGTGCTCTGGAAGTCGTGATCCTTCAGAGGTACAGAGCTCTGTGTGGCTTGGTCACCAAATGATAGGCACTGTTGCACTGAACCCTCTACCAGCATTAAAGGGTGTAGCTGCAGGGGCTTTAAATAAATGGTCCTGTTTGCAGCTGTAGAAAAGTTGCCCTGTTACCTTGATTCATGAAGTCAGAAGTGAATGGCTGCTTCTCTTTCAGGCTTGAAGAACTCTGCATTGCAGCAGCAGGGTTGTCTGGATCGGCATCTCCTAAGTGCTGCTCAAGGGGCCTGGTGGCTGCTGAGTGCATCTGAAGGGGTGCACTTGCCCCTCTACCTCATGTGGCTGTCCAGTTCCTTTTCTTTACTCTTTCTCTAGTTCTTCTCCTCAACACAAGCTGTGAATTGCCTCTCAAGCCTTCTAGGTGTCCAATCTCCGTCCTCGTATTAGTAGTAACATCCATATCCCAGTGCAAAAAAGAATCTGGGTATCATCTGCCTTGCCTTGCTGCTGAGTCCTCAGTTTCCCTCCCCTCACAGTGCTGCTTTCTGTCTGGAGTAAGGGAGCATCTCCTGCAGCATCACCATTGCTAGGCTTGGCCAAGAAAAGCCTTCAGCATCCATCACAAAGGTCTATACTGATCATCAGCTCTTCTTAGGAGGAATGTGCCACCGTGCAATAAAAAGCTGTCAGCACTGATACAGGTATTTCATCAGGCAGCTGTTGTGGGGTATAGGTGCAGGCAAAAGTTTGGCTTTTACCGGTTTTAATGATGTTTTTGCATTGTCTATTCTTCCATTGAGTCCTCAAGCAATAACTGCCAGAGGCAAAGTGTCATGCTAAGGCATCTCTGGTGGGTGCTAGAGCTCCAGTGGGCAGGAGATAGACTGGGGTTATTTGATAGTCAGGTATCTCTGTCTGATGCTCTATAGGGGTGCTTCGACACAGGCAACTTGCACTGCTTCTGTGGCTATTTCTACTAACAGATTAAGGGAGTTCATGTTCCTTAAGGTCGAAAAGTCAGTGGGACTAGGGAGAACAGGGGTTAGATTGAAAATACCAGTGTTGTGGAAGTTACAATGAAGGCCAAGGATGGCAGATGTGGCACTGAGGTGGATGTCAAGACATCTGTGCTGTGTTGGCCCTCTGGAGATCTTGCACCAGATCATTTCACCTCCTTCTGTCCACTCCACATGTTTTGTCTCTCGGGATCTTGATCTCTTTGGGGCAGGGGTTAAATGATACCTGCAGATGCTAGTATAGTGCCACTAAAAATGAGAGTCTTGGCAACCAGATCCTGAACAAAAATTCAGCTTTTGATTTAATTTACTGGAAGTAAAGAAAAATAATTTCTGATTAAAAAGAAGCCTGAATGTAACCAGATTCAATCTAGCATTCTTGTCATGGGGAGTTAAGGCAGAGCTATGTTTACCTGGTGGTCTGACAGCCTTAGAAAATAATTGCACTTGCCTGCCCCAGTCCATGTCCACATGGTTTTGTTCCTGGAGAGGGGAAGGTGTCTGGTTTGCTCTTGCATGTGTCGGGGCCTGGATGCAGCACAGACTGATCGTGCTTTGCACAGTCTTTGGACACACCTGAGTGGGACAGTCATCCATGACTAAAGGGGAAATGTCCTTCAGAGAGTCACTGTCACCACTTCCAATACGGGGTACAGATGAGCTTGATCCAGCCTTGCTCTGTTAACACTCCAGCAAAAAGTCATCTTCTAAATGCATGTCCTGCCCTGTCTTAATTTTACTTAAGCAGTTTAAAGAGCTCAGGTTTACCTTTCAACCCTCGAGTCCCACTTCTTGAGCTTTTTCATTTCCCCTTATTTCCCTGGGACTAGGGAAATAGAGGAGGACCAGCCAGCACCCACTTCTTCAGTACTTCTCTTGGCCTCCATTTCTTTAGCAAGCATTGGGTCAGATGCCTTCTCACAAATCAGCGTCCCAAAACAAGGACCATCCTGGAAGGCTTCCCCTGCATCCGTGACAGCGCTGCAGGAGGACAGCTTCAGGAGAATGAAGACAGAGCTTTTACTAACAGGCAGCATTTTCATGCCCCATGAGGTGCACCTTGGCAGACCCCAAATAGCTTTATGTAGATCACCACCTTGGTGCAGATTGCAGACAGGTTCAGGCCTGGGGAGCCAAATACACCGACGTCTGGAAATCCAAACACGTCTGCTCCCCAGACACCTTTCTCTTTTTGGGCCATCGCCTCCTTTTCACATGAAATACCTCTCTGTGTGCGTGAGTATGCGCAGACCAGCAGAAGAAGAGGCACAGACAATTCTTTCCTTGGTGCTCGTTTGAGTCGATGGGTATTTTCCCTTCAAGGAAACACAGACTGAGAGATAACAGCACCTTTCATATTCTACTTCATGTCTCCCTTGTGCCTAATAGGCTTTAAGTAACAAGATATTGTTGCTTTGAGCACTGTAATTTTTCAGTTACTGAATATTTTCCATGTAAAACTTCTCTTTAATATTTAGCATAAACTTCCTTTTGTGGCTTTGAGTTTGTTTGGTTTTCTTCTTGGTTTTTGTTTGTTTCCCCCAGAAGAACCCTAATAACATGTTGTGTTGTGGTTTAACCCCAGCCAGCAACTAAGTACCACACAGCTACTCGCTCATTTCCACCACCCCCAACAGAGGGGCAGGGGGGAGAATTGGGAAGGAATGTAAAACTCAAGGGTTGAGATAAGGACAATTTAATCATTAGAATAAAATAAAATAGGAGAGAAAAAAGCTATAATAGTAATAATAATTATTACAATGAAAGGGAGGGAGAAGGGGAGAGGAATAAAATCCAAAGGGAAGGGAGAAAAGAGAACAAGTGATGCACAATACAATCACTCTGCGCCTGCTGACCGATGCCCAGCCAGTCCCTGAGCAGCAATTGGCAGGTGTCAGCCAACTCCCTCCATCTTTATATACTAAGCTTGGTGTTCTGTGGTATGGAATATCCCTTTGGCTAGTTTGGGTCACCTGCCCAGGCTGTGTCCCCTCCCAATTTCTTGTGCCCCTCCAGCCTTTTTCCTGGCAGGGCCTGAGAAACTGAAAAGTCCTTGACTTAGTATAAACATTACCCAGCAGCAACTAAAAACATCTCTTACCAACATCATTCTCACGCCAAATGCAAAACACAGCACTGCACCAGCTACTAAGAAGAAAATTAACTCTATCCAAGCTCAAACCAGGACATGTTGCCAAGCCAGTCAATTTCTTACCAGGTTTTATTGTTTCTAGAGACCTGGTGAACGAGTAGACATCTCTTGAATCCACAAAGGCAGGTTCTTACCCTGGATCAGAGAGCTTTGAGAAAGCCCCCAGGTAGCTCTCTGTCCCAGGCAGTCGGTGTATCATCAAATTAAACCTCACAGAGGTAGCAAAAGCGGAAGAGTGGCTTTGGTTTGATGGCTGAAGCATTCATTGTATTCTCTTGATTATTATGCAGCAGAATTTAAGATAAGCTTGCACACTTAAACCTGGCTCAGATGATGGATCTGTATTAAAATGCTGGCTGGGGTCTAGGACAGCTGAGGGCAATACAGCTGGAGTAAAGAGGCAATGCAAAAGGCTGAATAGCAGGAGGGCAGTAGCATCTGCCAGAGATAAGGAACAGAAAGTTTCAACCTGTGGCTTATTTGGTCTGTTTGTCACAGTCGTGCTGCTGCAGTTAGTCTGGCAGCCACCAAAGGCCTGGGGACACCAATGACAGCCATGCCAGAAGGATACCATGGTGGTTCTGTGCTTCTCAGGGCTTGCCTCCGGGTGACAGAAACACCACCGTCTTCGGCAGACCCAAAACCTAATTTTTCTCCTACTGTGTTAATGACACATTATACGTATTTCTGAGAATTACTTGCTGCTTCCTTCTGTAGCTGAGGTGCCCATTGCCTTCCGCGGTGGACAGGGCTGAGAAAGGACAGCAGGGCTTGGCTCCAGCTATGTAATTGCTACAAGACAATACAACTAACTACATAGTAAAGAACAGACAAATTCAAGAAGTGCAGTCAAGACATTTTCCTGGGTGAAGATGAAACGAATGTCTTTCACACTCTTAATATAGCTTCACTAGCAGTTGAGTAATGCAACACTGTGTACTTCAATGGGCTAAGTTTCATGGAGTTGGGACCAAGAAAATATATTTGGTGACATATCTCTGTTCACAGATAAAACTTAGGATACTGGATACTGGATATTCTACTTCTAAATCACCACCCCCAGCACTGCAGAAGGTGAATCTTAATGAATTGCTCCTGCTGTTTTAAGGGAATACTAAGTACTAGATGAATGTGAAAAAAATTTCTGTTTGATGAGACTTAACATTTTGGCCCCTTTTCAACATCGGATCCTTTCAGCCAGTTGTCCCAAGCCTGTAGCTGATTCCTGTTCTGTAAATCATAATGATCTGATGACCTGAACCCTAAACTCAGGTTGGGCAGGTTAATCTTGGTTGGCTACAAGCACCTGTCTTGACATATGCTGCATACTTTCAGCCATGGTGTCTGCTAACAGTATTGAAATCACAGGTACGAACTACTCTGTTGCCTGCCTTTAGGAACTCTTGCAGTGAAAATTCAGTAACAGCAGGAAATTTTAGTGGTAGGAATACAGATACAAAATGGTTTGCTGGATTGTTTGTAGGAAAAAGCTAAAAGGGGATCTGAACTCAAACTCAGTGTATTCCTCACAGCCAACTGAAACTTTGCAGAAAGTTTTTTGGGTTGTTTGTTTAGTTGTTTTGGGGGTTTTTCTGTGGTTTTTTTTCTTCCTAGCTCTGGCTAGTTCCTAGGGCTGAGACGCGTGTATGGTATTAGCAGACTGCTCGTGATTGCTCATGGTTACTTATACCCTATTAACATCTACTTGTCAATGTGTCAAAAGCACATTAAAAAGTAATTGAGAGGTAAAGAGCCCTGTTCTTTTTAATTCAAGATGTGATCCCAAGGTAATTGACAGCAGGTCACTTTGTAAAGCGCGTGCTTGCCTGTGCTGCTGTGGTCCCCCCCTTCACTAGCTTTACTGGGAGAGATTACCCTCCTCCCCCCGAGGAGGGCCTGATTAAAGCCTAGCCTGGCAGAGATCACTTCCCTCCTGATGAAAGCATGACACGGAGTTAAATGGGACAGGCATCAGCTGGGATGTGTGCTGCGGTCTCGTCAGCAGCCAGGGACTTCAGTCGGGGGGTTGCTGTTGCACATCCCTCTTTTGGCAGCATGGTTACGCTAACCTTCATGCTCAACCCGATCTCCTCCTCCTCTTCCTCCTCCTCTTCCTCCTCCTCCTCCTCCCCTGCCTGTCCCAGCTACCCAGACGCAGCAGAGGGGATGCGAGGCCTCGCATTTTTAATCCAGTAAAACCCTTGCTGTTAATCACGCCAGACAGAGCGAGCAGCCTCCCCGCTACGCCTGCTGCAGGCTGGATGATGCTGCTATTTCTGTCTGACCTCCCCAGCCTGCCCCATCCTCAAGGCATTTCTTACTCCGTCTGTGCTCAGCTGCCCTCCCGGATGGTCAATGAGTTTCTTTTGAACAAAAGGAGCCCCACTCGCTCACTCTAAAGACACGCAAAATCTGCTCCCCACCCTCCACCCCACATTCTTCTAATTCAGAAGTGCCACTAAAGCTTCTGCCATCCTCTTACCCTTTCCACCACCTCATTTTGTATCAGCATAAGAAGTGCAGCCCTGGCTGAGATTCCTGTTATGTTGCTAATAAACGTGAAGATGGAGGGATGTGTATACACTGCAGAGAGAAATGATGATGAGGGACCACGGAAATTCAATCAGTTGCCTTCGTGTTTCCCCATTGCTGGGGAGATAAGGGTCTGTCTTTTCTGAACGAGGTTAATCCTATTGCGTCCTTCTGCAGTTTTTTTCACTCTGTCTTTCTGCCTATCTCTGTTAGCTTTGGGATTTTTTGAAAAGGGGAAATAAAGACCGTTGTATCCAGTCTTGAAAGGGCTGATATAGGGAAGTAGACAACAGTTACCCAGTTTGGGAGTACTCTCAGGTTTTTAATGGCTAGATTATATGAAACATGGCCAGAAGAAACTGGTTATCTCTAAAGCTGTCAGATCCAGACACTCCTCATTACGGCATCTCTCCCAGCAGAGGAATCACTAAGCAGGCATGCTCGTAACTCCTAGTTTCTGGGAATCGCCTCTGTGGTGCTCTTGGTCCAAAGCATGCTCATGCATGCTGAATAAGTAGCATCATAACTGTCCTGATGACTTCTTCTTGGCTATCTCCCACCTAAGTGCTGAGCAGACCCTTCTTGCTGCAGACCTGAGAAGTTACCCTACAGATAAGATGGCACTGTGGGAGGACAGGACATGCACTAGCATGACATCTCTCCACTAGTGCCCCAGAGCACACATGACATAGGAGGCAATGTCATGACAGCATACAACTCCATTACCTTGACCTTCCCTCTGGCTTAAGTAAATTTCAGGTATGTGATGCATACAATCACAGAATCACAGAATGGTCAGGGTTGGAAGGGACCTCTGAAGATCATCTAGTCCAATCCCCTGCTAAAGCAGGTTCTTGTAAAGCAGGTTCCACAGAATCGCGTCCAGGTGGGTTTTGAATATCTCCAGAAAAGGAGACTGGGCAGCCTGTTCCAGTGCTCTGTCACCCTCAGAGTAAAGAAGTTTTTCCTCATATTCAGATGGAACTTCCCGTGTTGCAGTCTGGGCCCGTTGCCCCTTGTCCTGTCGCTGGGCACCACCGGAAAGAGCCTGGCCCCCTCCTCTTGACACCCGCCCCTATGGTATTTGTATGCATTGGTAAGATCCCCTCTCAGTCTTCTCCAGGCTACACAGGCCCAGCTCTCTCAGCCTTTCCTCATAAGGGAGATGCTCCAGTCCCCTAAATCATTTTTGTAGCCCTCTGCCGGACCCTGTCCAGTAGTTCCCTGTCTCTCTCGAACTGGGGAGCCCAGAACTGGACACAGCACTCGAGATGTGGCCTCACCAGGGCAGAGCAGAGCGGCAGGATAACCTGTATAATGTTATTACGGATTTATGCACAATGTGTATTTTTCTAAGGCGGCCTTCTGCTTCTCACTTATTTGTAGCTTCAAGTACATTGCTGTTTTCAACAGCCACAAGTTCACAACTGGGTAAGTTGCTTAGTCAAAATGTTCTGTGTTATGGCCAGTGATCTGCACACTCCCAAACTATGGGGTGAAAAGGGAGGAAAGGCAAAGATGGGAGGTGGTGATAAATGAGACCAGTTCTTTCAACATATCTTTCTTCACCAAAGACAATACCCAGCTAACAATACATTCACCCCTCTCCTTATAAGCCTCTGGCTCAGCAGCATTTTCTGCTTTCCTTTGCGTAGAAGTACAAAGATGTGGAGCCAACTCTGAAGATCAAAGAGGTGGATGGCTTGGAGCTGGTGAAGAAATTCTCAGAGCAGATGGAAAGCATGCTCCGCAGGAAGGTCGAAGCCGTTGAGGTATGACCACAGGGGCTATGGGAAGGAAGTCCTCTTCTGTCAGTCCTGGAGCAGTAAGCCCAGGCCTCCTGCTTGTACCAGGAGTGTGTGGGCGCAGAGGTTGCGTGAGGACTTCCTTGCCCAACCAAATGCCTGCTGGTGCAGCTGGCTGCTCACTCTGAGCTTTAAGTAGACACTGGTGGGAGGATGTGGGCGTTCAGACAAGGGAATGCTGGCTTCTCCCTCAGCCCAAAGTAGGAAGTAAGACAAAAACAAAGTCTAGGAATAAATATCAGGGAAGGAACACTCTTTTAGCAGCAAAGAGCTGTTTAAAGAGAAAAAACCTCTCACAAGTGAAAATAAACTTCATCCTTGCATGATGTGCTCTGGCCATTGAAGACTAGTAGCTTGTCTCAGCTGTGTGTGTGGCTCAAGGGAAATTCCTGCAGCCCCTGAACATGAGCTGCAAGGAAGGTGCTTGGGTTTCCAGCTGTGTACATGGGGAAGCATGGAGGAGGTGGCAAGAGGTCTTTAGCTGTTGCTGTGTTGGAGATCAGAGCAGGTAATCATTATGGCCCCTCTTACTTCTTGCATCTAAGGATCTATCGTATTCCTTATATTTACCCACTATGGAAAGCATATTTCTGTAGTCACAGAGCCGTGACTGTTTAACAGGTCTAATGTGGAAAAGTCATCCAGAAACACGTCATTTGAATCTCGAAGTGAAATGTGGGCATATTCAGACCCAGAGCTTTGGCCCATAACATTAAATACATAGCCAGACTCTTCCAGTGTTTGGCTGCCTTATCCTTTGTGAAGGAGCAAAAAGTAGTTTTGCTGAGACTGTCGCTGATTGTGCAACTCTGAAAACATGTACATGTTTAGCTGGATTCCTTCCCAGTCTGTACCAGTTGAGAATTAGTGCCCTGAAGCATCATAGTGGAGAATACTAGTTGATTATATTGCCTTCCATAAATGGTAAGAGCCTATAAATGGCTACAGCATCACCAAGCCATTTACAAAATCAAGTCATGGTCTTTGTCTTGGTAACAATACCAGACTCAGACTCCCACAAGGCCTTTTCCTTTGATGAGATACTGACATCAGGCTGGGTCTGAAATGCCTTTCCCATAGCTTTTTGGAAGGGTTCATGGAAAATGAAATTAAATCTCTGGCTGTTGTTTCTCTAAATGGACACGTTTCTCTTTGTATATGTCCTGTGATATCTAAGATTGTTCAGGGGTTTACTGGCGACTCTGGAGTAAGTAGGTGCGAATATACTTGGCAATAAATAGCTGTGAATATACCTTCCAAGCTGTAAAGCTGCAGCACAGAATGACAGGTCAGCAGAAAAGGAGAGTAAGAGGGAAGTTTACAGCCCCATGATTCTGTGTTATGGTGAAGGAGGCAGTCGTGTGTCTTTTCACTGAATGTGTAAATGGCTGATACAGCTGAAAGAGCTTCTGGGGGGCTTTCCACAGCACCCTCTCATCTTTCTTTCTATGTGTTTGCATTAGAGGTTGGTGGAAGCAGCAGAAGATGCAGATCTGAACCATGAGTACAACTCCTCACTGGAGGTAAGTTCATCCTGGTCAGTGACAAAATATGACGTGCATCCTCAGAGAGACTAGCCAAAAGGCAAGCCTAGCTGCACCTAGCCACCTCAGGTTCCTGGACAGGTTAGGAGTTTCCTTGTTTTCAGGACACTCAACTTGTCTAGAAACTAGGGTAAGAAAGAGACTCCCTTGGCAGATCCCAAACCTAGTAACACCAAGGAGATCAGTCCCTTTAGCTCTGGGAGGGGAAGGATTTGGGTAGACATTGGGCTGCATGATATTGGCATTGTATTTACTGCACACCAACGTTGTCATTATCTGATGTGTTAGCGCAAATTAACTGGTGCTTTGTGGGTTACTTGACTGGAAAATGAGCTGACAATTGAGTGTGTGTGAGCAATGAGGAGGATGCTGTTACACATACCCACAGCAAACCGTTAATCCCAATGAGCTGAGTTTCTCACCATCTTTCTCAACAGCTCCCACCTTTTCTCTACCCTGCAGACACACAGCCAGGGCTTCCCATTAGGTGAAAGTTTGGTGCTGCCAAGCAATTTGGATAATTGGCTCTCTGTTAATAGCTGTTTGTTGTGGCCGAGATATGGGATTATGGCTGGTGAAGGGAACTGGAGTGAAAACTGATGAACGAAGTCTGCTGTCCACAGTACAAGCACAGAGCTCTTAGCAGAAGTACAGGCTACCCCTGCAAGTACATGTCTTCACACTGGGAAAGAGTGGAAATGAAAACACTTCTCAAAATCAAGCTAGCTACCAGTTTCACCTGTCCTACCTCTTTATTTAAGAATCACATTACAGGCATGCTCGTTGGGTCAGCTGCAGTCAGAGTAAGGGTCATGGTTGAGTTGAGGTACATGACTGTATTCACACCCACAATTCACACCCCCTTGAGTACCATTAGTGCTTGAACATAAATCCTTAAATAACATCTGCCCTCGGATAAAGTCAACAAAAACATCTGGAAATTATCTGTTACCCAAGGGTGAAAAGTGTCCTGAAGACGCTAAAGTGACTGTAGATGCTAAATCCCCAGTGGCCTTTGTAGGGAAGAACTATATTGTCTTTGAACACCTTCGCTCTATCCTTTGCTCTTGACGAGTGCCTGCTGCTTGGAGTGACAGAGCGAGGGGATAATCCTGGTTGGATGTGCATCAGGAGTTAACTCTAGTAAACAACAGCTGTAGAGACAGGGCAAGTAAGGTCAGCATCTGCATGTCCTGTAGCAAACCTGGGAGCCAGACCCAGTGAGACACTCCACCTCTCTGGCTAGTCACTTAAATAGCTCTGAGGGACCACAGGAATCTGCTACTGTGTCCCTTTGCTCCCAGGTAGCTCTTCTGCTGTTGGTTATGACCACGCTTTCAGTCATGTGGCCACCTGACAGTAAGAAACTGGGCAGAAACCATCATTTGGGCAGCTTAGCATTTTTCAGTTGGTAACAGCTCTTGTTTGCTGCTCATCTTGATCCTATTTGAAACCTGAATTCTCCAGATGTCCCTTTTTCATTAAAGAGTGGCTTTTTTTCAGGCAGTACTAGTAATTGTCTTATTCTCTTATTGCCTTTCTCTTTTCCATTGTCTTCATCAACAGTTTGATTACTATAACTCTGTCCTGATTAACGAGAAGGATGAAAATGACAATTACGTGGAGCTTGGAGATGAATTCATTTTGGAGCCAAATGAGCACTTCAATAACCTGCTGGTGAACACAACATACAGTGATATCCAGCTTCCCACCAACGTCTACAACAAAGGTAATGGCCTCTATTGGCCTCTACTTCATCACTACTAGTAGGTTGCTGTGGAAATTACCAGTAATGATACTGAAAGAAAGGATGGGAACAGAAAAAAACAACTAACAAAAGAAAACAGGGCTGGAAAGGTACTGTCCCAAGGCACAGTCGTGTCTGTGCTGTAGTCTCACTGAAAGGGCTTAGGTGTAATCTGCTCTTGGAAGTCCTCTAGCGAGGGACAGTCCTCCATTTTAGGCAGGTAGTATTTGCCTAGGGCTCATCTGCCCAACCAAAGACGCTGTGAAACAAACTGTGATGTGAATTTATTGGCAATTGTTACTCTGTACAAAGGGCCAGATCTATCGAAGTCTTTAGATGTCAAGAATCTCATTGATTTCAGCTGAGAATTTAGACCCCAAGTACCTTGATGTTATGAGACACTGACACCTCACAGGGACACTCTTTATTCCCAGTGAGCATATCTGTAGGGGACTGGGGGTAATTCACAGCTGCTACTGGGACATAACTCTTCTGGGCTATTTTCTGTTCTCAGCAAGCCTTTGGCACCTTGGCAGCTGCAGGAGCCCAGGGAGGCATCAAGGCTTACATGGCCTCATCTGAGCCCAGACTGTGTCCTCTCCCCCTGCACATTCACACCACTCCAGGTACACACCAGAAACCAGTCCATCTCCAGGCTGGTCAGCACACTGCCACATCTGCAGGCGGTTGACTCCAGTCGCAATTGTCCTAAGTTTACTGTTCTTTTTGGTCAATGTTCGAAGCTGCCTGAACTGGCTCATTCCCTGCCTCCCCATCAGCTCTTCCCCTTGCATATGTTTTGGCAAGAAAACAAAAGCACCATTACTTCTCTCATAGATGGATCTCGTTAACAATCTTCAGGACCAGGTGGGGCAGGCACTGGTGACTCTGTTCACAACTGCTATGTTATTTAGAGGGACAACAGAGGGAGTTCTATTTCTCCCATGATTTTAAATTAATTCCATCTGGTCTCACAGTGGAGAAACTAAAATCTTGCTCACAATAGAACCACCAGCAGAGCTGGCTGTGGGTAGCTACAGCAGCATACAGAAAGAGGTGGCCAAATGGCCGCTGTCAGAGGCAGTGGGAAGGCGCTGCCCAAGCTAGCTGATTTCTTGCCTGTACAGCTTGACCCAAACCATTCAGCTGGTATGGCTATAGCTGGAGGATGAGCAGGAGATGGAGGAGGAAAAGGAGGGCTGCTTCCATGCCCAGGGCTATTCCTGGGAGCAGTGCCCAGCAGTACTCACTCCCTCTCTTGCAAACAGCAGCAAGCCTGGCTCTCCACAGCTCTTCTGGCTCCCTTCCTGCATGAGTTACTTCGGCCTCATCACTGGGGAGTCACAGATCAATTTTTCCCCTATTTTGAACAAAACTGCCTTTAGTAAAGTGACTAACAGGAAATGGTAGGTCAAAGCCCCATCCCTTTCAACATTAATACAGTTAATCCCACAATGACCCGTTTCTTATAATTCCCTGTTTCTATTGCTGCTGTTCTGTTTGGTCTCCTGAGGCAATGAGTCAACAAGACACTAAATATACACTACCTCTTACAAAGTTCTTGCAAATCGGCAACTTCCTAGTGATTCTGATGAGATCAGGGGCAAGGGAGGACAGCTTGGGCTTTGTGAAAGAAAGCGCAGACAAAGAAGAAAAGAAAGAATTGCTGGGGAAAAGAGGGGAGGGAGAGAGAAAGAGACAGACTGTAAATCTTAGATCTGCTCTGTCTTAGGTGATTATGTCTAGCATAAATTTAAACACTCTTTGTAGAAAGGCTGTTCCACTTAGTGGTGCATCAGGCAGTTAGCTGCCTTACAACAGCCGCATGCCCCCTCAGGTAGCAGCTGAGTCCTGCTTGTGTGGTGCGCCAGTGTGCTCAGCACACCAGCTTGCTGGTTTTCCTCAGTCTCTTGGAGCCCTCTTCCAACCAGACATAATGCCCAAGGGCAGACAAGGTCAGAAAGAGAAATGAGGATAATAGCATATGACCAAGCTGAGATCATCACCTGTAGTGGCCAGTGGTGACCTGCCCTCCAGGATTTACGTGAATGATGTATCCAGCTCTCTGCCCAATGTCAAAGATTTGGACAAGGCTGCATTCCTCTTGGGGCTGCCTTTGTTCCCATTCCTTTCCTCCATCAGGGGTGGTGGGTATCCTGCCCTCTTTTGCACACTTTTTTCCTCATTTTCTCTTCTTTCCCCCACAGACCCTGACATCCTGAATGGCGTTTACATGTCAGAAGCCTTGAATCCTATTTTTGTGGACAACTTCGAAAGGGATCCCACGCTGACCTGGCAGTACTTCGGCAGCTCCACTGGATTCTTCAGGCTCTACCCAGGTAAAAGAGCAGAGATCGGCTTCAGTCTCTCAGCACAACGCAGCAGCCTTGCAGGACAGGGTCTGTGTCATTGGAGAGCCCAGTCTGGGAAGGTTGGGGGCAGCACGGCCCCATGGAGGGCAGAGTGCAGTGAGCAAAATACTCAGTACATGGACTGTTGCTGCTTAGGCTGAAGGAATAGTGTCCAGAGCAGGCATAAAGCCCTTTTTCCCATGTGGACCAGCCCCCCAGGCGTGTTGCCCTTGCGAGCCCAGAGGAGTCTGCATGCAGGGGTGTGCCTCTGGCAGGCTGCTCTCCAAAAAGCTCACAAAACACCATGGTAGGACCTGCAAATCTCACAGGCAGGGTGCGGAGGCTGCAGAAGGGCTCCCTGCCTCATGCTGCCCTGTGGTTTTTAGTGGTGGCCACAGCCTCTCTTCATCTATGAAGCCACACGTGGCAGATGCAGCTGGTCAGTCTGACTTGTTATCCACTCACCAGCTGCGGGCAGCACGTAAGGTCATGGCACAAGAGGGAGGCTCCATGCTCGGAGGAACCCATGAGATCTTCTGCAGCTGTAGCTTGGCCTGGTGGCCCCTTCGTCAGATGGCTGCATGCCCTTGTTCTGTGACCTGTCATGTGTTGTGTAAGGGGAAAGCAGAGATGGCTGTGAATAGAGCCTTTAGTAGGGAATCTGGGACACATCCCTGTCACTGCTGCTGCATTTTTATGCTCTTAACCACCCTTGGGAAGAAAAAGATGTTGAGAACTACATCAAAGTGGCAAAAAGTTCAAAGTAAGTGTAACTGCTCCCCAAATTCGAACAGACTATGCCTAGGTACGTTTTTTAATAGAAATAGAAATGTAATAAACAGTTCACTGAGAACTGTCAAAGACCACGCAGATCTGCTTGTATTTCTGCAGAATGGCCGCTGCTACTGCTGGCCAGACTTGCATGCCCCGGCAGGGTAGCTGTGTCTCAGCAGTGAACAGCAGAAGTGCTGGTGCCTGGGGAGCAGGGAGCAGATGCCTGCCTGTCTGTGTGAGCTGATTGCTTCTTTTGCTGCTCCCTTCAGGAATAAAGTGGTTACCAGATGAGAACGGAGTCATCTCCTTTGACTGCAGGAATCGTGGCTGGTAAGAGTTTTGGAGAAACTTGGCCAAACCAACTTTCAGTCTTCCTCTTTTCCAAGGTGACACCTTGGTGAGTTGCTGATCAGCAGTTACTGTCCCATGCTGCTCCTGCAAAAGATGAGGGGTACATAAACGAAGGCAATAGCAGGCTAGGAAGCCCTACCACCTGCCAGCCCCAGCTTTCCATATGGCATCTAACATGTGCCACATGGAAATTGCCACCAGTGTATCCTTCCTCTGTCTCATCCTCCTTATAATTCTGTGACCGGAGGGATGGAGCTGTTCAGCCTCCAGAAATGCAGGGCATTTAGTTAGACTACTCAGCATGGCTAAAGGAGGCTTTAGCAATTGTCACTCTCAGCTGAATCTGGACATATGTCTGCAGCAGGCCCAGCACTTGCCAATGTGGGGAGTGAAATGCCGGGGACAGCAGGAGGGGCAGGTTGGTAGGAAGGGACCCATCGGATGCCCAGCCTGACCCTGCTGGATAGCTGTGCTTGTGCTGCATGTTATGCCGCAGTGAGCGTTATGTGACAGCAGCACACCCAGCGTTCCTCCTCCCCATATGCTCACACTGCTTCCTTGTATTCTTCTTTTTATAAAGGTACATCCAAGCAGCCACCTCTCCCAAGGACATTGTCATCATTGTGGACGTCAGTGGGAGCATGAAGGGCCTGCGGATGACCATTGCCAAACACACCATCATCACCATTTTAGATACTCTGGGAGAAAATGATTTTGTCAACATCATTGCAGTAAGTATGTCCCATTTCCAGCGCTGAGTTGTCTTCCTTGTGCCCCATACCAACTCTTTAGTCCTCTTGGCAAACTACAGGCATTACAGTGGTGTAACTACAACACTTAGCACCTGTGTTGGATGGGAGATTAAAAACAATTGCCCTTGGGAAGTCAGCTTCGTGTGGGTGGCTGCTAAGTCATCTCACCCCCACTATGAAGAATGTCAACTGCATCTTTTTGCTCACTTAGGGGTGTGACTGTAACAGACAACAAAGTGCTGCAGGGACACCTGAGCTAACAGGGGCCTGAGCTAATAAATACACCTAGCATAGCATAGCATAGCATAATACTGTGTTTGGGTCCAGTAGCAATATAACACTCAAGATGATGTTTCCAGGCTAGAAAATTACCACCACATGCCTTTTTCTCCACCAACATCCTGCAAGGCTGCAATTTGGTTCAGACTCAACCTGCACAGGTCTGCATGGAATTTGGTCAGGTTGCCTCAGTGTTACTCTCTCCCATTTTAAGCCTTGGCCAGGATGTGGATGGGCTGGTTACCCACAGAGAACCAGCACCACTGACCACAGAAAGCAAAACTTTTCCATAATCCATGCCAAGACTGGGGACTTTGGTGCCAGGTGAAAGGCAAGTGGCTGCTCACCTCCTAAATTTTCAAAGCTAATTCAAGCACTATGTCTTTTCCCAGGCTCCTTTTTCTATACAAGTTTGCTAGGGCACTGTTACTGAGATATGAAGTCTGCATTTTGTTGATAGCTTCTTGTTGTGTAAGATAGAAACTCCAGTGGTGACAGCTCTGTCTCTATAAAGCTGGATAGATGGAATAGTGAACAGTGTAGCAGAAAAATGAAGGGAAGTCATTTAAGGAGTTTGAAATATCATCTGTTCTTCAAAAACAGTCCCAGAAAGAACATATAATACATATTCCTTTACTGTACTCACACCAAGAACCTACTGGCTCAGACACATTATAGCCTGACCTAAACTCCTGTTGATCAGTGGAGTATCAGTGGCCTCTTAGCCATGCTCTTATGAATTATGCTCTTCTGAACCTTGCAGGAAAAGGTTTACACGGGCATGTTTTACCTCACATATGTATCAGGCTAGAAGCACACACCTGATTAATTATCACAGTTCGGTGGATGTGTGGTAACTTGATGTGTTATCATTCAGCCATCCCCCAGTGGCATCAGACACTGGGCTACAAAACCACTTTGCCAGGTTCAGCTGGCAACTGGGGACTCACAAAGTCTCAGGAAGTCAAAAATGTGTACAAACAGCACTAGAAGCAAAGCAGGGGCACAAGCTAATACAGCGTGGAGAAATTCTCTACAGTGTGAGTGAAAAAAAGGAGCTTTGTATGTCTAGATATGCCCGGATAGAACTCAGCCAGACACCATAACTAATGTGTTATTTAAACAAATGTGAGATTTATCAAAATTATAATTTGCCCTGATCACTACAAACAATTCTTAAAGGGAAGTATGTATAAAATGGCTTAATGCTCCATACTGTTTTCTGAACATCCACCTAGGACAGGAACCCATTTTGTGAATTTTCTCTCATTACAAGCCCTTTCTTTTCATTTTCTCTTTGCAGTATAATGATTATGTTCATTTTATTGAACCCTGTTTTAAGGGCATCCTGGTCCAAGCAGACAGAGATAACAGAGAGGTGAGTACCAGGCTCCTATCAATGTTATTCAGGTAGCTCTCTTAATGCAAGAAGTACGTTGGGTTAATAAGCTGTGACATGAAACTCCAGGGACAAGAAACAACCATCTCCCAGAAGCGTGTGGGTCTGCATTGCAGAAACAAGCACCAGTTCAGCTGTGTGTGCTGGCTCCATGGTTAACCTTTGCTTACACACAGCCACTGTAACATGGGGTCAGCTGGCTAGCGGAACAGCAGCTACCAGCTTCCCTGTGTCAACACAGACTTGGCACCACGGCTGCCAGAGCATGAGCGGACCTGGCCCAGACTGCTGTGGAAAGACAGCGTGCAGGGGGCAAAGTTTCTCCGTCTCTGAAACCCCACATCCTCAGCCCTCAGAAAGGAGAAAAATCAGCCTTTTCCTGATGAATGCATTCTCAGCCCGGCCTGATCCTTCACCAAGCTTTCTCTGGTGAGGGATTTTGCTGCTCTGACCCAGAGGGCTCAGCAGCCCCAAGGTGGTCAGCCTGCAGCTGGCTGCTCCACTGCCCTCTGGGCTGACTTGTATTTTTAACCCTTCTTACTGTTTTTTTTCTTCCTTTTTCTCTCTATATTAATACCATGGAGATAGCACATCCCTGAATGTCTTCAACAACCGGATTTCTCTCCAAATTTCTTTCCCAGCTTAGCTCTGGGTCATGGAGTATGACGCCAGAGGGTGATGTCTCCAGCAGTGTTTCCCAAAGGATCCCCAAGCCTTTCGGGCACTATTTTACACTATCTTAAGTAGTAGACAAACATTCAAATTTTTTCTTTTTCCCAATCCTGTGGCTCTTGCATGCACAGGAATATTTTTTTTTATGAAGGCGTGGATAAGGGAAAGTCTGGTCTCTAATAGTTTTGTCCCTTGCATGATGTTTCATGGGCTGCCCATGGTTCACAGCCCACAGGCTGAGAAATGCAGCCTGCCGTGACAGGGCAGAGGTGCAACGTGATGGCACTGCCAGTGGAGCGGCCATTTGACTTTCCCACCTCCATCCATCATGGAGCTGCCCTGCCAGTAGTGGTGAAGGATCAGGAATCCAATGGCACAGACTTTTCCAGGTTACCCTTTCTTCCCCCAGTCAAAGCGAGCACCCTGCCTGCAACTCACTGCTGCCTTTTTTCCTCTCTTCTTGCCAGCACTTCAAGCAGCTGGTGGATGAACTGCAGGCAAAAGGAGTGGGGACTGTGAACAAGGCTTTGACAGAGTCCTTCAAAATCCTGAGGGAGGTAAGAGAGCCGGTGCTGATGCTTGCATCCAGCACAAGTGTCCCTGCCCACCCCTGCTTTCTCCTCTACATCTAATGGCTTAGCACATCCCTCACGGTGCTGCAGGGGGGAGGTGGTACGAGCTTGTCTCACAGGCCCCAGATTTGCAACAAGCAGTGTGCAGGGGTGACTTGGCTTTGGGGAGGCATCTCGGTTTGTTCGTGGTGCCCTGTGGCTGCCAATCCCTGCCCAGCAGGGACCACGAGCCCACAAGGCTGTGGCCTCATGAGCGTTTCCTTAATGAGCCCCACAGCCAGGCACCACCCAGGCACCTTGGTTATAGGTGGTGGCAATAAAATATAATGGATCAGCTGAGGGCAACAGTTCTGGTCATAAGTAATCAGTGAGCCTTGGAAGTGGATGCTGATGAAGACATGAAAAATTATTCTTAGGCTTCAGATTTCTTTTAATATTACTTCGCTGAGTATCAGTGCTTGGGGAAGAAATCACAGGTACAGGAGAATTAATCACTCAGTCTGATCATGTCCTGTGATAAGAATCATAAGTGATTCATTGCCTTATGTGAACAGTTGGGACTTCAATAAACAGGTAAACATCAACTTAACTCTGTTCCTTAAGAAATGTTAACACAAAAAGGACCAAGAACCAGCTGAACACCCCCACTCCCTCATGGCATTGTCTATAGTGGGTTGGCCTAAAGATGCCAATGCCTTTGGTGATGATAAAAATATGTACACAGTATGATGCTTGTGGCCATAATGATGGCTTTGATGTTAAAGGTAGTGTGCTAGAGGTATTGACACCCTGGGAAGGATTCTCCACTCTTACTTATTATGCAAACTGAAAGTTTAAGTTTGTTAGCTATGGCAATGCTGTTCCTAATTAAAGCCAGTGCAAGCATGGACAGAGTTGAACCCAGGGATGGTGGTAGCTGAGCTGACTCGTCAGTAGTAATAGAAGCATAATGGTTTTAATGGCAACCTGACAAGAGTGTGGTGTAGCCTTGGCATTGCAGTAATATGCTGGCAACACTCCTAGTAGTAATGGTTCAGCATCTTTGGAGGAAGATAGTTACTGAGACAACCAGGGAAGCAGTAACAATATAAACCTAGAACAATTACACGGACTAGATGTCTGCTAGATTTGTCTGCATATATCCTTGCACTTTATGACAAGATCAACTTTATCTTTAAAACCAAAGATCCAGAACCTATATAGGCCTGCATTGTATAATCAGAATGTTTGAACATTTTTTTGACCCAGGGAAAAATGATTTCTTAATATCTAATGTAGCACTGGCTATGTACCAAGACAACAGATTAAAGAAGCCCACTGCAGTGCAACTGCAGACTCTCAATCAGCACAGCTTTGAAGGTCTCAGTGGAGAATAGTGGAGCATAACCCCAAAGCAAGCCTGCTTGCCCCAGCTGAAATAGCAGCTGGTCATGCCAGGCACAGACACCAAAACTGGTCTGGTTCCACCAATGAGCAGACCTCACTTCTCCTTTCTGGCAGGCATGGTTCACCCACTAGACTAAGCAATCCGCAAGCCTCCTGGAGGCAGGACCTTTATAAAACCCTGCATACTTTGAGCCATATATATACTTGGAAATAGAAGGTATGTGGTGGAACAGCTAAGACAGAAAAAACTGTCCTCCACTGACATAGCTGGACCAAAAATACCTCCAGAGAGAGAATGATGTCCATGCAGCCCAGTGGACTAGCGTAACTCCACTGCAGTAATAAAAGAAGAAACTGTTTGGCAGATAGGGAAAATGTTTTTCCTCTCTGTTTGGCATCAAAAATACAGTCACCAGTTAAGCAGTCATCACTTCTCTTGATCCTTGTTGATTCCCTCTTGGCTAACGAGCTCAAAACAGCTCTGACATTGCTCTTAGTACAGCACCTAGTGGTGATAAAACCTTCTGACGTCATTCACTCGCAAGGCAAGGTGCTGCTTCCCTCATGCCTTTCGCTATCACCTCAGGTCTGGGGAGAGGGCAACTGACTCAGGCATTTGAGCGTCTTTCCTTTGAGCGTCTGCAGGCGAGGAAAGGTGGCTGTTGTCTCAGTGACTGCTGGTGTCACGCTTCTTTGCATCTTGGAAAATGCTGTCCACGGAACAGGAGTTCAGAAACAGTAACTTTGTTGTCAAAGAAAGGTGTGAAGCAGGGCTTTGGATCTCTTCCACCCAGCTTTCCTTTCCCAGTAAGGCTGGTCGCTGCTTTCTTGCAGCATACCATTCACTGCAGCAGGGACCGTGACTGCCTCTTTAGCAAGATGGGATCTCAGTCCAAGGTCACAGAAGCCATCAGCTGGGAGTCCCGTTTGCAGCCAGCTGTGGAATGGCTGTGCATGCAGCAGGAGGCCTGCAGGACCTCCTGCAAGTCACTTTGCAGCTTCGCCCCAGGATTTCTGTCTGCCTGGTGACATTCAGAAGACACAGAGGTTGTATCTCAGTGCACATGCAGCAGCGCCAGAGGCTGCACATACATAGGCATGCAAGTGGAGAAACACGCCTGTGGTCCTGCAGGAGCCTTCCCCACACTGTAGCTTCCCTGGCAAGGGCTCATCTGAAGAGTGCCTTGAAATCACCAGCTGGATGACCCCAGGCTCTGCAAGTACCATAGCTTAAGGCAAAAGGGTGCCACCTGCCAAGTGCTTGTATGCTTCAAGGACTCTCTGAAATCTTCTCTTAGAGCTTCTTACATCTATATGAGTAATAGGGGAGGAAAAGGGTTTGCATCGGTGTACCCTGAAACAAAACTGTGCTGCTGCAGTCGTGCAGATGGCAGAAGGGGGAACATTGGTGGAATTGCCCACCCCCTTCCCATTAGACAAAATTCACATTCACAGCTTGTAATCATTGCTGTTCCTCACAGACTGTCCTGTTATTGTTCACAAGAGCATACGCAAGAAAATGAAAATTGCTACATCACACTGATGAAACAGGCTTTGCTGTTTACAATAGACAGCCAGTAATAATATCTGTAATGAAAGCGATTGCAAAATTTCCCTGGTAATTTTCCTCAGTCCAATTGCTCGTAGAATTAATAGCCCAGCAGAGACCTACTCAACGAGGTATGAGTAGCAGAGAGGGGCTGAAGAAGAGCACGGTCTCTCACTGTCTTTGTTTTCCTGCATTATGTTCTGGGATAGACAGGACATATTTTAATCCGTGATGCAATTTGCAGAACAGCTTCAGAACAGTTAGCCTCCCCTACCCCTCTCTGCCATGCTCAATAAACTACTTAAACTTTCTATTTCAATTTAGCTGCACACCAAGTGGTTTCAATAAAATATATGCCGCAGGGAAACCATGGTCTTCAGCATACATTTACAAAGTGCTTCAAAATTCTCAGGCATCAAGTGCTAGCTTTTGAGCTCTTTTCTTGTTTATCAGTTTTAGTCTATCTCACTGCTATCTTCTTTGTTTCAACAAGCTTGGTATGTCTTGTCCTCTCACCCTATTCCTGTAGGATTCATACCCCTTTGTTCTGGCTGCTGCTCTGCTCACAGCTGTTTCCAGGCTGCCTGCCTTCCCTGAAACACCATCCTCCCATCAGTGTGTAAGTGCTCCAGCTGAGAGCTATCAAGTGCTAAGCAGAGCAGAATAATTACCTTCCTTGTTTTACACACCATAGTCCTCTTAAACACAACATAAGACAACAGCTACGTTTCTTCAGACACTGTCACATTGTGAATTCCTATCCAGCTGACCTGCCTCTGTGGTATTCCTCTCCAGCCAGTATTCAGCCTCCTGTTCAGTATTTGAGCCTCTAACTATCCTTTCCTATGTACTTCAATTGTAAAGATTTTTTCTATATATTTTTATAGACGTGCCAAATATGTGTGTGTACATATATACCTATGCAAACACATTCCCCTACCCTAAGAGAGTCATACATATATTCATATATTTGTTATATATGAATCTTTCAAGATTAGATAGTACAAAATCTGTGACTCTTATGGGTCCTTCTTTCTCAGAATCTGCTCGAAGTAGGTATTTTGAAAGCTGATGTTTTTCTGACCCTGTAGAGGAAGAGAAGCCCCACGTTCTGCTCTCTGAGGCCACCTTGGAACAATGACGCCTCTTAACACCAAGCTGGTTTAATGGTGCCTCAACTTGCTGCTGAACTCAGAAATCATATGAATTTTGAGATTAATTATGAATAGGCCACTCCAAAATAGCTATAGGTGAAAAAAAATGGTGAAACGTGTAACAAACTGGATTTCAGTGTGATGTAAAATTCTGTGTAAATTGAGCAAACAGGTGTCATAAAAGTAATGAACCTGTCTGCTGATGTGAGCAATCAAAGCAGTTTGTGGTCTCTTATGCCCCACCTGTGTAGGGAAGCATTTAATTTGCACACTGGTAAGAGGACTGTGTTACTAATTTTCCTAACAATGTGCTAGAAGTTTAAGGACAATTTATTCATCTATTTTCCTCACTTCTTGTAATACATGTTTTCTGTTGATTCCCTCTTCATCCTTTGGGATCTCATACAGTCCCAGTCAGGTCTCAGCCCATGAGGCAAGTAGTTCAGCAACACCTTCTGCAATTCTTTCCCTTCCTGCTGAGCACAGATTACTCAAATGCTTTCAATTAACTTTTTCTTTAACCCTACCACTTTGTGACCCTGCCTGTAATTCATGCATTCTTTTCTTTGTTTCTTATCACTTCAGCGTGTACCCAGCCATTACAATATTGTCCTTTTGATGATGAAGTATGGAGGCTATAAAAGCATCTTTGTCTGACCATTTCCCTCCATTTTTTATCACTTGGCAACATATTCTTTTTAGTCCCTTTCTTGCTTCTTCTCTGAACATTTATAAATATTTTCTTGATTCCACTCACATTTTTATGGACCTGGATTCTGCAGCATATTGTTCAGGATATGCAAAGCTCAGGATTTCCTGTTTACCAGTTTATGCCTTTTGCTAAATGCCATCTTTTATTTCTTTTTCACTGGCTTTCTGTTTCCTTCTCTACTGCTGATTTTCTACCCATGAGACATTTTCCACTAAGTACGAATTTTCAGTAATTCTGGAGGCAGGTCTGCATAAGAATGGGGCAGGAGGAGACAGAGAGGGGCCGCTCGGTCATCTGCCCAGATGTGTATATAAATGGCAAGCGTGTCTGCGCATCACAGAGCTATGCTGATGGTTCCTATTGCTTCAGTAGTAACTCTGCCAGGCTATAACTGCAAAGTAAATGGCAATGAGCAAACAAGGAAGTACAAGAGACTGTGACCCTGAATTAATTAGATCATGCCTGTTACTCCTGGCAACGTGACCAAAGTTATACAGAATATGTAGCTCCATGCCTCATTCGCTGACTGCAGCTCTAGCCTGCATCTCTTCAGACATCTGTTCTGTGGACATCTTGTTCCTCATCTCCCTTTCTTTCATGCTCCTGAGACTTCAGTCAGAGTAGGGAATTATGCTCAGAGCTTGCTGTGAATGCTGTCAGATCATTTGCTACAGCTGCAGCCAGCCACAAAAGGATCTAAAAATCAGGATTACCTCTTGTTCATTTGTTTTCTAAATCTGCCTTTTTAATCTCTATTTCTATGACATTGATGATCGCATTTTCCCTGTTGAAAATATCATCTACTTTTGTAATTAGGAGATTGCTGGTTCTGACACAGCATCTAATTTCTCAGTATCTCAGTATTATGAGGTCTGAAGTAAGATACATGAAGAGATGTCTGAAGTAGTTTGATGAAATGGTGAATGATCTTAATTAAGTGTTAATTTAATAATAGTCTAAACAAAACATGTAGATTGCAACAGGCTGGAATAAGTTGCTTTTGTAACTACAAGGTTCACATATCTGTGATCTGAACCTCATTCTGACAGCATCTCCTGCCCTATCGTAATCCTTTGTCTCCCTCGTGGACACTCACACTAGCCATTCTCTCTGTTAATCTGCATGCAGTTGATCTCTGTCCTAGGAGTAGCTTACTCGAGACTCCTTGTTTTTTTCCTACCTGATGGTCTGTAGCAGAATCCCATGTTGCTGTCAACTCCTTTTCCCTTTTTGTCTGCACCTAAGAGCATCCTGTACTTGTTCCTGTTGTGCACCCTCAGCCTTTGCCCTGAGTCTCCTTGATGAACAGGGGGCATGTGTGCACTGACCCGTCCTGGAGTTCCAGTTACCCTGTAGCTGGCACTGATGGTTTTTTTCCATGGTACAAGGTGTAGGAGCTTTTTGGACCACTGGAAATGTAAGACCTTGGGGACTCTGTAGAGAAAGACATGGGAGATCCCCAGTGCTGGGTTGGCATGACCACAGCAGCAGAAGTGCAGTCTGTCTCCCCCCTGAATGTGCTGCTCTGCTGCTATGAATGATGAGCACACCCAACCACCTCATCCTGATTCAATAATTCACACGGATGTTTTGCCTGAGAACAGCTAGTTAGAAATGACTCTGTTACACCACCCTTCTCTCTCATGGTCATCTGTGCTGATTCTGGTCAGTGATACAAGTAATGGGATTATCATGAAACAGGGAGACATGGGTTCTTACACGTGGTCATTCAGAAGCTGTTGAATCCATGGTTACTGCAGTAGGGTAGCAGGTACTTCAGGGATACTAAAAGTAACGTTGAAGGAGGCAGGACGGATAACATGAATGGTGGTGGAAAGAGACATTATGGTGATACTAGCGCTGAACCTGGTAATTTCATAGTAAGGGACACTTACAGAGGTAATTGTAGGAGTGGTGAAATGACTGGGGAAGTCTGGACTTGGAGTTAGCTTCCAGGTATAGATGGTCATGATGTTAATTTGCAGCGGAACCACAGTACAAGCTGTGTTGGTAAAGACATTTGCCTTCTGCCCTAACATAGCAGTACCAAACCAGAAGGAACTTGTGAATTGAACCCTAAAATGTCTAAAAAGTCCCAGTTCACACCCTGTGCTCTGGTTCTCCCATCCAGTGCTTGCTTTTGTTTTATGCAATTAGTCTTGCCACTTGGATACCTTTTTCCACATGTATAAGATACAACCAGCCTCTCCAGTTTAAAACTGCTTCTGTGTCTGATATAACCTTAGTCACCCTTCAGTTAGTCTCCCATATGCTCTCCATCTCATGCCATTGGCTCTCATTAATCTCTTGTGCAGAGTTGTCACATCTTCCTCTTTCCATATTTTTTCACTCTGCATCAGTTTCTGTATCCTCCTTTGTTGATTAGACTTTTCCTTGCTCAGGGCACAGCAGCAGTGAGATGCTGTGCAGGGAGAAGGTGCATGCTGACACTGAGCTAGGAGCTGCAGCAAAGCAGCTGCTCATTTTTGTGCCTTGATGTCCTCTGTTACCTCCTCTGGTGACTGCTAGTTCAACACCTGCGTTGGTGCTGCATAAAGCGCTTGGTCCTCTAGAGCTGGTTTAACTGAGGGCATGAGAGGCAAATGGCTCTGCATGCAGGAGCACTAGGTAAGCAGCATTCAAAGACTGGTCTTACTGGCTGAACAGGCAGGGTCTGGCTTGCCTGTAAGAACACACCTGTTCAACACCTTTCCACGTGTCCTTGGGAGCACATCAATGTTTGTACTAGACTCCCAGCGTAATTCCACTCTACCTTAAATATCACTTGTGCACAGATAATAATGACAATCATCTGTCGTTACAATGTATGGCCTTTCTATCTGATGGATTCGTAACCTATTTCAGCTCTGATGGCAGTAGCCTTCTTTTTTCATGTGCTCCTGCCTTTTCCTGCTATTTTTTGGCAGATTGATGGATTTACCCTGAAATAATGAGTCTGATTTCCCGCTCCTCTCGCATTTTCTGCCATAAAAAGTGACATCTATTGCTGTCAAATCAGAATTGCAGTGTTTATGGTCACTCTATAGTCGTTTTGCATAAACAAATGCGACTGTGCAAGAGGTGAGGCAGCAGGGAATCACATCCTTCCTCCACAGCACTGATTTTCTCCTTATTCTTTTACTTCTGTAAAGCCTGCTGTGTCTACGTGTGCTAGGCAGGGCTGTATAAATTTAAAAATTATATGCAGCATACAAACACAGTCCTTATGCAAGCGGAATTTTCTCTGAGCACAGTGTGAGGTTTGCAAGAGGGAGTCAGGATCTGGCCCAACATGAATAAATACGCTCCAATTACACACAAACAGCCTATGCTGAGACAACTAACGCTCTTCCTCTCTGATTGTAGTTCAGAGACGCTGGTCAAGGAGGCTTGTGTAACCAAGCCATCATGCTGATCACAGACGGAGCAGTGGAGGATTATGAAGCTGTGTTTGAAAAATACAACTGGCCAGATCGGAAGGTTTGTCTGGGAAGTGATAAATAGAAAGGGAGAGGAAAGGTGCTATCCTGCTATGGTGGGAATAGAAGAGCATGAGCAGGGATGTCTGGCAGAGTTGAGCATTCGCATCCTTCAATACCTGTGTGCATCCAGCTGTAAGCACAAAACAAAGTAGCCAGGCAGGAGCCTGCTGCGGTGATTTTAGAGGTAGTAGGATCAGAGATGGATATCTGCAGGTCAGTTAAGTGTTTTTTTCCCCATACACTTGGTTTTCTAAAGGTGTGGGCAATCAAAACAGTCTCCTGATAAGATGATGAAGACTGAGCCAAGTATTTAAAATAAAAAAAAGAAAAAAAACCCAAACCACAACAAAATTTTTGCAAAGAATTTTAATACCATCCAGGACTGTTTATCATTGATCCTGTTTGAGAAAGGTTTGGCTATCAGTTCTTACGGCGGGCAGGGGAATGGCCCAGACAACCCCTCTAGATGCCTTTCAGCCCTATTTACTTCGAGATCTGTGATTACAGGCTTGTACTAGCAGAGCAGACTGTGAAAGGGGAATAAACCACAGTTCATCCTAAACCCTCCTGATTTATTTGTTTACCTCATCACAGCTAGCAGCAATGCACAAAGGGAGAGAAGGAGCCTACTGAGAGACCAGATCATGGGGCTGTTAAAGCAGTTTATTTCAGGACTGGCTCTTTTGTTGTTGGTCAAACACAAGAGAAATGGTGAAGCTTTCTCTAAATGATTCATGCGGCCAGCTGTTCCCCTGGGTAAAGGATTCTTGTGAGCTATAAACCTCTCTGCATGTGGTTGCTGAGTGTCTGGCAGAGCTGCTATCATAAAATCAAACAGAATTTGCACTTCTGCCTTGTTATTCAGATGATCCTGTGTGCTGCTTGGCTTTCTGGGTTCATTGTAATTGGAAATTAAGTTCCAGCCCACAAAATGCAAAACAAACGGAGCAAGAGGCTCCTGTCTCCGTGTGAAGGCAGAGTTATTGCTATGCCCCACACACAAGCGTTCACATCAGTGTAGAACAGGATGCCAAAGCTCAGCCATTTGGATCTGGTAGCACGTTACAACCTAATTCTTCTATCTTTGCATTCTTGTTCCCAGGTCCGGGTTTTCACTTACCTCATTGGACGGGAAGTCACTTTTGCCCCCAACGTGAAATGGATTGCCTGCAACAACAAAGGTGCTGTATGGGAATGGTTCCCCAACCCCCATCACACATGTCAGTCACACATGGACTGCCACTATGGGGCCCTGGACCCCCCTAAGGCTTACCCACTGCAACTGGGGCCCATTAGCCTTTGGTTGGAAGGCAACCTAAGGAAAAAGTAGACCCTGCTAGTCCATGTGAAATGTGCCTGTGTTCAACTAACACAAGTCTTCCGTGCTGAGCCACCATATTTTCCTGTCACAGTGCCAAGGGACACTATGACCGAGATTCATGTTGGCTGTAGTCCACCTAAGTCCCTGTGCTTACTGTGTCCCAGTTGCTGGCTTTTGACAACCTGTCTAAAACCCTGTCAGAAAGCCTGACATCTTTGGCTGAGATGTAAAATGAACATCTCTTCTTTAAAGATTTTACAGCACTTTTCACAAGGTCTGCAGGTTAACCCCCATGTCTTGGCCAAATTGTTTGTGCGTCAGTGGTTTCACTGAGGTCCCAGAACAGCTTGTTAAACCCACCTCAAAACCGATATTCTCTTGAGCTGGCATGAAATGGCATTAATGGGAAAATCCATTCAGAGTAGGTGAGCCACCTCTATGCATTTGGGGCCAGTCAAAAAGTCCAGTTAGCCCTAGCAGAGTCTGCAAGGGTAAAGGAAGAGAAGGAAAAAAAAAAAAAGTCTTACCTGTTTGGGAATGACTTGGCCTCAGTGTGCCTGGAGCCAGTCTGCAATGCTTGCTACATCGGTATCCTGCTTCAACAGGAAAAGGAAGGGAAGACTGAAGCTGGGGGCTGACTGGCTGGGGATATTGGCTCTTTTCCTGTCTGAGCAGTGTCTCCAGCAGACTATGAAATGCATGGATGCATTTGCTACTGAAAATAATTGACAAGATAAGAGTTGCTGGCCTGCAGAATGTCTGTGAGCTGGGGACGCTCAAGGCTCAAACTGTCATCTATTAGCACTATGAATCACACGTAACATTTTTAGGTTTTGTTAGAGGAAAGAAAAACCTGGATTTCAGATTGCATATTCAGCCATAAGATTAGTGACAAGGAATTCACAGTGCTGTTGGTTCACCATAAAATGTGAGAATGGATTCTCTTGAATAACCAGAGAACAGAAATATGCTCTTTGCACTTGAATTCTCACTTACCAGACTTGAGATCTGCAGAAGGCTCATTGATTTTGGTTCTTCTATTTCTACACATTGTATAGCTCTTGTAGTCCTTATTTTCAAGCACACTAAATCTGTTCCCACATCACAAAGCTTATCAGATCATGAGTTCTTTCACATGGCAGTGTTTTCCTAGTGATAACAAAAGTTTTCCATCTATCTCACATACTCCATCCTATACCAAGTACAATCAATCAGTTCCATGTGGTGAGAATCAGGACAAGAATCCTCCTGACATTACACTGTGTTAGCATTTCTAATCAGTTAAGCAGCTAATTTTGAGGACCTTTTGATAACTTGAAAACATTCTTCCCCTCTACTCTTTGTTGTAGTGTTAGGCTGTTATGGGTCCATCTGCAGGGAAAAATCTCTGGAAATATGTAACTTGCACGTTCACATTCTGATTCCAATGGCTAGATGGAAGCAGTCATCATCCCTGGATGTAAAGCTCAGCAAACTGAAGAGTAGAGCACTGGAAAAATCTGGAAGAGAAATTGGGTGTTTTGGCTTAATATAAAATTGGGCAGGCTAAGTGGGTAGCCTGGTGGAATACTTTGCTTGCATATGTTTGGCCTTTAGGACCAAAGGCAGCCTGATTAGTGGACGGTTTTGCCTAAGACCCAAAGAAACATTTTACAACTGCTCAGCATGATTCTGGTTATATCAAGACTCTGGCCTTGAGCATTGGTCCGGTATTTTGAGAAGAACAGAGGCAGTGCTTTGAAAGTCTAGATTTCCACAGAAATGTGTGTCCACAGGAGCTTGTGGGTACAGGACACGTGAAGGCATTTTTTGTAAAGGTCTGGTAAACCATCTGGGTAGATACAGTCTCTGATATCCAGTGTTCTAACTTTGCACGGACAGTCATTTAAAAATATGGAAGACGCGTTAGCAGAGTGATTCACACCTCTGTTTTTCCATGAAGGCTACTACACTCAAATCTCAACGCTGGCGGATGTCCAGGAAAATGTGATGGAGTACCTGCATGTGCTCAGCCGTCCCATGGTCATCAACCACGACCATGACATTATTTGGACCGAAGCCTACATGGACAGTGCGGTAAGAACCTACAGCACAAGTCTTTGGTCAGCAAACAGTAGGGCCTATGGCCAAACTGGCAAAGCTGTTAGACACCCAGCTAGTATGTTAGGCATATCACTTGTCCTAGCTTCCCATCTAAATATCTTATGCATATCAGAATCTAAATGAAGTCCTGAAATTGATGTAAACCCAGGAGCTGGTTGATCGATAGAAATTACTGGTCTCTAGCTCTGCTGAGACTCTGCTCACCCCTGGAGTTGAGATGTGTATGCAGACTCAGGTCTGTACCTGCAGTGACCCAGGAGCCCAGGACTAATCACACAGGCACAGCATGACTTAAGTAGTGCTTCTGTGAAAGCAGGTTACCTTCTAAAGGATTATTCACAGGAAAGATTACTTACAGCTCAGGATACAGGTCACAGAGATTTATTTCCTCCAGCCCAGTAGCTAATTGCATACTGCTTGCCTCTCAAAGATACAGATCTCAGTTTGGGAAACAGGCTCGCTGTTTCGCTCCTTGAGCTAGCAAGACCTAACCTCACCACAGATGTGGGTAAAGGACACATCACTAAGGACCAGACAGGACTCCCAGTGCCCCTTCCTTTGTCTCAGACCTGCCCTGCGGGAAGGCATTCAGACCATGGGCAGGTGCTGTTATGGTGTTGTGTTGCCAAGGCAGCCTTGAAATTCAAAGGAGTGAAGGGAAGGACAAAGTAGTAGACCACCACTGAAGGAACCTTCCCCTGCACCTCCCCAAACAGAAGACATTCCTCGGTCTCCATCTCCACCTCTTTTTACATCGCCAAAAGAGAAAGTTAGTTCTTTTGCGGCTTTCTCTCCTTTCAAGGAGATAAAGGTTTTTTTCCTATGCTGGACTCTTCACCCCAGAGAAGTGTCTGCATAACTTTGACAGCTAGAGCTGACCAGAAGTCAGATTTCCCTCTTCCAGAAACAAACCTGTGGTCTCAGGACTGTTTATACTATCTGAGGTGAGAAATCTTCTAGAAATATTAAGAAAGTTTCCATACAAAGTCCCACTGTGGGACCGAAGTTATTGGCTCTGGTGTGACCAGCAGCAGCTTTAGGGTGTCTGCCACAGCCCTGGGGAGAACCCACAGTTTTTGAGTTTAAGATCCATGGTGAGAAACCTGAACTCTCTGAGTTGAAGTAAAACTAGGGGTACTGAGCCTAGCTTTGTGGCAGGAAACGTGGAAGTCCAGGTCACACATGGCAGTGCTTGATATTATGCTCAGTCTAGACCACACAGACCCCAAGAAATACCTTCAAGGCAGCCAGGCTGGCACCATCACAGTGCACAGATGTTATACTCAGGAGACTCTTATGGGAACGGACTGTCCCACACCGCTGTGCTGTGGCTGACCATTGAGGCTGCAGCTGTGGCACACTAGCTCTATGCAGGAGCTGTGCCAAGTGAGAGCTGGGGACATGATACTTGAGTGTGTTAAGCAAAACCTCCAGAAATGGTACTAACTACTCAGCAAATTTATTCTATTAGCAGGCATGCCACCACTGGCACTGGTGTATGGTGTCACACTTCCCGAGACAGTCACAAGGATTTATTTGCTGCACTTTTTTTTCTGCATCCCTTTTCTTGTCTCTTGGCTTGGCTGGCCATGCTCTTCCTCCACCCCAACCTCTCCCATCTTTGATTCATTCCTCCAATCATATATTCATTCATCTGTTCATCCATGTCTCTCACTAGCTGCCACAGTCTGAGGAGGTAACTGCACCCCTGTGTTCTGTGAGCGTGCTGTCTCCCTTGTGCAAGTTGGTGTGTCAGTGCCAGCACTCAGCCACAGCTGGCCTGTACATCTGGGGGGGGTGGGGGCTGCAGCACTGAAGGAGCCCTCTTATGCTCGCAAGAAGACGAGAGGAAATGCTGGATGTACAGGAGAGCTGTGTTGTGCTGTTGGTTCAGAGTAGGTAGGGGTGCCTGTGTTGTGCAGTAGCTTAGTTCACTGGATCTCTTTTTCCATATGTCCAGTAAGCACCGCAGAAGTTTACTTGCTGTGTGGTAGCGCAATTGCTGCTGTGAATGGCAAGTTTCCACAAAGAATCATCCAGACCAGTAATTCAAGCTACCAGGCTTAAATCTTCATCAAGTGACTATATAGATTATTGACTGGCTCCTTTATGGCTCCCAGTATGTACAGTAATGGAGACTGGAGGACATTTCTTGCCTTGCTACTTACTTGACCAAATAAGAGATGGAAGGAGGATGCTACTGGCATTGAAGGACCAGGTCCTTTTGACAGGCATATTTGGGAGACCCCTTTGCATGTCTTGCCTGTTTTACCTCCTTTCATGTGTGTTTTTAGAGCAGCTGTCTTCTGCAGAACTGGGAGCATCTGTTACCCCATTACACATGCATGTCCTGTATCTTCTGCAGAGATAGATCACCATGTTTTATCTGTTTGGATCATGATTTTGTTTCTGTTTTTCCTAAGCTTAGATGGTTGAGTAACAAGTATATATAAGCAGGCTTTGTGTGTATTTGTGCCTTTTAAATATTTGCCTGTGGTGTTTTTCATTCGTGGTATTCATGTGTTTGCAATATAGATGATACCTTGTTAGTGATTTTGCTCATGGTTGTGTTGCTTTTCTCTATTTTGTGCTCCTTGTGTTGGTGGCTTTTACACTTGTTTTGTAAGTGCTTATGTCCATACTCCCAATACATGGTGGGTATAAATTGTGCCACCACTTCTACAGGTTCCTGTCTCTTCATTAAAACAGCTCTCTAATTTCTCCTGCTTCAACACATTACACTGGCTTTCATCCCGTCCTCATCACCCCACACGAGCAAGCATCCATCTCATGATCCTCTTGGATACAGAGTATTGGAAAGTGCTGCCATCTGTTTATAGAGGGGTCTGGGAGGCATGGAGGCAGCTAATTGTAATCAACATCTGGGGTCCTTGGGAATTCCAGTGCCTTTCGTTCGGGTTATCTGTGGTATTGCATTTGCTAACACGCAGCTCATTGTTCTGTGGCAGCTCTTTGCATCTCAGGCTCAAAGTCTGTTGCTCATGACAACAGTGGCTATGCCAGTCTTCAGCAAAAAGAACGAGACGGTGAGTGCAACCCAGGCTTCACTTTCCTTCCAGCCAGCAGAGATGAAAGGATGCAGCAGCCCTTTGCGGGGTTTTAAAGCCAATGGATCTCTGAAAGAACAGCCGGCCATTAGGGACTGCGGTAGACCTCTGGCAGGATGGGCGGCTGATAATTTATCTGACAACATGATAGCCTGTCATTTCCTCTGAATGCTATTTCTTCAAAACACCCCTTTAAATATGACACTTCTCCCTGTTTTATCCCTTCCATTTTCAAACCGAGCCTAATTCACAGACCCATAAAGTTTCAGGCTGAAAGAGATCATTACCTTGTCTAGTCCGTGCATTTTATTGCAGACCTTTACATTTCATATAGACAGTCCCTTCTGAGCCCAGTAACCTGTGTTTGGCAAAAATGTCATTGAAGAAAGGCATCCAGCCCCAAGCTCTCCATTGATGTTTCCCACTCTCTGTTAAAAACTGGTGTCTAAATTACACCTTCAATTTGTCTGGCCTCACCTTCTTGTCATAATGGCTTTCTCTACTAGATTAAAAAGCCCGTACCCTTTTGGTATCTTTTCCTGGGAAGCATCTTCTACACTGCAATAAAGTCAAACCTGTCTACTTTTTGATAAAATAAAAAGGTTGAACAATTTGGGTTCTTTGATAAGGGCATTTCCTCTGAGGTTTTTAAACCCTTTAGACACTGTTTTGCATACCAGTTCTAGTTTCTCAGCATCCTTTTAAAATGGTGGACAGTGCCTTACCACTGCGGTAGAAGGGATAAACTTGCCATCCTGGTCCTAAAAACAATTGTCTGCCCTCTCCACCTGAGGCTAGCCTCAACCTGTATTAGCACCATGCTGCAGTGGGAGCCAGTGTGTCATTTTTCCATCATGCTTCCCAGATGCTTATTAAACAACCCTTTTCCCATTTTGTGGGGATTTCTCACATTCTTTTTTCCTAGGTTAACAATTTTGTATTTGGCATTTGATTTAGCTGACCCAAGTTGTCAACTGATCCATGTTGTCTTGCATGATTGCCTTGTCCTTATTGTTATTTACACATGCTGAATGTAGGGTTTTGCACTCAAAACTTGTTTTCAGTGATTTTATGTTACTTCTGAATCATAGTGAAAAATGCTGACTAGTATTGGGTGGAAATACTCCTCTCCATAAACACTGGAGCCACCTCTTTAGACTTTTTGAGGTATGCTAGTTGGTTTCAAATGAACATATTCATACAAGCCTAGAGAGTATACGTGAGACTAGTAGGAAGGCAATGATGTGTATTCTGATAGAAAACTACCCAGGCCTTGCTTCTGAAAAAGGATTCTCCTTTGTTTTTAAGCGATCTCATGGTATTCTCCTGGGTGTGGTGGGCTCTGACGTACCACTGAGGGAGTTGTTAAAACTTGCTCCACGGTATAAGGTAAGACTGAGGTAATGCAACCTGTCATTTTGCACAGCAGTCACTAGCCATTCTTCCATGGGCATGACTGAAAAATCATCCCTCTGCCTCTAGGAAGAACTATGAACATAAAGCAAGAGATGCTGGATGTTGCAATGTGTCATTTCTATATAGCGCATGGGAAGTCATTCACTACTAGAAGCTCTTAGGCTGCTTCAGAAACGCAAGGACTGGATGATCTAGTAGATTGGCAACAGATTGTGGAAACCTTGTGTCTTGATGATCACCAACCCAGATCCCTCAGAGATGATATGGATCTTACTGCCTATCTCAGAATTAAGTTTTATATCCAGTTCCCAGTGGACAAAAGCTGCCATGCCAACTGGCAAAAAATAAATTAGTTTCACTGTCAATATTCTGACAGCAGAAAAACTGAGGACTGAATGGGCTAGAGCGAGCCAACTTTTGTTATGCTTAGAGGTTCCTTTCTCCAGATCAGCACGAAGGTTTCTTGGCAGGACAGTGTACAGGAAGCTGGCTCTCACTCACTTGTGCTGTACCTAGATAGAGTATTTGCTCTCCAGAATTGTCAGTCCAGCAATTTTCCATTAACGCTATGTTCAATATATCTTAAAAAGTATGTTCATCCATAGGAACACCCACCAGAGATACATTGTTTCGTTTGATTTCTGCTGTAAATTTTGTGCAGTGACCTTTTCTTCAATCAGCCTGCGCACCAGGACACAGCAAGCACATCTGAGGATCACCATGAAATCAGGCAATTTGAGCCATCATTTCAAGTTTTCAGTTTCTCTTAAATAACTATCGGACAACTACTACCAGTTAGGCAGTTGTCCAAAATCTGATTGCTGAATACTCACAGGACTGAAAGTGCTGTCAGAAGCTATGAATATGTTTGGCACTTCCCCACATGGACGCAGGGCAGATCATTCACATGCAGCTGTAGGAAATGATCCATCAAGCAACCCAGGAACTATGAGTGGCAGGGTGCATGCAGTCAGCATACAAAAGCTAGCTGGTTTGGATCTGGGAGAACTTTGTTTAGAAGCTTCAATTTTTAGACACATTTATTTTCTCTATAAGACCAATACCTTTTCATCTTCCTTCCTCCACGTCACTCAAAGGCCACGTGTCATGATAATCTTTCTTCTGGGCCAAGGAGGGACACTGTTCTTTCCTCCAAGAAATGCCATGGAAGGAGGGAAAATTATTTGAAGGATTTCTCTACATCAGAGGTAGGACACGACTTCCCAGAAGCTCTTCCAACATAAGACCAGTTTGGAAACCTAAGATCCTGAACTTGAACCCCCTGACATATGGGTTACAAAGGACCAGTTCCAGAGTTACGGCCCTTGTAAGCTTGTACATTTATGATTGCACTTACTGGGCTGGGAAATCTCAGCTTTAATAGGCCAACAAGGAAGTTTGCTATAGTTCTGATCCAACGTCTTGGTTTCATTCTTGCCACACTAAGCTGAGCTCAGTGTGCTTTGCATAAAACTGTTTCACATAGAGAGAGTCCAAAGTTTTGATCTGGGATGTGTGAAATACAGAATTCATTCCCTCCAGAAAGGCACAGATGGATTGTAAATGGCTTACCTCCCCGCTTCCCTACTGTTATCCCTCCAGGATTGTCTCTATAAGAATATAAAGTTGCAACATTTTTTGAAGATAGAAACCCTAGGCATTCTTGTTTTCCTTGAGACACACCTTGTTTTGGCAAGCACAGGCTATCAGCAGGTTTTTAGCAACTCAGGTTTTAGCTGGAATTTGTATTATATATGGACTTCATCTAAGTAATTGCTCTCTCAGAAATCTCTTGCAGATCAGGTCAACCAGTGCCTGCTCTCTTTAGATCATGTTATTCCTTAATAAGCATTTTAAGACTATAGGCTTGTACAATTGGCCTAGGCTAGGTCTGGTCTTGCCAACACTGAAACATAATGCAGCACTCCTCTGAAGACTCACCAGGTTTCCAGGGAAGCCATGCGTGAGATTCATACTCACTTGTTTGTTCACTGCTCTGCGTGTGTAGTGATGGGCACATAGACCTGTCACTGCTGTTTCAGTACTGTTTACAACATTCCCCATCCTTTCCCATTTTATGTGCAGCGCTGTTGTGCCTGCTGTGTGGAGCTTATTCTGCCTCTGGGTGGTAATTGTCCACAAGGACAATCAGACTTTAGGAGGCCACCTTTTTCTGAATGTGTACAGAAATCAACTACCTGCCTGTCCTTTTGTGTATCCAGGCATAGTCAGCCTGCTCAAACGAAGCAGCCAGAGATCCAGAGATAAATGGTTTGAGATGGACCCTACATTCTGCTGGTCAATACCTTTAAAATGAAAATATTTCTGAATATTGGTGGTGCCAGGGTACCAGTGGCACCCGTTACACAGCAGTGTTTCTAGCTAAAGCACTAATTACTCTAATGCCTCTTTCTCCAGCTGGGTGTCCATGGATACGCCTTTCTTAACACCAACAACGGCTACATCCTTTCACACCCAGACCTCCGTCCTTTGGTATGTATAGCTGTGAATTTGAAAACCTTTGCTTACTTGGAAACAGTGACTCTCAGGGATGCTCCTGATTTCTTATATTTTATTGAGTTGTGAAGGCTACTATGGTCCGATATATAGGCACCCAGAAGCATGAGGGCCAGAGAAATCAATTCCATGTATATAGATGTATATATATGCGCACACACGTATGGAACGTAATGTACTCTGCCTGTCTGTTCATAAGAGGGCAGGAGGCCTATATTTGTGTGCACCTGCTGTACTGTGGGTGCACATGTATCTGTGTCCATGCAAGGTTTCACTGCCAGGCTGAAGGAACAATTTCCCTTGCTTGGGCATATCTCCTACGAGAAGATTCAGCATGATTAGCACCCCAGTAATAGCTACCCAGCAACTGCAGTGTTGGACATTTTGGGAATCTGAGGCTAGCAGGTACCACAAATCCTAGTAACATCGTAAGTCAGAGATAATTTAGAGACCAGTAGGCTGCAAAGATTTTCTGAGACTTGAGTCGACACAAGGACAACATTTCTCCCTCGTGGTACCACCTGGAGCTCCAGACCACACATCTGTCTGTAAACACACAGCTGGCCTCGTTACTCAGATACCCAGGCATGCAATGATTTTACATTTCACACACATGCCTGTTGGCACAAATCCACCTGCACACAGCTATAAGCATTAGTGTGGTTACTGGCAAGAGAGAGTGCCACCACAGGGCTTCACACCAGTGGTCTTCAAAAGAGGCAGCTTTGCACAGGGAGACCACAGGCACAGGTAGTTACTTCAGTATGTGAAAAGAAGGGACGCATTTTGTTTCCAGGATGGAGCAAGGCAAAGCTAGGCAAGGGCACTGCTTTATCTTCCACCTAAAATTGACCTCTCTTAGTCTGCTTCACACCTTTTCCTTCACCTGGAAGATTACAGGGAAACAGGTCTCTTGCGTCAGTTAGCCCTAGGTGAAAAGCCTCCATTCTGTCAGTAGAGTCAAAGCCTAATTCCCATCAGAAAAGATCTCCTGCTGGTATTATAGTGTTAATGGGATTACACTTTTAGCTGTGGGAAAAAAATGATTTCCTGGAGGCAAGTGTATTGTGCTGATCTGTTTAGAAGAATGCTATCACAGAGGAGTCTGTAGCCTTTACCTGCACGTTTACCAGTGTTCCTGCCATTCCCTTGCTCCTGGATCAGCCTCTCCCACTTGAACTCTCCTAGCCCTTCAGTGCCCACATAAATACATGGCATGAGACCAAGAAAGCACTTGCACTCAAACACTGCCTTCCTAGTCAGAGAATAAATGAGACACCCCTAGGTTTCAAATTACATATCAATTCTTAAAGGCTTAGTTTAGAAAGTTAGTTATCTAGCCACTTACTTGGGCATTTTTCTTTTTTTTTTTCTTTTCTTTTGTTTTAATAAATGCCAGTATAAAGAAGGAAAGAAACTGAAGCCTAAGCCAAACTACAACAGCGTAGATCTCTCAGAAGTGGAATGGGAAGACCGGGATGAAATAGTGAGTATCAGAAAGTGAATTACCCGCCTTTGTAGCTCCTTCTTTCTATTACTTTGTGTGCCTGTATGGAAGGGGTGGGGGAGCAGCAGACATTCCTGTTTTTTTCTGTGCCTGACTGGGACAGACTAAGAGAGGTCAGTGCTCTAAAAGAGGACACGGATGATGCTTCCCTACAAAGTGCTGTCTTCCTTCCCAGTATGAGTTTTCCTTCTCATGGAACATGCAGGGAAAGTGCTGGCAGGGGGAAGGAATCACTTTGGAGGGTGCTGCAGGAAGCCAGTCTGTGTGTACTTGTCCCAGATGCTGCCTTAATACAAAGCCAAGAGAACTTAGGAGTATGACAGTGTCCCATGATGTTACCCATGCACATAGTATGTGAGATACAGCTGAAGCCACTCAACTAATGAGGTCTGTAACAAGGAAAAAAGTACATTCAAAAAGAGACTAAAGCTTGCAGTCACTATTACTAATAGACAAAAGGACAAGGGATTTAGACACTTGAGGAAAAACAAATTTCCAGAACTCACCTTATTGCACAGGTGTGGAGGCACTGAAAACAACAGCTGCCCAGAGGGAGAAGATTAGAAAATACCTTTTATACTCTTTTGAGCAAAATTATTTAAAAGTGATAAACAAGAAACAGCATGCACCTTAACACTTGGACATTGCTGCATTGCACAACTAGGAACCCAGATATAATAAGAAGGTAGACAGGTTCCTCTGTGGCTGGTTTTCTTTTGCTCAGAAGAATTAGGGGAGTAGAGATACTTAAGTTACTAAGATAAGAACTGAATTTGGAGTAAGATAGAATTAGCTGTGGGACACACGCTTCTGGATTACAGGGGACACTGCTAAGATAAATGGATCTGATACTATAGATATCCACTTAAACAGCTAGGACAAACAAACTGCCCAGCAAGACGATTGAAGTAGCTACTGCCACTAGTGCAGGCCAAGTACAAAAGGCCACACCAAAGGAACTTGGGAAGTGGAAGAGTGGCAAACTGAGAAAGGAAACACAGCAGAACTGGGTGTGAAACATGGAAAGCAAGACAAAGTAGGAGGCTTTACATGCAGTGGAACCACCAAGCTGCAGGTTGCTAATGGCTTTGTGTGGGTTCACTAATGTCTTACAGGAGCTCGGCTCCCATTATAGTTTTCTCTCTCACAGGAGCCACTTTTAGAGCTGTTCCTTTTTATCCAGTTTGCTATTTAAAAAAAAAATAAAAATTAAAAATCCAGGAAATGTGATGACTTTGGTGTCATATTTATTTGGCTAGCATGTTCCTGCCTGACCAAATAACATTGATACCTGAATGCAAATATGATGCAAAGCGCAAGGTTTCTGTCCACAGGCAATCAGAGTAAAACTATCCAGTGAAAAAAAAAGGCAAAAAAAGCATGAAAAACAAGGCTACTTTGTGTTCCTGTACTGCATCTTCCAGAAGACAGAAAGGTTGCAGCCACTGAGGGTACAGAGACATTCAGTGACACGATCAATATCTGCAGTGTGACTTCAGCAAGTCTAGAGACTCTCAAGATACACCCACTGCAGCAGAAAGCTGCCAACATTTCAACACTTAGATTTGCAGCTATGGTATTAGATCAATGACAGACTCAACATCAGTTGCAGTATAATCTCAGCAACACTGAAAAGCAGCAAATTCAGTCTGGAAAAATATGTCCAAGTGCTAATGATGTGTAATATAGCCAGCTGCTAAAAAGAAATCTAGGGGAGGGAAGATGGCAGTATCTGGAAAATACCAATTGATGCATGATAGCAGTATCTGGAGTGAGGCAGCAAGGAAGTCTGCGCTTGCTTGTAAAGCAACACAAGGATATTCTTAGTGTGAAGGGAAAACAGAAGGGTCAAGAGATCCTCCCCAGCAGTCTAGGACCTGTCACCCAGACAGATTTTCTTCAGCCTTGGCAGAACCACTGAAGAAGAAATTAGTCTGCGAAGATATTGAAACTGAGTGGCAAAACACTTAGATGTGAGACCCCTCAGGTAAGCTGTATGTCTCTGTTGGTTTGAAACCACACAAGCAGACAGAAGAAAGGAGTCAGCAGCATTTGTTATCAGTGGTGGGGATGGCACAGACTCATTGCCCTGAAGCAAGACAGTTTGCTGTTCAGGGTGTTGGGAACAAGTGCTTCGGCACACACCAGAGCACCCCTCCATCCAAACTCTGCTACACACTTTTCAAAGTGGAGGCCAGCTGCTGCCAGAAGCATCTTGCCTGAAAAGGACTGAGCATTATGGGGGCTCCCAGACACCAGAATTGTAATTGCCTTCTTGGCTGGGATAGAGTTAATTTTCCTTTTAGTAGCTGGTACAATGCTGTGTTTTGGATTTAGTATGAGAATAATGTTGATAACACACTTGTTGCAGGCACAGGCAGGTTAGTAGGCGATATCCAGCCCTCACTGCTCAAACTGCAACTCATCTCTTCAGGAGCAAGTCCACACTACTCCTCCTCCAACCAGTTCCATCTTCCCACAGTCCTCAGAGCCATTTAGCTACTTAGCCCAAACAAGCCACAGCTGTACATTATCCACATCAGCCAACCTACCACCCCAGAAGCAACTGTATACAATCAAGACTGATTAGCCTTCTACAAATCTCTCTACAACTCCAGTGGCTTTGGAGGGTGATTTTCATCAGAGCAGACATAAAGCCCTTTCACTCTAAACTACATTCACGCATGTGACTGAATTCTCTTTCCTGTCCTGCTTTTCTCTGGTTTTTCCCAGTTCTGAGCAAACTGAGGCAGAAAACTAATAGCTGCAAGATCTCATCACCAGTTCTCTGGTAAGAACAACTTGCAAGGCAATGGAGAGCTGGTGCGATCCCTGTTACCCTCTCAGAAGCAATGTGCTGAGCAAGTGCACCACATGGAATGCAGCTGCACTGCATCTCCTGAGTAGCATCAGCATTTTAATGTTATCATATTAATGTATTTCTACCTCCAGATCATTACAGATACCTATAAAACCAGCATAACTAATTAACCAGCTTAATATAAATCAACATGCATACATACAGACGCAGCAAATTTCTTTAAACAATGCCAATTTTATACATTGGTGCCAGTAAAAACCTTACTCACTGCTATGAACTCTGGAATCTGACATGGTCTTAGGGTGATCTGCAGGAGAAGTACATATCCTTACATAAGCAACACTTAATAATGAGGTCTACAGAGAAAACAGAATTTATTTCCAGTTAACAGTTTACCTTTTAATGATTTCATGGCTTTTAAAAATAACATAGAGCAACAGGCCTGTGCGTTCAGACAGGTCCCTCAAACAGAACACGAGCATGGGTGCACTCTCTTTTGTGGGAGAAACCCTTCTTGCCTTTCCTTTCCTCTCATACCCATCCCACTACCAAAATGCTGAGCAGACCATTCTGCACAGCCAGCTCTGACTCCTGCCACTGCCACTTGTGCCAATAGCTTCCTCAGGCCAGGTTCTGTCCCAGGTAACTTGTGCCATTTAGAGGGCTGAAGTAGCAGGTCACCTTGTAAAGGATAAAACTGGTGCCACAGGTACCCTGAGCAGTATGTGCACTGGGTTTCTTTCTAGACCACCGCATGCTCAGACTGGAGTGCTCTCCAGAATGTCACTTCTTTTCCTCCTGAGCTTTCTCAGAGAAACTTTGGGCAATTACTCTGTCATGAAACAATGCTTGTTCAAGCATGCTTTTATTTGCATGCTACATCTTGTCACCCTCTCCTCTGTCCTCTCCTCTTCCATCTGCAAAGTGGCTACGAGAAGGATTAATAAAAAGGCAGAACAACAGGCCCTTAGAAAGCTGGTGACACCCAGCTCATTTCTTCTGACCTGTGCAGTACAGGAAAATGCCGTGGCCAGCACCAGGTGAAGACTAACGCAGTCATAGCAATCACGGCAAAATCAGTACTGATGCACTGATGAAAGCAGTAGGATTATACTGTAAAGGGTTTACTTGTCCTGCTGGTAAGAAATACTTGTCCCTGTGAAAAATCTGCATGCCTGGCTATCTCCTGTTTGGAGATCAGGGTGAGACTATTATACCTTTCTGGCCCTGTCCAGAATGTTCTGGTTTATTGCTCTTGGCAAAGCAGGTTTTATTCCAAATGGGACACCTGTCAGCTACAGCAGTGCACACTGTATTACCCATTCAGCAGCAGCAATTCTCACAATGATTTCTTTAATACCTGGCTGAAGTTGGCTGTAGTTCTATCAACTGTAACTTCAATTAGCATGGTATTTTCTAGATTTGATTATTGCAATGTTCTCCATTTTGCTGCAGAAATGCAAATTGTTGGGCTGTGTGAGTAAAAGATCCTCTCCATGAACATAAAGGAGCACAGAGGCACACCAACAGGAGGAGGAACCCCTATAACAGTATCAGAGAAATGGAGCACCCTGACCTGGCTGCTCTCAGGGCTGTCATGGGAGCTCTTAAATTCAAAAGCTTTCAAACCAGGTAATACAATAGAAATTATAAAAGAATTTTAATATGAGAAAAATGCATTCTAATTTTCTGTAAGACAACTCACTGTCTGTTTTTCAACAAGTACGTGCAGAAGGACTGAGATTATGTTTTTCTCAAGCTCTCATGCGGAGCATCTATGCCCTTTGCTACGTGGAAATTCAGCATGTAAGGACACATTTGCCACATCACTTAACAGCTAAGCTGAAAATCCACGTGCAATTGCTATTCTTCCTCCTACTGTAAGTTATTACAAGTTCTGCTTATTGAAAAGAAAGCTGAAAGTACTCTAATAAGAACACATATATTTACTTCTGTGATCAAGCATTTATAGTCTGAAAGTAGTAACAATGAGGAACTTTCAAAGTATTAGGATAATCACCCATTTCTTTGTAAGCTTTGGTACCTTCTCCCCAGTTGGCTAGCTTAGTTGACAAATTAAGAAGAAGTACGTGGCCAATAGATGCTAGGGAAAGACTCCTTTTTTAACAGTGGTGAAAAATGGACAGTAATGAGGATACAGTGACTTTTCTCAGATACTTAGCGACTTCCAGACAGGATAAATAAAAGGGATGGTTTTCAACTTAAATTTAGTGTTTGGCCCAAATTGAGCTTTCATCCAGCACATGTCTGAGAAATGCATTAACGTTATTTTTACAATGCTTGCTGGAGTTTCATATTCTGCCCTTTTTCAGCAGCAAAGCAAATGTCAGCGCTGTGAAGCTCTGGGAACTGATGCTGAATGTCAGAAACAGTGAGATCTGTTACTCAGAAGCCTTGAACTTCTAGACCACAGAAGCCTTAATGCCTGGCAACTGCACGTTGGGTTATAACTTGGGAAATGTCAGAAAAGGATGAATTGGGATTCCTTGTAATGCAAGTAGTGAAGAAGTATGTCCAAATGTGACATATAAAGCTCCAGGGCAAACAAAGCCGTCCACATGCAGTTGTTACCAGCTGCTTCACAAAGAGATGCTCATACCTGCTGTAATGGAAGTCACAGGTCTAGCAATCTGAAATGGCAGCCACAAGAGATGGGAAAAGGGATTTTTTTTTACTTTTTTTAAACACCATCTGGAAACTACTGCAAGGAGAGCCACAGTTAAGGATGAACCTAGTGATATACTGACTGTATTAACCAAACTATACACGGCACACAGGAGGTTAGCAAGAGCTAGTACATTAAAACCAGGTTGAGTCATCATTTACTTTTGCCCACAAACACAGCAGTTCATCACTGCACACTGCAACAGAGTGAACATTTGCTTTTTCATGAAAGGGATAATCAGTTAAATTTGAGATATCAAACAAATTCCTACTTTGACTCAAATGATAAACTTGTGTTTATCAGAGGGAGAGAGATTCCCTTATTTAGATATAAAATACAGCTTATATGTCTTACCTATGTATGTGCCAAAGGTCAAGAGCAAGTTGATCTAGCTTTGAAGTCAGCCCTGCTTGGAGCAGGAGGTTGGATTAGCTGACTTCCAGAGGCCCTCTCCAACCTAAAGCCTTCTGCAGCTCCTGTCCCGCGGGCTTCACACAGACTCTTACCCCACTCCCACTGACTGGCATGCTAAATGCCTGCTGAATTCCACAGTGCACATTCAAACATTCAGTTTAGTTAACACTCAGCCAGGCAGACTGGCTTTGACTTCTGACTTCATCGTGCCCCAAATTCCCACCTGCATCACCTCAGGGTCGCTGTGGGAGGAAGGACTGGGGTTCTAGGTATCAGCAGGTATCAGCATTCAAATAAACAAGGATAGACTGTACCAATTGTGGAGTTCACTGAAGTGACATGTTGGAAAGATTAACAGAAGCCACGGTTCTGCAGGAAATGCTACAAAAGTATGACAGTCTCACCTACCCAGTCAGCACATGCCTGAGAAGACAGGGTTCCCATAACCCAGGCAGAGACAAGTCCTTCCCTCCCATTTGAACCTTAAAATTCAACTTCTTTAATGCAAGTTTCCCCCTCCAATCACTGGCAGGATAGCTTGGGAAAAAACAAGCCTTCCAGGAAAATTATTGACTATCTTCCATTGTCCTTGAATAGGGCATATACATACAACTACATCACCTGGAAACGTGCTTCTCAGATTTACAGAGACTTCTGCTTATTTCAATGGAGACACTTAAACCCCTTTAACACACTGCAGGCTCACCTGGTGCCTCATGCCAGTGTTCAGCCTTTGGTTCACAATCATGAATTTGTAGGAGAGAGAAAATCCTCATATTCATTGCCTGCTTAACAGACAGTTGACAAGGAATGGCTAACAATCTTTCCCTTCTTTCATTAAGAGCATTCAACCTGCAGCAGTTGTTGTGACACTTTGCCCCTTAAACAAACACTGATTATGGAAATTAAAAGTAAAGTTTTTAAAGTGGAACAGACCACAGTCCTGCAATCTGATAACTGAAAGCAAACCCCAACTTTTATGGCAACGGTGGCTCATTCAACAGGGCAGCCCTTTAGGTGAGAGTTACATAGCAATATTGTTTTTTTTTTAATTGCAGTTAATTTTAGATGGTTTTGATATTCCCCTTCTCCCAAGATGTGAAAAGCTCTGTGGGATTCAATACAGTGCACAGCAAATGTGAGAGAGCAGAATCAGAGCCTCTGTGCAAAGGAATACACAAGCTGAGGTTATGGACAGCTTTAACAGGTCTTTCGACTGACGTGCTGATGTATTAAGACTCCACCTTCACTTTCTCCTAAGAGCTCCTGAAAACTAATCAATTTCTCAGCATTTCTTCTTCCAATAACTGTCCACAATCTGAAGGAAAGAGATGAACAATATAGTATTTGGAATCTTTTTGTCTTAATCTAAAAGGAACCTTTATGCCCAGATTGAAATGTGCATTTCTCTGTGGACTTACCATTCATGTTTGATTTTGCAGTTCTCTTTTTTCCTCTACCCAAAATGTAAGTATGACATAGAAAGTCACCAGATGCTTGGAAATACTCTTGAAAATGTCATCTTTTGCAGTCTTTTGGAGAGAAAATCCCTATTCATTATGATGAATTAACTGAATTCATACTGAATTCTTACCATATACAAATCATGAAGGTGCACACAAAATAATAATAATAATTACAACCCCATGATTAAGAAGGCAAGTGTGAAATTTTTGCAGGATAAGAATCTGCAAATGGGTGCGTGGTTACTAAAATACAGAATACTAAGTATGATTCTTACTAAAAGTAACTACACTAACAATAGGACTGATAGCAATTTCAATGTAAGTAAAAATTATTGTTTTGTAAGGTAATTCTTAGCATCAGAAAAAAATAAGGGCAAGTTTGTATTTTACCTGCCGAGGGGTCCTCTCCGATTTACTCCTGCACCATTCCCAATCTGTGAGTTCAGGTTTATGGCTCTCCTCATGAGACAACCTCCTCTCCGGTCCTTCAGAAAAAGTCGACTTATCAAAATTTCTGACCTCCTCTCTTTTCAAGGTCGCCGGTTTGTCAGGGAAGAGGCGGTCGGTGCTCCCCTCGCCCCCGCCCCCGCCGTCCCGGGAGCTGTCCGTCCGGGCCGTGGTGCTGAACGCCGCCCGCCCGGGCCGGGGGCGGGGCTCGCTTCCTCCCCCAGGTTCTTTCGAGCTATCGCAGTCGTAGCTCACCAGGTTGTGATAGGACATCGATTTACCATCCCCATCGTGGTGGTGGTGGTGGTGCTCATGGGATATTTTGTAGATTCCATAACCTTGCTGGAATGACAGGTTGAATTCGAAGCCCCTACGTTTAGCTAAGCAGAAAGGAAAGAAATGTCATATTAAAAGAGTCAAAACCAAGAATAAAAATGAGATTACATACACAATGAAAACGACATTCTAAAACTTGGAATAAATTATTTGACTACTGTTAGAAACAGACAATTTTCTGTCCCTAAAAAGAATGAATTCTTGAGACAAAAGACCTCTCAGATAGTATGTTATTATACTGCCTTCATAATGAATGCAGTAATTATGCATTCCAAAGCTAATGGATTCCCAGAAACTGGTAGATTATCTGCCATTTTCAAAACCACACAATATATGATGTTTTATGCAATACACAAAAGAAGAAAATACTTAAATGTAACACTTTTTCACAGCCTGTTTCAGCTATATTCCTAAAGGTGAAAAATCATACAAAATGATAAAACATTTCTGAAGATCTGTAACTAACCTTCAATATCAATAGTTAAGCAAGAACAATAGAATTCTACAATAAAAAATAAATATTTTAAGTATTTGGTGAGATTTGTGTACACTCTCTGTTCTAAACTCAGTGCTTCAACTAACCTTACACAGTCATTGAGCAATTAAATAAAAATTCTCATTTGTTATTTATACCTGTTCATTCTTCCTGACACAAACCAGCTGAGATTCTTCATCCTCCCTCTTTTCATCTCACATTATGTAGAAATTAAATAAATGTTTTCTGTTTAACTAATGAAATCATCTTCCTACCAAAACTTTCATGCTAAATTATAAAATAAAAGGTATGAGGATACATTTATACAACCTCTATTTCTGCTCAACAGTTTGTGTGCTCTACTATGGGTGAAATTCTGACCTTAGCAGTCACTGCGTTAAAACTTGAGCATAGTCTTTAGTACAAATATCTAAAAGTCACAGATTTATTTCAAATAATTTTACAATTGCTACTTTTCTATCTGTTGTAAATTTATCTCGCTAAATAGCATTATTAAATACATCTGAAACAAGCTGCCTCCTGATGAACTGCAGTCATCCTCTCCAGGAAAGTGGTTAAAATGGCATCAGCCACAGCACAAGCCATTCTGCACTTGAAGAATGTGTTCAAAGCAAGTGAAAGCCATGAAGGAGAATGGCTTTTCTCTAGGATTCAGGAGCTTGCTTTCTCCCTAAACATGCAGTGAATGTCCAGAATTCACCCACTGATGTTAGAGGACTTTCACTCCAGAGAATGCGAAACAACACCCAGATCCTCAGAAGTATTTAGCTCTTAACTTCAGCTGGACTAGATGAGCCTTTTAGGTCCCTTCCATCTGAACTGTTCTATTCCTCCAGCCGGTTTTACATGAAGGCCCTCAGAAAACCAGGGCTTTAGAAGATCCCAAGGTTGCCAGTGAAGGCCTGGCATCCTCTGTTACACTAAGGTAAACTTTATAAAGATGCAGGGAAATATTTTTAGGCAAAAACTGCATAGGAGTTCCTCAGCTTTCAACAAGCAGCACAAACACAGTGAGATACAGGCCGCTCCCAGCAATCACATCCTTCGCTATGTGCTTATTGATGGTGTTGTGATAGCTGGTTAGTAGCTACAGCACAGGTGTACAAACAATAGCTCCTCTCCTTATAATTCGCTTGCAATTAGCATGCTTTTTTTCCCTCACAACATTAAATAGGTTTAGCATGTTCCATGTAGGCGATTAGTAGAACTCAGATTTTGGTAGATACATCTTTCCCAGGGTAGGAGAGGAGAGAAAAACTCGGATTCAGAGTCCATCAGGCTCTGCTAAAAGATCCGACAGTGACCTGGGAAGATCAGCCAAGCTTCTGTGCCTCAGCATCCATGATTTCCATCCAGCTGTCTCGCATTAATGTTACAAGTCTCACATATTGTTCTGAATAATGTTTATGTCATTCAGGTAAATGATTTCAAGGAGTACGAAGCACTGTTACTGACATTAACTTTCTATCCCCTTTATTGCAAGATACATTCCAGCTGCGTGTCACCCTTCCATACTTACTTTTGAGTTCTTCTGAAGACACTGCATATGAATTCCTCCTGCAATTAATGATGCAGCCACAGGGCAGGTGGATCCAGTGTTCTGACAGGACAAATACTGGGGTGGCTGTGGCAGCCAGCAAAGTCAGCAGGAAGCTAAGGGTTTCAAACGGAAGGCTTTGAAAGCCAGTGATGTGCTGGACAACCATTTGTATCTGAAAGGCAAAGCATTTTGAAATTTAAAACTCTTCAGGTATATGAGAGAGATATTTCCAGGAATAAACAGAACATCTCACTATAAATATGACACAACTAAAAGACACAGGTTGTCATTAATATTTGCTGAGCCTAACAGTTTTGTTTCTAACAGACAGTGGAGAAAACACACTGACAGAGGCTCTCCTCCTCGTTCTGCATTTCTCAGAAAAACCCTTGCTTGAGTTAAATATAGATGCCTGAGCACTATTAAAACAAGCAACTCACAGTCCAAGCAACTCAGACGAGGCTGCTAGCTCAGCCTCTCCTGCATGGTGCTGAGGAACCCCAGCTCCTGATGGGGAACAGGAGAGAGAGCTTAGCACCACACCAGGCTGCGCTGCGGATGCTCTGTAATGCTCTCCTTCCTTTGAGAGAAGCTCAGGTGCTGAGTCTATACACATGCTGGGGACAGGGTAACTGTCCCTGACCCATGTTCTGTGTACTCAACAGACTCCGTTCTAATTAGACACAAATACACCTGTTCTCAAATATACCAGTGCATGGACATGGACAGTATTCCCTCCCCGCCATGCCTCCCTCCCCCACCAATGCTATAGAGATTACAAAGATGCAAGCAAACCTCATTTTTCTAACAAACTCCTCTCTTTTTTTTTTTTTTAACCAGTCTGGCAAAGGACGTGACTCACAGCTGTGAGAAGGGGCAGAAGAGCTAGCTTAGTACAATTCACAGACCCCATAATGCTGAACAAATGCTTGTCAGGCATCTAGCAGTACAAAAAGGTGGACTTCAGTCACACCTGTATTCAGGTGATACAAATGATGTGATGACAGAGTAACATACTGATGAATCAGGCTCTGCCAAACCTGCTGAAAGCGTTAAATTCATGTAGTGACACAGACCTGCTTAAAAAGACTTTTGCTGGCACAAACTATACTATAAGGAACAATTGCAATACCTACTGTTCACCTGTCTCCATACATGGCACACCAACTCACATCCCATTTAAATGTAAGTAAGCATTAGAAAGTAAAGCAATCTGTTAATTTACCATCATTGGAAGCCAGAGAATGACTTTTGTCAATGCAAGAATCAGTGAGAATCGTTTCTGGGCAAAGCCCACTGCGAAGCTCCTGCTCTGTATGCTGTTCACGCAACGGGGCTCAAGTGCACTGCTCTCAGCCACACCTTTCCCAAAAACTGCCTCCGAGCCGGGACATGCATTTTGGAAATGCTTCAGGGTTTTATCCACAGGGTCCACCGGTGACAGAGATGGGGTAGTAGTACTGCAGCCTGCAGGTGTCCCAGGGGTGATATAGCCTCGAGAGATTTCCTGGTAATCAGTATGTAATAGCTGTTGCTCATCTGAGCACAACAGCTGGTAAGTTAGAGGAACAGACAGCACTGTGAGGAGGCAGAAGCATAGCGAGTAGACAGTAAATAAAAACAAGATGTAGGAACTAGCACAGTCAGTGAAGCAACCCCAGGAGGTGGGGATGTACATGCCCCAACCACAGAGAGGCAAAATGCAGATCAGCAAACTGATGATCCAAATGGTAAGAATGGCCCATACCACGCTCACTTGTCGCTTGGGAGTTCTGCAGCTCATTGTCTCAGTTTTGTTGATGGTGTAGAAGTTGTAAGAAACTATAAGAGAACCTTTCAGGTTGCTAGAAATGCCCTGGAATAAATACATAAGTGCTGAGGTGGTGCACAGAGGCTGGGGGAGGACATCACTTGACCACTGGGTGAGCACGAAAATAATCACTGGCACAACGCTGATCAAATCGTCTATTGACAAAGAGGTCACAATCATTGAAACCGTGGTTTTGTTTTGTATTTTCAGCAGGGAAACTAGTGAATAAATGCTGCCCAGAAGTGCTGTGAATGCCATGATAAAAGTCAAGCAGAATATGAAGACATTCAAAGTTCTCTGCTCGCTAGGCTTATCCATAATACTATGATTTTCTGTGAAGAAGCTTGTCCCATTGAGTGACAAATTACTAGGCATTTCCGACACTGTCCTCGGCAAATTTTTTCTTTACCTTCTCACTGACTCTGCAAGTTTTCACTAGATGAAACCAGAAGTTAGCTCCACATCACAAGTTTCTTTGTCTTCCTAGACTCTCTTTTGTGGCATCTGATGAAGAAATATTCAGGTGAAAGCACCCTTGATAATCAGAACAAGTCATGCCCTAGAAAAATCAGGCAACAACAACGTACTGAAGGTGCTGAAAAAAATGCAGTTCTTCAAAATCCTTTCAGTACTGGAAGATGATTAATTTAGGTTCTTCAGGTAATAACATGCCATTCACTTTTGACAGATATCAGGCAATGTGCCTTACTCACGAGTTCAGTTGAAAGGAAGGCAGAATATCAGGTATGTTCAAGCTCTAGTAGCTCAGGAAGAAACATAGTAGAAAGGAGAGGCTGTTGGATTCACCCTGTGCTGTTCTGAGCTGCAGGAGGGAGGAGTCAGATGCAAGCAGGATAGCAGAGACGAAGGGAGTATCTTCTCAGACAGAGCTGAGCTGCCTCTTAGCTGGATCAGAAGACTGAAGCAGTGTCCCTGCTAAGCCACACCTCCGATGCTGACACTGAAATCCAATGCAAATACTCAGATCTGATGTCAGCCATAAATGTCACTCCTGTAAAGCCCATGGCTGCTCCAGGGCTGTGCATCATGAGCTAGAGTGCTGCTTTTATTTTTTCGCACTTCTGTACTCCAAGCTTAGCAAGGGGAAAAGCCACAGGCGCCTTTTATGAAGCTGAAACAGAATGGATGTGTCTGCTCTGCCTGCCTTCTTGTATTCCTACTCCCACTGCAAGTGTGAGTGTGTATGTGCGTACACTGCACATGGATGCTAACTGTTTAGTAACTTAGTGACAACCTTTCATTAATGGCAGGTAACTGCCACGCACGTTTGCCAGGTGTTGCCTGCCTATGTGGTATCTCAAGTCAGTCTGGGGTTTATAAAACTTTCATTCCCTGCATGATTCAAATCTGAGCCACGTCAAATGCTGAGACTGTCTGCTCTAGTTGAATACATGAATAGAATCACAGCCAAGGGCATTTTGGCACCTTATGGATGTTTTCTCTTGAGAAAGTGAAACTGGTGAAACTTAGGAACTAACAAAATTTCCAACACTCAGATGTTAAGAGGACAGATGCAGATTCAATGCAATCTTCTCGGAGGACTGCCTCTCTCTTCTTTTTGGCACCACTTTGACTCCAAATACATGATGGGGATGCAGGACAAATATTTTCTGATTAAGGGTAATATTGTAAGGCTGCTGCAATTACTTGCTAGTCTGGGTAACATTAAAAATCCACTCATTTAGGAATCTGTGTTAACAACCTGGTCCTTGCTCAATTCTACCCACTTTGAAATGCATTAGCAATGTCAAGGCCACAGCTGGATTGCTCAGGTGTTTTCCCTCCTGCCAGAGCAGGGCAGGGTTGCAGGCAGTGATTCTCAGAGGTGCTGGAGCCCCAGACAGGACAGGCAGTGGAAAAGAATGCATGGCTGCAGCTGTATCATGTGACAAAAGACCTCAATACAATGATCAGAGCTAAGGGAAATGACAACTTAGCTGAATAATCCCTCATTCATCTCCAATGGGACGGCGTACGCCCCAAAACAGGCTAGGTCTTCCAGTCAAGCCCACGTACAGCCATAGAACTGTCCTCATTGCAGGACCTGCTGTAAAGCCATGGTCCTCTTATGCAGCCTGACCGGAGCCTTTGCCTCACCATTCTACCTTTCACATCACAGCTGCCCCTATTCTGAGGATTCTGCATCATCTGTCAGGACCAATTGTCAACCTTCATGTAAGAAATCTGCAAAAGAGAGGAGCATCCATCCTGCCTTCCACACAAGACACAGTTCTGGATCTGGACCATTCATCTGGCCTTTAACTGCACAGGATTTGACGTGGCTTTTGTGATTTATTTGTCCTGTTGGACTATTGATTGTTAATCTGTGCTGTGCCAGCTAAAGGCCATGGCTCATTTCCTTCCATTTACAAATCACAGTCACTTCTGCCCCCACAAGTCAACTTTAAATTAAGGACAGTGTTCTAAATCTTAAGATTAAAGTGTGAGCCTGGTCAGAAGTACAGTCAAGAGATAAGAAGAGAAAGAAGCATCATTCACCCTTGTTTGGACCTTATTTTTCAGCCTGGCTTCCTCAAGAAACACAAGATCACGCTGTCTGAGTGTGGATGTATGCGTGCACATGCCTCTCTCTTCCGCTCCCTATCCCTCAATTCCTTTTGACAAAATGATCGTTTTCATCTCAGTCTGATGGTGTCAAAGCTATTAAGTACCCACAAGTTTTATGAAAATGAGCAGCTGATCAGATGAGACAGATCACAGCAGGCTGCAGCAGTTCCCTCTTCACTAGAAACTAGTGAACACAAAGCAAAGGCTTTATAAATACTCCAACCATAAAGCTTCAGTTGAAATTTCAATTAACCTGGACGCTAAAGTGTGGGAAACCAGCTTCATGTACTCTGGCTCGTCTTAAAGCTTTCTGATATGTGATCAGTTACTTTCATTCTTAAATTCCCTGTTTCCATTGCGTGTGTCATCTTCATTTGCACTTGCCACATTGCTACTGGGTGTTTAGAAACCATTTTAGTGATGCTTGGAAAATTTATTTTCCCTGCTTTGGAAAATTTTTCTCCTGTCCAATAGCCTTGACAGCAGGCATCAACCACAAGTTTTCTTAAAGTTCCTTCAGCACAATCCTCTTCACACACTTCACTGACCTTGCTTTATTGGCTGTGCATACACAGCTTCTATGCCTCTCTGTAGCTTTTTGGACACTTTTGTTAAGAGCAGTCCATTCTGTGCCTTCCGTTTATATCTGGAATGAAATGCTCATCAGCGTTTTTAAGAAGAAAGTCACTTTTATTTATCACCATACCCATTCAAGGCAGATGACGTATGACTCACTTCAGTTTATCTTCCCACAGAATGTATTTTATTATATGAACTGCACCTTGCCATTCTCTGTGGCAGCTTTTACCATAACTTACAATATGGTGAAATGTACTTTCCTCTGGACATTTCATAGTTATAAATCAAAGGTCTTAGGAGTGATGAATTCAAGCAGCTTCCCTTCTTATTTATCTTTCTTTAACACGACTGATAAATTCTGATAAAACGTACAGAAAGATCAGTTTCATTTTAAAACTAAAGAGAGAATTTGGTTGTAGTAAGAAACCAGCAACTCTACAAAGAGAAGCATGATTTTTCACATAGCCATGCCTCCAGGTAGCTGACTTGCACACCCAGTAAAGTCTAAGCTCTGAAACTTCTCTTGTGGCTGGGAAAAATGAATCCAAATTAGATTCTCTGATCTCTTCTAAAGGATGAGTTTGTATTGCACTCTTTCAAAGCTTACAGGAACACTCTCTTTGCAATGGTAATTTCAGTCCCAAATTTCCCTGAAATTCATGAACAGACTCAACTAGGCCTGGGGGTGGCAAGGACAGGTAAGTGAGCAGAGAGGTAGGCAGTGTCATCCCAACCTCCCTTCTTCCAAATTTTCTAAAGAAACAGTGCTAGAATGGTATAATACAGCACTGCCAAAAAGTCATGGTTAATGATCTTGCAGAAAGCAAGAGAAAGAAAAAGACACCTTTGTCTGCTGCTGTGTCCTTGGTTTGGACTGTGTCAAGGCATGCATGAATACGTAGATTAAGATCCTTACTACCTACTCCCTTTCTCCTCTGCATTTAGCCTCTTGAATTATGGGAGGTTCCTAATACAAATACCATCTTTCGTAATATAGATATATATTCCTTATTCTGGTGTGAATTCTCTTTGCTAAGGAATGATCACAAAAAGAAAATACATTAGGCATGGAAATCTCCTCTCTGGCCTCATTTCAAACAGCACTGCACAACGATGTCTCTTTTAAAGGAAGAATCAGCACTCGACAGTCTATGAAAGGATTTCTAAGAGACACACTGCGTGTAACAATTCAGAAATGCTTGTAAAGAGAATCATACATTCACCATTCATAAAATTTAACCAACAAACAGGGTATTCAAAATTTATCCTATTTAGTGTATGAGTCACGTTTTATTTTCATACCTAGCTTTAAGCTAAGCTTTGACTTACGGTTTTGCTTTCTTTTGTCACTCAAGAGAGACAAGGTTATTACAGCAGCTGTACAAATATTTTATTTCAGAAGGCGATATAACCTCTGTGCCAGGCATAAATGTATATATATAAAACTCCATAAATGTCTCTGTAATTTTTTCCTCAATAGAATGTGAAAGAAAATGTTTTATTTTTTTCTAGGATTTTTTTATCAGGCTTTTAAAAAGATGTCAAATCATATGATAATTTTTGGTCTATTGGACTCAGACATCACTTTCAGACACAAGATGGTTAAACTGCAGCTAACTATTTCATCTAGTTATTTGCCTCAGATGAATTAAATCAATGGTGGCTTCTAATAAAAGGCAGATACTCTTACACTTAATTCATTTCTGCTGCAGCTGTATTGCTGTGGTGTAGGAAAAGGGTGCTTACTGATTTGGAGCAATTACAGCAATGTAAATCAGGAATAATTCCATTAAACCTAAAAATATGATTTAACTTATGTGCTTGTTACGGGCTACACTGCACCAGCTCTAACTCAAGCAGAACAGAACCCCGCTGTGCAGATGCTCCTTCTGACACCAATGGGTTATCGCTACTGGCAGTAGCGTGTCACAGCCTGTCCCTCCATGAGGTAGTGCCTCTCTGAGCAGACGGGCTGGTATTAAGCCATGCTTATTGTCAGAGCTCGCTAACTTCAGGTTTGTGCTTCCTTGCTGTGAACAGAGAGTAAGTTGAAACTGCAATGAACTGAACATTTTTGGAGAACTATAGAATTAGTAAGAGACAAATGAAGCTAAAAGTGAGTAAGCCCCGAAGCGTCCACTGGTGAGTCATCATCATGGTGCCCACCTTTCCCCAAGACTTCCACAAGCCTATAAACAGCATGTCAATGGGCAATGAAAGCAGTGCAGCACTTCAGTGAGGCTGGCAATAAACAACGTGACTAAGAGATAAGAACGAATCCATCTGGGTTGCACTGTATGCACACCACCAGAGATGATTATGTGCTGTTATTCAGGAAATGTCCAAAGTGGGATGAACTAGAAGAGAACCAAGCAATTATAAAAAAGTAATTCCAGGATGGCAATGCTGAAAGGGAGGAGTTATTAAGTATGCAGTGTATACAAGGAGGAGAAAGGGACAGTTCTAGTCAGGAAGGTGTTATTCTCTAGTGGATGGCAAGGCAGAGAGATGGTGGCAAAATCTGAAGCTACCAAAGTGGAGAGAAGCTCAGTTCTAGATAGCATGGAGAGTAAGACATTCTGCTAGGTGTGGTGTAATTGCTCTCTTGAGACAAGACACTTCACAATGTCACTTTTATTGAGCAGCCACTGGCTCACCAAATTGATAGGATGAGACAGACAGCTACAGGGAGGCAATTCTTCTGTACACCTCCTCACAGTAACTGTTTGCTTTCTAGTAAGGAGCACAGCAGACAATTAATGTAATTCATGGAACAGCATGATACGAATGCTTTTACTTTTTCTGCACAGCTCTACTAGCAGTAGAACACCCTTGACGCAGCTGTATTAGCGCAATCATACCTAATCACCAAACAAATGCAGCGAATGTAACATTGTGCTCAGTAATCACTCTTATTTTAGACACTGCAAAAGGTATGTAGCATACCGGAGAAAAAATAAATGCGCAATCTAGCAGGAGCTAGACAGCAGTAATACCACACTGCTTGGAAAACTGCACTGAGAGAGTTAACTGGAGAATCCAAACAGCTGGGAAGAAACAATTATCCCTTTCTGAAGGGAGGGGAATAAAAGGAAGAAGGCATATGCCTTTGAGTGACCCAGCTATGACCTCATGTGGAAGCAGCAGGAAAATCAGCAGTATACACAGAACTTTCTGCAACAGTAATAAAATTAATGACCACAAAAGCAAATGTGTAATATTGTTTGCACATTTCACTGCCTGCTGTATAGTCTCAAGAGCTCCAGTCTCAGTGGGCTGTCAGCCCTTCATGTCTCTTTCCATCATTACTTCCTCATCATCTTCTCTCCCACTCACCTTGAAGGAAGGCTAAATGAGCAGACCAGGAAATTCAGCCCCAAGAGTCAGGATGAAATCAACTTTTGATGAGTGAAGACTGAAAGCTCTGGAACCAAATTCTGCCTCTAGAGAACTAAGAACTTGTATTTGCTGGTTATCACTGCTTTTATCTATACCAACAAAACTATTACCTTTATAGCACTGACCTGTTTCTTGAAAATATACTATTATTCATCAAATATTTTTGCAAGGAAGCCAGTGTTTTAAGTGTTGCTTTACACTGAAACCTCAAATACAAATGCTATCATAAATGATACCCACAGAATGTGGACAAAGTACAGGACACAGCTTACTGCACGCAAAACGAAAGAAAACATCTTTTTTTTCTAAAAAACCAAATGAATCCTGTCTATTCTGCACCTATGTTACAGAGACTTTAAGGGGCTTTACTTTAAGAGAAGCAATGATTTCTGTGCAGCAGACTAGTACTCCTCAAAGTAAGCGGACTAGCGGAAGCATGCTGCTCTTTCCCAGAGGAGCCCCAGGGAGAGGAGCGGCTCTGCAGCAAGATGGCAGCCTTTCAACAGCCTGAATGAGAAAGACGAGGCTACAGGGAAATTCCTTAAGGTCACCCATTAGGGAAGGCTCCTATGGTTTAGAGTGTAGCGATTTTCCTGGGACTTCTTTAGGAAGACTTCTATTCTGACTTGAAGTGTTGGAAAAGTTTCGAAAAACAGGAAAAAAAGAGAGTCTGGGGTAAAGCTGAAAAAACCCTCAAGTGATACTGTAAAAGAAATACAGGAGATAAACCAAATTCAGCGGATTTCAGATATTCTGTAGGACTGTTGAAAAAACAGTAAATGTTTCTTTTCCATAGCTTTAATAAATGTGAGAAGATATGAAAAGTCATATGGGCTGAAAATCCATGTGTCAGCTCTAGCCACTGCTGTCTGCCATAGCTGTGTTCTGGAGTCCCTAAAAATCACACTTCATAACATAACCATATCCTCTAACCTGTTCCCCAAAGGGTAACCAAATGTGCATGTTTTTTTGAAGGGTTTTTAGAGTACTAAATAAAGAAAGGGCTGCTAATTAATTTTGAGTGACAGTAAAAAGATCTATTAGCTTTGCTGCTGTAAAGGATGACTTGAGTTTGTACTGGAAAGGCTGAAAAAGGTAGTAAAAGAGGATACTGGAATACAAAATGAAACCTTTTTTCTTATGGAAGGATTTTTATTTTTTTTAATGGAAAGGTTTAATTGAAGTATGAGCTCATCAAAAGGACAGCGTTTTCACCAAATCTGAAGAATGGCAAGGAGGGAATATGGCAGATTACAAAAGACATCAATTGTACTTTTCAAATATTTCTCACTAGGTAATACATGTTTGAGAAAGAAAGTGTTCACTTCGGATGATGATGCTTTTTAGTTTCAGATTCTTCTGAACAAATTTCACTTTTCAGTAATTGGATTTGTCTGTAAAGTACTTATAAAAACCACTGTGCAAGGCCAAAGGTCACCAGATCATGAGGCAGCACAACGTGAAAAGACATTGGGGCTTTCTCTCTGTCAGCTCCCTCACGTACATGAAGCAAGGCAGCTACACCAGTTTGCACTCTGCCAAGACAGTTGCATCTTGCTCTGCTGGTTACCCATCTCTAGCTCTGGTGTCTTCTTTTTTAATTAATATTCTGGATAACGGACACTCTCATTTCTTGGGGGGGGGGGGGGGGGGGGGGGGGGGGGGGGGGGGGGGGGGGGGGGGGGGGGGGGGGGGGGGGGGGGGGG
>JAVJGI010000060.1:24349678-24362569 GCA_035590275.1 Ibycter americanus
GCTGTACATTATCCACATCAGCCAACCTACCACCCCAGAAGCAACTGTATACAATCAATACTGATTAGCCTTCTACACACACTGATGTTTTTAGTTGTTGCTGGGTAATGTTTATACTAAGTCAAGGACTTTTCAGTTTCTCAAGCCCTGCCAGCAAGAGGGCTGGAGGGGCACAAGAAATTGGGAGGGGACACAGCCAGGGCAGCTGATCCCAACTAGCCAAAGGGATATTCCATACCACAGAACATCATGCTCAGTATATAAACTGGAGGGAGTTGGCCAGGGCCTGCCTATCACTGCTCAGGGACTGGCAGGGCATCCATTAGTGGGTGGAGAGTAATTGTAACAGTTGTATTGTGCGTCACTTGGGGTTTTTTCCCTTCCCTTTGGATTTTACTACTCTCCCCTTCTCTTCCCTTTTCTTCTTCTTCTTCTTGTTCTTCATCATCATCATTATTATTGTTATTATTATTATATTTGGATTATTAAATTGTTCTTACCTCAACCCTTTAGTTCTACCTTTTTCCCAGTTGTTCTCCCCATCCCTTGGGGGGGCTGGGCAGGGAGTGAGTGAGCAGCTGTGTGCTACTTAGTTGCCAGCTGGGGTTAAACCACAACACCACAACACTTCTCAATGCCAGAGAAGCTGTTGAGGAAGAAACAGCAAGCCTGGACTGTGGCACCAACCTACAGCCACTGTCACTTGGGGGCTGGGCAAAGGACAAGTAGCCTGCCTGCAGACTAGCTGGAGCTGAGGAGATCCAAGGAGATCTCAGTTATCCACTCATTTACTTCTCCACCGCCTTATGGGTCAGTGACACCTGACATTCAAGAAGATATGGATGAAACAACAATATCTGAACTAAACCCAGAACCCATAGCAAATGCAGCAGGCTGTCAGACCAGAAGAGCGTATGCCGTGGCTCTGGCAGGAGGTCAAACACTCTTAGCCAAAAAGGAGTAATAGTACCAGTCAGTGTTTTGATTTCCAAGGCATGGGGCTTGGGAAACACAAGCTTTATATTCTAGGTCTGTAAATAACCCACATCAAACAGTCATCATAAACAAAACTGTGGCCTTGTAAAGCAAATGCAGTTGAGACTGGCCAGCACCTGAATGGAGGCCTGTCTTGGGAAGTAAGGAAGCAATTTGTGCGAATGAATAAGTTACTTCCCACCTTTTTTTCTATCCAAGCTGAAGCAATAGGCTGATATGCTCTGGCAGGCTGGACCTGAAGTCAAAGCCTCTGCCCTTGTGGAAAAATTCCCTGGCTCTTTCTTGCAAGAGGCTGGGAGTCGATGTGAAAATTATATTTTGCCTTTGGAACCTGGATTGAATAAACTGCTCTTCTCACTGCTCTGCTATCACACAGTCTTGCCTTGCTGTGTGAAACAGCTGCTTTGCTGCACCTCAAAAGTGGTGCAGAATACAGCCTATAATCTATAAATCAGTTTTAAAATGCCAAAGAGCTTTGGAACAGGTCTGGGGGAGTTAGTGGGTTTCTCAGTTGTCTCCTCTTCCAGGCTCTCAAAGCACTGTGCTAATGGCTTTCTGGCTGCCAAAGGGTCTGAAACTTGGACTGGCAACTTCATAGCTTCCAGATCCTTTCTTTTCGCTAAAAAGATATATCAACAAGTTTTCAGCATAAGCCATTATTATCCTGTGTCACTTAGCCTGACTGAACAAGGATCCTGACCACTGAGAAGAGGTTTTCATTTGAAGCAGCAAGAAAGAGCTGGGGGTGGGGGGGAACCTATAGTCACTCTTTTCTTCCACCCCCTGTACGTTAATGACATGCAGCTCTATTAATTCCTATCCTGCCCTGCCTGGAGACACTAATACTAATCTTGTTCATCTCTGCAGCTGAGAACTGCCATGATCAATGGGGAAACAGGCTACCTCTCTATGGATGTGAAGGTCCCTGTGGATAAAGGGGTAAGAAATTATCCTTCTGTTAGGTCACACGAGGGAGGGGATGGGAAGTGGATGCTGAAGAACCACAAAGGATGTGGTTTTAATGCTCAGCATTTCTGAGTGTGAGGATTTTATTGTTTCACCACATATATAACACATGTGCTAAAGACATAAGATAGAGCACCTTTAGAAGTGCTCTTTATACCTACCAACACTCTGCTCTTACAAAGGTATTGGAAACGCCTCACAGCTCCCTGCTTTCTCCAGGCAAAGCCAAAAAGCATGTTGTTCATTGTTTATAGGGCTGTGAAATGAATCAGAGATCTTCAAGAGTTTAGAATGGGGAAGACTATGCTGAGCTGACCTAGACAGAAAGAGGTTTTGAGACTACTTTGCAACTCCCTTTCCCTACCCAAAAACACTCATGAAAACTTTATCCCTCACTCTGTCAGAATGTGATTTCCTTTATCCAGGTCCAGGATTAAATTTCTACGCAAATATTTACAGACATTTTATGAAAAGTCCTAGTGAAATGGAGCCTTTTGAATATTCCCTACCAGCTCTAATGCAGGGTTATACATCTTCACTTGGAATCAGTGCAAAATTATCTTGTACATTTACATTCACTGGTACTTTTTCATTCAGGTTTATTTAACTCTCCTAAAGATTTTGGCTTTCATCATTTCCTGTTAGGAAGTATTCCAGAGTCCTGCAAGTTACACTGCCCAGAAGACTTCCATATTTCAGGAAAACTTTCCATCTTTTATAGAGAGCTTTTTTTTCAGCAATCAGGCTGGCTGAACTGTTCCCATGCTAAGCCACAGCCATCACCAATTCCACTAAACCAACCGCTCGCAGCCACAGCTGAAATGGTGCCATTTCCTAGTGAAGACACCCCTTCATTTCCTCCAAATGGTTGTACTGCTAGATCTTGTAACTACATTCTCTTTCTCTATTGTTGGTGTTTGCAACTATCAGGTACCTGTCAATGGTTTTGCCCTTCCTCTCCTGGGCATTGCCAACACCTGCATTTGAAATACTTGCACACTTTTCAGTCCAAGCAGTTCAGCAATTATTTTTGTTCCCTTTGCCTCTTGTATCATTTCTGGTACACAGGTACCAGGGCTTCACTGAATTATTTGAATACTGTTTTCCTGTTGCTCTGTGGACAGCACCTGTTCTCTGCAATAGGATATTTCTGAACAAGGAGCTCCAGATCTCCTTTCTGCTGTCCCTTCAATTTTTTTCTCCGTCCCACAGCTGCGCCGGAAAAGCTGTCTTGGTTTCCATGTTAGCTACTTTTTCCAGTTGCCATTTTTTCACATTAATCCCACTCCTCTTTTTTGTCCAGTCTTTTTAATTTTTAGGGCTGTTGGGACTTTTTCTCAGTATAGAGATAAATACTATTTTATTTTGTCTTACAGATCACTGTGCATAAAGGCTCCTAAGACAGTCTATCTTTTCCTCTCATTAAATCTTTTTCCCTTGATGCCCTGTTGTTTACTGTTTCTTTTTGTTTACAGTACTGCAGCTGGTTCTCACTCCACATCTTATTTAAGCCCACTTTAACTGATTCTTTAGAATAAAATTTCATGAGAAGCTGTTTCAAGTGCTTTATATAAATCCAGATACATTGCATGTCCTTTATTCCAGTCATCCACTACCTTTGTTATTCTGTCAGGAAAGCAATCAGGGTTTTCCAGAAAGATCTGTTCTTTGTAAGCCTAGATCGCTTATTTTGCTAGCTGAACCTCTTTCTCTGTCTCTGTGCATTCTCAATAATATTTCTTCTGAGTCATCCAAAGATACCTTTTTAGTTCAGTATTTTAGGGACATCTTTCTGCTCCCCTACCCAGGAAAAAAAATAACAAAAAGTAGCCTTGGTAAGAGATATTACCTGTTTTATTCTGCAACTCTGCAAGCTTCATGAAGCATAAGAGGAGACTGAAGCTGAGTATGTGACAGTTTTACTATTCTCAGAATACACATGGAGCAGGGACCAGAAGTGAAACTTAGCAATTCCCACTTGTACTCTGCTAGCTGATGAAGCAGAGCAGCGTTGAAACAAAGAAAGTGCTGACAGAGCTTTGAAACAAAGAGAATGAGTTAGGCAGACTGTGGAGAGAAGGGCTGAGTGAAGGGGATAGAAATTATTCTGTCAGCCATGCAAACGCTAATGCCCAGGTTGATCCCAGGAAGGTATTGAGAGCAGAGTGAGATAGAGAGGGAAAAGCAAGGGCCAAAGACAGGGAGTGGTTGTTTGTGCGATCTAGTGGCAAAAATGCCTTTGCTTGCACCTAGGGTACAAAAGGGTTGTGACTGTGAAAGCAAAATAGCAAGGAGGTGGGTAGGAGCTGTGGCAAACCACTGATAATGGCATTAGCCAGGACTAGCTGCCTAGTACAGTGACAATACCAAAACTAGAAATACATGTGTTCCCAGACCACAGGTGCTGGTAGTCAGCCATCCTATCACTGTATCAACACACCCATGTTCTCGTCTTCTCCCTTGCTCTGCACTAAGTAGAGAAGTCCTGCCTGGTCACCCTCAGCCCTGCTTGGCTCAAGGGTGCCTCTGCTTCTCTTTCTTCCCATGGATAAGTGGTGATGCCTCCAGCTGTCTTGGGGAAGGCTGGCCAACCATCCCCTCCCCCAGCCCAAACAGTGGATTGCCCTCCCTCCCACCAGATGCAAGTGCTAAGTGGCTGCATGTGCAGAAGAGGGACAGGTCAAGGGAACAAAGGATGAGCAGAACAAGCCCTGCTGAAAGAAAGGGTCTCAGAGTAGTGGCACCTCTGGGCCATTTTCTACTGCATCCTTTCCTTCAGGGGCAGGCCTACACTCCCAGGTCTCCTTCTTCCCCATGCCTCCCCACCTCTGCCATCAGATCAGACTGGCAAGGAAAGGGAGACTTAATACCTCTTGTGCCTTCCCCACAGCCGCCAAAACACCACCATGCCATGTTCCCTGTGGATATCACCGCACTTTTGGAACATCTCAGCTCAGCAAAAGACTTGAACCCTGTTTCTCAGCAGTACACAATTGCCATGCTTGGAGAGACAAGGGAGGGAAGGGGTTGAGCCATCTGCCACCTCCTCACCTAACAATAACCCCATCCCAATCCCCATCAGCCCATCTGTTGTGTGCAGAAACTTGGGGCACACTGTGCAGCTGGCACTAGTTTGCCCTTTGTGCCTCGCTCCACTTCCACTGCTGCACAACATGAGCAGGTTAGAGCAGGCACAACTTCCCCTGGGGAACACTGAGTTTTCTGTGTTCACTCCCTGTCTCCCACACACATCCTCTCACCTCGTTTTCAGACTGGGGCTGGGATTTTAAACATATTAGGGTTCATATACTGGCATAAGTGTTGGATAGAAACTTTCCAAAAACTTTTCTCCTTTGGAAAAGAGTTCCACTGAAATCAACACTTTCCTACAGGAAAAGGCCAGTCTGGCAAACAGCTGAAGTTCTGAAGCAGCTTTCAATAATCTGAAATGCCTTCAGTTGAAATGTCAGTCTGAAAAAAATATTTTCGTGTGAATCAAAATGGCTTGGATTTGAATCAGCACTTTTTTCAATTTGCAAATGTAATTTTTTTTTTTAATGATGTTTTTTAACAAAATCAGAGTATGTTAATATCTTGTTTCAGTTTGGCATGAAAGCAAATGTCAGGAATATCAGCATTTGCCACAGGAGTGGGGAGACTTGGCCCCAGCTGCCCACCCACACAGTGGGTAGGTTTGCCATCCTGCCTCTCTCCCAAACCACCTCTCCTTCCTACCTGCCCCACTGAGCCCCCCTTCCTGCTGGGGATGATGATGATGTGCAAAGCCATCAAGGTTGCTCTGTATAGCAAAAGAGCACCAGGGCCTCCAGTGCATTAAGGGTGCAGGAGGGAAAGCAGTTTCCCCCCACCCCTTCCTGCAGCCTGTGCAGGAGCCCTGGAGCAAAGAACGGTTTAACTGAAGCCCTAGATGGAAAGATAGAGTGGCTGCCTGGATCCTGAAAGTCCCAAGTTGTTGAATATGCTGAATACTGCACATTCATCCCTGGCTCCAGCCAGCCCTAGCAGGGTGTGAAGTGTTGGTAATGATCAACTGCTTTTGCTTAGCCTTGGGGACCTGTATCCCAGGTCCCCATCATCACTATGCTCTTGGTCTGTCAGATGGTCTCTCACTTTCTTATTCATGCTGTTATTCCAGAAACGAGTTCTCTTCCTCACCAATGATTATTTCTTCACGGACATCAGTGACACACCCTTCAGGTGAGCAAGGACTCACATGACACCAATACAGTGTATTGGAAGTCTGCCAACAGTCTGCAAACTGGTCCCTTCGTAAAACTGCCTACGACTCATGAGTAAAGCAGTGTGAATAACTGACTTCTTTGTTCCTATAGCCATTAAAATATTGTTTGGAGTTAACTCAAAAGGAGTATTATGACTTATCTTAAGTTCAGAGTCCAAAAGCTGTAGTTCTCGTGAAGCATGTTGTTTCATTTCAGAGAAGTGAGACATCTTCAATTTTCAGTTCCACTGAATATGTTTTATTTTCTGGTGTATGGCGCTAAACAAAATATTGTTATAAACTGAAAGTTATAAAACATCACATAAGAAATTAAGCAAAAAAAAAAATTTATGTTTTTTCCCCAGCTGAAATGGTTTTAAATTGGCACAAATTTAAGAAATGTTTTTGTCCTAAACCTTCAACATTGGCAAAAAAAATTGTCACTGAGAATGCCTCATAGCTCAACAGACAGGTTCCTTGGCCTCTTGCGCTGAAATCGGATCTCACTTAATCCTCTTTTGATGATGTTCTTTTCTTTAATAGCTGTGGAGGGAGTTAATGGCTTTAAGGGTTGTAATTGCAGGGAACGCAGTGTCATGTTTAGAGATTACACCTCTTCTTGCTGACAAACCCTCTGGTTTTCTTCCTACCTTCAGCCTGGGTGTTGTGCTGTCCAGGGGACACGGGGAGTACATTCTGCTGGGGAACACTTCAGTGGAAGAAGGTAGGTTAATCTGAAACAGCCACGCTGTCCTAAGGGACAAGGGAGCTACTCTGAACTTCACTGCTTCACTTCCCCTTGACAGTCTGTATCTGCCTGTCTGCTGCCTAACTGAATACCCTGTGTGTTATCTGGTTTCAGGTTTGCATGACCTGCTCCAGCCAGACTTGTCTTTAGCGAATGAATGGTAAGTAGGGGAAATCCTGTCAATGACACAGGACTTTGTCATGAGATTTTGGCAAAGTTCCCAGCAATTTGGCTTGAGTTCACCACCTTCTGTGGTTGAGAGAAAAAGCAGTGCTGTTCAGGGGCTATACCTGCAAAGACCTGATTGTCTCCAGGCAATTCAGTTCCACCTCTTCCTTTGGGAGACCCCATCAAGGCCCGGCACATCCCTCTGCTAAGAAACATCTCCTGAGATTTATCCTCAGTCTTCTGCACTCAGACTCATTTCGTTCCTCCTTGCGTTGTTCAGAATTGTGCTACAAAACCTACAGCGTGCCAGACCTGTCAGAAAATTTTGTTGCAAGCTTGGCAAGAAATTGAAATGTTTTTTCAAATCCTAGCTTATTTTTGGTTAGCATTCTTCTGAACTGAGCCTAGACCTAATTTCTAGTGAACATGGAGGTGATTTATGACCCCTGTTTCAATAGCAAGCATAATTTATGGGTTTGCTTGGTTTGGATATGAAACAGGGTGAAGCATGGCACTTTCCATTTATTGCTGTGAGGTTTGGGATTTTCATGAACCCAACATTCAGCTACACTCAGGCACACGAACCCAGCCTGTATCAAAGCCAAAATAACTATATTCAAGCCCTGCAGCCCTTCACACCTCTCATTACACTGTCAAGTTTCACAGGCAGTGCATTTGAGACACAAGCAGTGACTTCTCCTTCTTCTACTCCTAACCTGGGGTGTCAGCTTACCACACTTTACATATTCATTTCTCTTAGACTTCTCTCATAAATCACTCCTTTCAGCCCCTCTGTGAGTTGTAATTCTTCCTTATAACCCCTTCCTCTCCCTTGTTCTGACAATGAAGTGGTCAAAACTGGAAGCAGAATTAGAAGACTGGTTTCTTCTATAATACAGAGCATGTGTAATACATTCTCCCGTTTCTCCTCAAACTGTGTCCTGATGCTCCTGCAGCTGTGTCCCTTTGGGACAGCTTTCATTGCCACCATATCATACTGCAAGATCACTCCTCATCTCACATTTTGTTTCATTTTCTGCTCCCAGTCTAGTCTTACCCACGTTGCACATGACTCTGCTTTTCAGGTGTCTCCATCACATTGTTTTGTATACACAGATACAGGTATACATCTTACACAACATATAATGAAGAAACTGCTGGAAGGATTTGGGACTGCTATGTTACATTGTGAGCTTATGCTGGAGAACATAACAGCAGCCCTACTAAGCACAGCAGGCAGATTAATTGGTGTTTGGTTTATTGGTAGGGTTTGACTTACAGCCACATTGTTAGATTTTGAGCGAGCACAGCACACAGCAGCCATAAAATCTTTGCAGCCCAAGGTTTCTCACTGAATTTTTGTTTGCAGTTATTATTTTCCAGAAGCATTTCCTTGACTGTGGTTTCTCTTTGCCCTTGTGGGCTTCTTCTCCCCTCCCCACCAGGATTTACTGCATCACTGACATTGATCCAGACCACCGGAAACTCAGCCAGCTGGAGGCTGTGATCCGTTTCCTCACCGGAGAGGAGCCTGACCTGGAATGTGAGTCCCAGGCACTGAAATGGCCCCGTTGGGGTTTTCCTGTGCCCATAGTGGGGGAGAGGGGACTGTGACAAACCGACTGGTGTCAGACTGAGCTCCTGTGGCACCTGCTCACACAGGCAGGACTGAACTCAAAGCCCAGTTTAATTCACAAGTGGAAACAAGCTGAGGATCCACTTCCTTGTCTCTGTCGAAGAATTTTTTTTCCATTTCAAAGCTGTCACATAACTCGGCCTTACTGAAACTCTCAGCATAGGAAATACTGAAAAGTGGATTGCTTGATTGGAGCTTGGCGGGGGCTGCACACCATATTTAAGACACACTGACCAGCTGGGCTAGTGGGGACAATGGCAGGAGGAGCCAGAAAAGCTGCTGTGACTACTCTGCTCCCCAGGTCCCCAGCCAGCATCCTCCAAGGGCTGCACAGGGCCATCTAGACAGATGGGTTCTTTCAGAACATGGATTATTAATTTTATTTTCCAAACACAATTGGTAACTAATTCAGGGAAAAGATTGTTACAAAATTACTAGCTTTCCTGCCTCCACTGCTGCTCATCCCTTGCAGCAGGTCCCATTCTCCAGGTGACATGTAGCCACACAAGCAGCTGATATAGCACCACTATAGAGTGGGATCTCTGTCAGGGGGCAGAGGTGGGCAGCTGTGCATGGAAGCTCCCTACAGCAATTTAGCTTTACGTTGTCCTTCAGCCCACCTCACTCTCCATGGCTTCAGCTCCCTTAGTTGTGCCAAGGACAAGCTTGTGCATGTAATGCTCCACCTGAGAGGTACAGGCCTTTGGCACTAGGATGGGAATCTCTTGAAACTAAAATCAAGTGTAATCAATTAATTGTTCCTCTCTGACACAGTGTGAGCAGACCCCTCCTGACTGTTTGGAGCAGGCTGAAAAGAGGAGATATATGAGTTCAGAGGCTGGGGGGGTGGGGGTGGGGGGCGCAGGGAGGGAGGAGGAGGAAAGTATCAGCAGGCCTGAAAACATGAAGACTTGGAAGTGCTGTGGAGGAAAATCAAATATGATTTGGACACATCCTAGACATGTGGGGTCTGGCAAGGGAAAGAGTTTGCAGGGGAACTAGTCTGATGACCTTAGCTGGAACATCTGTTCCTGTACTCTCTGTCATCCAGGGTGGTAAATCCCATTTTCAGCCCTGTAACAGGTGGCCTCTTTTTGTGCCACATTTCTCCAGTGTCCTGGCCAGGCAGATGTTCCTTAGCAAGGGACTCTCTAAGACATCCAGGGAGGAACATGTCTTTCTCTCCTGATTTTTGTTCTCCCTTCTTAGGTGATGAGGAGTTGGTCCAGGAAGTGCTGTTTGATGCAGTGGTCACTGCACCCATGGAGGCCTACTGGACAACACTAGCCCTCAATATGTCCATGTAAGTGTATGAGAAACAAATATGGGTAAAACGCCATTGAAGATGCATCTTCAGATGCTATGGGCTTATGCAGTGCCCAAAAACCATCACAGACCCTTGCACAGCATATAAGAAACTTTAGAAATAGCTCAAAAAGCTGATAGAAATAGCTCAATAGCTTTAGAAATAACTCAGAAAGCATCTCTCAGGAGCGGACTTCAGCAGGCTGGCCTTCTCAGGAGAGCTTTTAGTTTGGTGAGGGTTTTTTTGGTAATGCAACATGAACACAACCCATGTCTGAATATCACTGCAGGACACCAGTGATCCACATATGCCACTGCAAGGGGTATTCAGCATCAGTTCTTTGCAGCACCTAACTCAGATGCACTGCATTTTCCTCTTTAGTTGACAGTTTGGTATCCCAGAGCACCTGACAGCATTTCAGTTTAAAGTTATTATGAGTTATTTCCCCATGCATCAGTTATGACTTTGAATGGCAGCAGCATGGTTTGGCTTGAGTTCCCACACGACTGTAGCAGAAGTTCCATCTCAGGTGGCAAGGAATTTGCTCTTTAAAAAGCACTGAAGAGAAGGGAGTTATATCTTGTCTCTATTGGTGATGCCTTCAGATTGAGCCTCAGGAAGTGAAGTGGACAGGCTGGCTTCAATAAACAACTTTCTACTTTATTATTTCCACTGAGACACCTGTTGTGAGTAGTATCTAGTATCATGTCATACAGATCTTCTTTCAGCAAATAGTATGTTACTTACACAGATGTGTGGCCACAGGACTCGTGTCCCCATTTCAGTTACAAGGATCCCTACCACTAACAGAGTGGTAAGCCAGTGGCAATCATGCTAAGACACCCAGTTACCAGCATATCTTTAAACAACCACACCAACACATCCTCCTCACTTTAAGGCCACCACACTGCAGCTGGCTTTTCACCATGTAGCTGTCCCATCTGTGCCCTTGATACCTCTATCAGAATCAATCTACTGCTTCAGAATCATTCTGCTACCCTACCCATTCTCAAATATTCCTGATACGGCCATTCTCCCTCTGCAGTTCCTCTTCCTCACTTAAGCCTCATGCAGGCAGTCTGGAGCAGGGCTAGCAGGAGGAGAGGAGCTTATGGTCTACTTACAAGAGAATGACATGAGCAAACCTCAAAGGTGTGAATCTGGGTACAAGTCTAAGCCTGCCAATTGTTAACCAGTAACAACCTGTTGCCATTAGCAGGGAGGAGCCAGTGTCACTCCTGGTGTAAATGGGTTATGTTGCAAATGAGCTTGGGACTATGTCTCCAGGTGTAGCTTCTAGTTTGAGAGGCCTTCACCCTGGGGCAGGGAGATGGTTGCTCTGAGAACTCTTTGCTTCTGCTTGTGTGTTTCTGTTCCACAGGGAGACTGATACAGGTATTGAGATGGCATTTTTGGGCACTCGAGCTGGACTCATGAGGAGTGCCCTATACGTGGGCTCTGAGAAAATTTCCAACAAGTAAGTCCCTAAACCACACTAAGGGGTTTCTCTCAGTGTCTCTGAAGGGGCAGCATGAAATCACTACCAGCCTTAGAAAAGTATGTGGAGACAGAAACAGAAAGGAAAGAAGCAACACTTTGATGGCACTGGTGCTGATTTATAGTCAGGATAGGGGTCCCTTGTCATCCTCTGGTCCTTTTGTTTCTCTTAAAACACTGTCCCAAAGTGCATTCATTTCAATGAAAAACTTCAATCATTCCCTGACTTCAGTCAGCTAACAGAGAAAATATCCACAGTCATTATATATCCCCAGGACCATTTTGCAGTGCAGAAGCTCTGCACTCCAGTGATATTCCAGCTTGGCTAGGTTTGATTTTTGTGTCTCAGTTCCTCTTCCAGGTTTATTCTGTTCTGCCCATACCACAGTAGTATCCCAGTGCCTTCCAAGTGAGGCGTTAAGTGATGTGACTGACATCTGTCATATACGATTCATTCTCTTGTCCTCTCCCTCAAGGCAAAAGTGTGTGTTCAGTGGAGGGTTTTGACATGGAAAGGGTATAGTTTGCATTTGTGTTGCATTTTTGAATACGCAGGCTGGTGCATGGTGCTGTAAGAAAGGTCAGGTCGCCGAGTCATTTGATCAAGGCAGAGAGCTCTGCTGTGCCTGAAAGGTGACTCTTTGCGTTTTTGAGGCAGTCGTGGGAAGTCAGAGTAGTCAGGCTCTGGCAACAAGGGAGAAAACATGTGCTGCAGGAGGCTAGTACGATGATTCCCTACCCCACGCTGCTCATCAGGAGCATCGTTCAATGCTTTTTAAACAGCCGCAGTCACCACACTGCAGTGACAGCGCCCCACATACCACACCAGAACCCCGGAAAGGAAGGAGCCGTATAAATAAGTATTGTTACATCAAAATATACAGCAAAACAAGAGCCCGAAAACAAAGGGGATTTGCCAGGCAAGATGTAGGGACCTCCAGGGAAGCCATAGCCTGATTTTCACAAGGTCTCTCCTGAGCAGCCGCTGCCTGTCTCGCCATGTCCTCAGGACTCATCCTTTTGCCTTCAGGAGCACCTGTTTCCTCAAGTACTTCAGTCCATGTATCTCTAGGAGTTCGGTATTCAGCCACAGCAGCAGACCTTCAGTTTGGTGTGGGGTTGGCTTGGCTTTTGGTGTTCGGGGGGTTTTGGGTTTGGGTTTTTTTGTCGGAGCCTCTCTTATTCCCTTTTCTCACCTGCTCCCCATTCTCCTGCAGTCAACGATGCCCTTCGACTGGCCACATGCCAGCCTGGCTTCCCCCACCCGCCGCGCCTCACGCCCCGCTGCCGGCCCTGCCCCTCGCTCCTCACGGCGTAGCCCGCCGGGCCTGCCG
>JAVJGI010000060.1:24362960-24484447 GCA_035590275.1 Ibycter americanus
GTCAGTAGCAAGGGGGCCGCGCAGGCTGCCCCGCGTCCCCGGGCCGAGCGCTGCTCCACGAGGACCCAAGCGCTGTCACGTTTCGGTCCCCCGGGGGTCCCTGTGCCTCAGGGGATGCCCCAGGTGAGGAGGTGCAGGTAACGTGCCCAGCCCCGGGGGTCCTGCCGCGCTGCCCGAGGCGGGCTGCCGCTCCGCACGGTGTGCAAAGGCTGCCCCGGGTTTTCTCCCGGCAGGAAATTCCTGACACAGAAGGACAAGGAAAGCATCTTCACTATGGACCACTTCCCTCTGTGGTACCGCCGGGCTGCCGAGCATCCCCCCGGGAGCTTCATCTACAGCATCGTCTCAGAAGACGATTCAGGTAACCCCAGCCCAGACACCAGGGCAGAGGAGAGGGGAAGAGAAAGCTTTTCACACCTCGCGTCCCACGCCACGTGCATCCCGATCCCTTTAAGGCCGCCTCCCGCCTAGTGCAAAGTGCTGGGACCTGGCCTCCTGGCATTGTCTTGGCACCAGCATGGAGGCAGAGGGCTCGTGGCCGAAGACCAAGCTACGAGCCACGGGGATGGCAGGCAGGGCAGCACGGCGTGAGGTTGCAGAGGAGGTGAAGGACACGTGGAAATGCAGGGCCTGAGTAGACCAAAGGATTTAGGGAGGCAGGAGGTAAGGGAACACAAAGTACTTGTGGGTCTAGAGAGCACGTGAACCGAGAGAAGGGGAAGGAAAAGGCATTGCAGAAGGAGTGACACACGTAGGTGTGACCAGGCCTGGGAGGGAGCATCATCAGGCGTGCTGGATGACAGTAACAGCTGCCACTGATGAGGGATCGGCAAGCGCTCAGTCAGGAAGGCTAAGTTTAGAGGGTGTCATTTGTTACCATCACCACTTTCCGTGACAGAAGAGGATGGGTTTGTTATGGAAGTTGGTGGAGGAAAAGGGGGGAAGGCTTTTCCATGGCTTCCTCATTGGTGCCCTGTGTCCTCCTGATCATGCTGCTAGAATATGGCATCTCTTGCCTAAATAAGGAGCTCAAGAGCTCAAACACAAGAGGAAAGCAAGCAGCGGCTTTTCAGTGTCTCTTGCTTAGGGTGTTGGTTCCTGTGCATTTGCAGGACCAGCCAGGACCTCTTCAAAGGCTGGAAGAGAGCAGAAGAGCCTAGAAAGAAACAATCAAAACAAAATACTCATGTGAGACTCCTACACAGAAGGCAGAAATCCCCTCTGTGCTCTTCCCTGGCCCCTAGTTCTCCATCTCTGTCAGGGAGCTCAGCACTTTAGCTGTTAAAGCTTTTTGTGGCGCAGTGGTGGGAGGCTGGTGGGTGGGAAAGCAAGTAGCAAAGAGGAGAAAACCAGACTGGGAGACAAGAGATGAACCAGGATGTAAAGGGAGAGGGGTGGAAAGAGAAAACACTTGAAACCTTCCACGAAAGCCTCTCTCTGCTCAGCACTCTTACACCTCACTTAACAGGCAAGTGTGGAGAGAGGGGGTGGCAAGGCAGGAGGGACCTTTTACTCCCCTGCATGCCACAACATTTGCTCTTTGGAATAGGTCATGCATTAGAAAACCAGGCAGTGATGCCCTGTGGGACTTCCTAGGGCAGCCATTACCCAGGCCACAGTAGCTACTGCTGGCTAAACATTAGGGTTGTGGCTTGCCTGGAAGTCATAGGTAGTTTTGCATGGATAAAGACAGAAGACAAGTAGCTGCCACTGTTCTTGGTATTACATGGCTATTGGTCAGAAGCTTCAGTCAAATCCAGGACCCCATTCACCTGGAAACCCTCCAGGCACATTGTAGGAAGTAGTACTTGGCCTTGAAGGGCTTATGCTCTAAATTGTAAAGGAAATTATTAGGTTTTTTAGAGATGAGCAGCTGGGCTTAGAAAGACTGTGTTCCATGAGATGGCACAACATGCCTGGGAAGAGCCAGAAATACTCAGTGCTTTTGAGCCACAGTGCTTCACTCTCCGAGCAGAGTCCAGGCCCTTCCTTGACATCTGATGAAGCAGGGGTGCCCCACCTTTTGTCCAGAAAAGGTCACCACCCAGTTTCTTGTTAAATTCTTGATGATTAGATGCTGATGATTAGCCCCTTTTTCACGCTTTTCACGTGTCCCCCCCCTCCAGTGACAAGGGGTTTTTGTTCTCATCACGTAAGAGAGAAAAACCCAAAGACCTCCCTGCTGGGGAGGAAACCAGCAGGGAATGACTGCAGGTCATCAGAATAATTTATCCAGGGCACCTCCTTTCAGTACCCAAAAGTCCCAGAGAGAAGACGGCAACAAGGAAAGCTCTGTGAGTCAAGTAGAGCTGTTCTTGCAGCCCAGATCTCTCATGTGTTGGGTGGATTTTTTTTCTAGAGATGCTAAGCTCGTTTTGCTTCTTTGTCCCATCCTAGGAAGGGCAAGACATTTGGAGTTCATGACAGAGGCAGGATCAGGCTTAAGGCATGTGAGCATAAATTGGCTGGGTATTTGTTTCGCAAGGGCTTTACTGTTTCTGATGTCCTTGAGCAAGTTAATCTGGCTTCAGTCAAAAAAAAAAAAAAAAAAAGTAAGTGACAGACTCCAGGCTAAACTGTGGTAGACACTGAATTGTGCTCTGGAGACACTGGGTACCACCTAGATAGAGGAGGGCAGAAATGGAAAGCAGTGACAAATGCTGGAGCTTTTGGGAAGGAAAGAATCCCTGACCATCTGTCTGTACAGCACGCGAGGAGGGAGTCAGTTGCAGGCTAAATCGATCATGCTGACCTTCAAACTGTCCCCTGGCAGTTCCGAAAGAGGTGCCCCAGCTGAAGCTAATCTGATCGCTTTAAAAAAATACAGAAATGGAATCTGTCACATGGACAATGGCAGGCTGAAACAACTGCACTAACAAAGAGAGGGGAGGTAGGGTTCAGTTGCTTAAACCTACCCAGCCATGCTGTTTTAAATGCCCTGTGGGAGCTGAGAGATCTGCATGGGGCTAGCAGATGTGATACAGGACCTACAGGGCGCTTAAAGCAGCAGCTAAAGGATAATTGGGGGACCCTGAGGCATAACAGAATTTAGGCAGCAAAATCCCAGAAGACTTTGTTTCTAAAATGGAGTGAACCCTGGAAGTACCTGGAAGTGCTCTGTGTGTCTCTCCAGTTTGTAGTGGTAGCCCGACTTGAGTCAAAGAGATAAGTGTAAACCTGGTCTTTGCTGTGTGAGGGTCAGTGTCAGAATTACCTGTCTTGCTTCTCCTCGGTGTACAAAGTTTTGCTGGTGTGTGAAGGTGGAGCTTTCTGGCCTAAGAGAAGCTCTACATGCCCGAAATTGAGGAGGCCAGTCCTTTATGTTTTATGCTGAGGATGCTACTTTTAACATGGGGCATTCTCTAGAAACAAAAAAAAAAACCCAAAAAACAACAACAAAAAAATCTACCCATAGTCCCTTAGGTTGCTTATTTTTCTTGAAAGATGCAGTCTTCCAAGCTCATGGACGTTTCAGGGTTGAGGCACATGTACATACTGGCCTGAATGTGCAAATGTGTGAACAAGCTGTTGCTGCTGCATTTTACTCCTCTCTGGTGGTAAGCTAACCAAGCCTGCTGTATTTGTATCTTGACAGAGGGAGGTGGCCTACCAAAACTGGTGACAGTGAGCACAGCTGTGGCTGTGTCTGTGGATGGGAAGATGGGTGTTGCTGCAGGTAGGACATTCTGGTTTCTCTTTTTATCTTGCATGAAATGGTTGCATCCTGTATTGAGAGTGGGAGCTGAGAGCTATTAGCTTGTCATTCAAGGGAAATGATGGGAGCCACAATAGCTTGTGATGTTGAAAACTAGGCTAAACAGAGAATATTAGAACAGGTACTGAATGGCTGATAGGCTTTTGAAAGGGAAATTGGCTGTTTGAATGGAAGCTTCCCATCTTCAATGCTGGTGAATTTGTGGATTGAGACTATTTCTCTGGAGCATGAGTAGGTTAAGGAGTCTGTGCAGGTTTTGAACTGTTTGCAGGAGACACTTGTTTTTGGAAGAACAGCATGGTCGTGCATCTCCATGGTTATCTCAGCTGAAAAATAACTTTTGCTGGTGGAATGGGGTTGTTGCTAGATTTCTAACTCAGACGTATAGATTGCCAAACTTATCTTTGTATCTGAGCTTTAAACTCCTTTTGGCAGACCATCACTAGTCTCTGTGTCTACTTTTGGAAAATTTGTAAAGCACTTATTTCCAACAACCCCAAAGCTTTTGAGGCATTACCATTTTCTGCAGCAGATGCTTCAGCCTTTATGGAAGTACCATACACTCAGAAGTAAAACAGAGCAGCCCGTTTAATCAAAAAAAGCAACATTGATCAATAATGCTGGCATCATATCCAACTTAAACGCTGTCTAGGAGTATTGGGGTGAAAGAAAATGTAGTTCAGTGGAATTTTTTTTTAGACCTGGAAGCATTGACTAAGGGAAGAGGTTGATGGAACAGGTAATGGAGTAATTATCACCAGAAATATGCTGAGATGCAAAGCTGCTTGTGAAAGAATAGTTAATGTTAATGGAGTCCTGTATGGTGGAAGGAATGACTGAGTAGAATAGATACCAAACAATTACTTCATTGTAGGAGTATCCGGTAGATAGAAGGCCGTATAACAGGTACCTTCAGATCAGAGAGTCATTGCTTTTGCCTAGGCTGGGTGGGGTACAACAAATGGTCTTCAGTACTACTGGTCAATAAAACTATGGCAGTTTAACTTCATCTGATGAAGCGTTCCTTAATTTCCAGGCTTTCAGTAAGTTCTAGTTGAGACTGGTACTCTCTAAGTATGACCTGATCATTGAGAAAGTACTTACAAGCTGAAGGAGGTGTTATGAGAGCGCACTTTTTCCTAATATACCACCATTTCAAGGCCAAAGCCAGATAATTATGAAGTCTATCCAGAGACCCCTGTGAAAAAGAGATGGTTTCAGTAAAGTTCATGTTAAATAGGTTCTTAGGCCATAGAAACTGCTCTCAAAACTGATACTAGCTGGCACTCTTATGAATATACCCAGCAGAGAATGAAACATCATTGAAACTGTACAGTGCTGGAACATTTTTCTAAGCATGAATTTGGGAGGAGAAAAAGCATCTTTTTAAAAAAAGATTGTTTTTCATGGTTCTTTTCCTTCCCTTTCCTGATCTGTGAGTTAGAGTGGAGGCACACAAGCAGTTCATCTGGCACAGCATAAATACGATGAAGGAAACTTCTGGGTGGAAGAGCTGAAGCAAGAACAAATGGCAGGAGGATATGCCCCTGAAAGAGCCATTTCTCTTGTGTCAGCAGTGCTTTTCACAAACCCTGTGGAGACTTCCACCCTCTCAGTTATGCTGAATCAACTGTCTGTGTGGACATGCTATGAAGGGGCAGGATCCTCTGCAGAGGGAAGAGGGTGGAGAAAGCAGTAGAGGATAGGGAAAGAAATCATGTTAAAACAATAACAATAAGGTAAAAATTCTGTCATTTGTGGAAATGATACAGAACGAGCCAGTTTCCTCACTGGTAACCACAGAAGTTGAGACACAGAAATGAATTCTCAATTGCTTTTATTCCTTAAAAGTACCATGGTCTCTGTCACTAGGAGGTGCATCGGGTGACCTGACCACAAGCGTCTTCTGCTTACTTCCACACATGGTACATACAGATGGGTGTTGTTCATTTCCCTTTTCTTATGCATTGATTAAAAACTACCCATATTTCATTCAAAGTATGGGCTGCATGATAGCACTGAGGGAAATACTTTCTCCAAAAGGGTCCAAAGTCCTTCAGGCCCTCAGCTGTAGCCCCCATTGACTTCAGTGGGAGTGCAAGGATTTGCTGAGGTATGTCCCATCTGCTGGCTTGGGCATAAGTTTACGCCATGTTTTGGGGGTTTCAGGGAGCAAAAAAGGTTTTGAATACCTTTTAATTATAATACCTTTAAATATTACCATTTGCTTTGTTTCTAGTAGTGACTAGGTTCATCATCTAAATCCATACCAGTAGTCATTTTAATTTTTTTTTTAAAAAAAGGAAATAATTTTGGTCACACTACCTGTTGCAATACTACTTGATCTTGAGGATAGCAGCTTTGAGAGTAAGGATGTAGGTCTCTCTTCATCTCCCCTCACACTAATGTAGTAATCCTGAGTGGCTAGGACCTGATTCTAGAGGACCTCCCCCAACAGCAGAGGCTGCAGCACAAATGATGCTAGGCAGCGCTACAATACCATCCTGGGTACAGGAGAGAGGTGGAGGAAGGGGAATGAGTGGAGACGCAGCAAGAGGCAATCAGAGCAGAATGGGATGCAGATTGTTGTTATTGTTATTTTGATGGCATCAGCCCTCGGTGGGATTGGTACTGTGTTCATATAGAGTTAGGATACTACCAGAACTTTGGTGCCCAGCAGTGGTTCCCAGAAAGCCAAATATCTGGGTAGGCTGGTAGTTTCTGGATAAATGCAGTCACAGTTCTGTGAAAGGGGAACAACAGAGACTTTTTAAGTGCCCCTATAAAAGTGCAAGTGGTATGAATTGGCCTGTCATTCTGCTACTGATCATTACTGTCACTTGTTTTACTTGACAGTGCTTGGGGGGGTATTTGTAAGTGCTCTGAAATGTTTGCTATGCGTGCAATGAAAAACTGAGCTCTAGGATTTATAGCCATGCCTGTGGGGAAGGGAGCACCCCCAGTGCTCCCATGGGGAGGACACCAGTGACAGGGAGCATTGGGCCCTTTTTCTTCTGGTAGCTGAATGGCAGTCCCCAGCCAAGGCGGAGAAAGGCAAACTAGAAAAATCAAATGTCCAGGAAGATGACATAGGCCTGGGTGCTGTCAGGGAGTGATGGAGCAGTCAGTTGGGATTAGAGAACAGCCAGGCTGGAGGGCTGAGAACAGGGACTGGTGGGGAGTACAAGAGCCTCCTTCCTCCTATTTCGGTCTGGCTTAGCTCAGAACAGTTTTGGGGGGAGTCTGAGGTGCTCCTCTTACCATTAGAGATGCTGCTTCACACATGGACAGATAGGGACGTGGCCAAATTCAGGAGGGAGGAACTGTGTCCTCTGTCCTGCCCTACCCTCTCCCCTTTTCAACCATTCCTTTCCTTCTGCTGTGGGCCAAGCCCCTGTACTGAGGTATGAAGGGGATGCACAAAGGATTCAAGGTACCTGCAGGTCTCAGAGGACATGGTGGAGCCAAGGCAGGGTCCACTTGTGCGAGCTGAGTTGGTGTGGTCGCTTTGGTGGGAAGCCACACAGGCTTCTGCTTCTGTCTTGGCTATATCTTTGAATTAATAATATCTACCTGCTATATTGTGCTTTGGCACTGCAAAGCACTATGCAACCATTAAGTAATGCCTGGATGATTAATTATAATTAATTAGAAGGCAGCTATTCTCCTGGGATGTCAGTCCAGTACCTTTCACGCACGCTAACTTTGTTGGAAATGAAAAATAAGGAATTGTGATGGCACTCTCCCCAAGCCAAGTCCTGCCCCAGATAGCGCTGTCATCTGCTCCCTCCCATGAGTCAGTAGCCTGGAGCTTTCTGGTCCTCAGGGGGTTCGAGGCAGAAGTCACGTGTAGTTGCTGACAGAAGCTTTTAGTGATTTAAAGCCTCAGTGAAACCTCTGGAATCTGCACAGGAGTTTAGCTGTCACTTGGGGCTGTGGTATGACGTCTCTTTCAATGCCTGACCTTCTCGCTGTTTGACTTACGTGGCTGTCAGCTGGCTGCCAGTCCCAACAGGGACAGGTAGGGGTTTCTTTCCATTAGGTTCCTTGCCGATACCAGCAAACCACGGGGCATGCACAGGCTCTGTGGTGCCAGATCAAAAACACTCCAAATGGGCACTTGGGAGATGCTCGTTTATTTTATATGATACCTCTCTCCTCTGTTTATATTGAAAGTTACTGTTAGTTCTTATCTGCAGTGATTGGACCATACTGAAATCATTATCCCATGACACCAACGGTATAGACAGATGTATTTGGGCAGAGTCCTAGGCAAGTTCCAACTAGGGTGAGAGAAAAGAAATATTGTCTTTATTTTACAGAAGGAGGTTTGGGACACTGAATTATTAAAGGCTAGTATTGTCGGAAGAGCTCTGTACTCACAGCAGGAGCAGGTTTTCAAAAAAGCTTAGGGTCTGATTTTTTTTCAAAAGTATTTGAAATCACAGTCTGAAAAATAGATAATGAGGAGTAACTTTGCCATTATACCGCTAGTTAAAATCCAACCTCTATCAGTCTGGTGGAAGCTCTTCATTTGAAAAGCGATTATTGGCCAACTTGATGTCTCTCCATCCTCTTCCTTGGTCCCCAGTTTTGGCTACCTGCTGTCTGTTACCAGCAGGCAGAGAGAGGAGCTGCAGGTGGCTTTCAGCAGTTTTGTTCTGTGGCATCTTTTCAAACTAATCTACACACAAGTCTATATTCCTACAGTTTTGTTGCTTGGGTGGATAAAACATTTCAACCTTCTCTCTAGAAAGTGACGGTTGCACCTGCAGAAGCTGCTGAAATGCATGGAAATAAGCTACAGTATCATAAGCACCTTTTACGTGGGAATAGCTCCATCCAGGCTGGAGAATTAAAATGATTTCACTAGGCTGGCTTGGAAACCAGCATCACATTAGCCGTGCAAAACCTGAGAGCAGCTGGTCTTTTGAGCATTTGCTGCAGTATGAATTCGCTGCAGAAGGAATGCTGTCCCTCTTAATGCTGGAGGTTGTGCCAACATTGTCTCAGTGCAGGGACTTCTATGAGCTCTCAAGGCATCACTAAATGCCTTTATGGAAATGACAGTCTCCCCAGCATCCAGGGGTAGCAGGGGTAGAAAGAAGGAAGACAACTCGTTTTCAGCCCATCACCTGCAATGTCTGGTTTCTGCCTGATGCCATTGCCTTCTGGCAATCCCTGAAGCCCGGGCACTTTCTCAGGCATCCCTGTGATCTGACAAAATGAGAGACTTCTGAAAGGGCCAGTGCCTTGGAGCTGAGTCATCGTAAGTGTTAGGGGCACTCAGTAAGGCAGAAATGCTGATGATTTTAGTACTGACAGCAGCTGTGCCTTCTCCACCTCTCAGGACACCTGTCTGGAAGTCATTATCAGTCAGTACACATTTGGCTGGTCTAAGGGTTGAGCCAACGCTCCACGGGCCAGAGTATCAATATTACATGGTGCCACTGGTGTGCCAAAACCAGTGTCTCTTGCATCCTTCATCCATCCGTCTGCCTGCCATCCGTTGCATTCTACTTTTCATACTGAGTCTTGGGGGAGAGACCAGTAAGCATAAAGGTTGCTTTTTGGGGTGTTTCTGGAGCAGACACAAGGTGTTCTATGAGCCAGAGTGAGGTGGTTGCCTTATTTTGCACTGGCTCTGATCTTACAAACTCGGCCTTTTGCCAAGGTGTCAGTGCTGGGGCCGCATAGTTCCCTGTTCAGAGCTGGTTATCCTCCAGCCAGGTCAGTGAACAGGCAAAAAGAGCAAGTATCTGCCTGAAGAACTCCATATAGGTGTCTCCATGCACAGAGAGTAACTAGTAACAAGGGGGTCAAATGCCTTTATTTTATCCTCAAAAGAATGCTAAAAATAGGTGTGTGAGACATCTCCCATAGTATTCTGCCCACCCTGGCTGGACATCAGTAATTTCCTTTTCTTCCATGGTGTATCTGCTGTCTGCATAGGCTGTAAGATCTTCAGTATGAGAATCGTGCCTCCTCCTTGTGTGTGTGGACGTTGCCTATTGCCTTGGGATGAGCGCTTGGCTGGGGAGAAAGCTAAGACAATAGCCAGTTCTGTGGAATAAATATTTACTTGTAGTTTCAGCTGAGTGCCAGAGTTTGCACAGTGTAGCACTTACCAGGAAGAAACCATTAAGTGAATCAGCCCTTCTTTCCTCAGCCCATGCAGGCAGTGCTTCACCCAGCACAGAGCGAATGCCCCCACGGTGGGTGGGTGCCTGTGCCCAGACCATGCCCTCGCCAGCCCTTTCAGCGAATTTTCTCAATGGGACACCAAAACAACTTGTGAGCAATGGGATTTCTCTTATGGGGTCTGATGAGATATTGCTCCAGGACATCCCCAGTCCTGGAGCCTGTTCCAAACTGGAGCTGCAGCCCAGGAGCCCGTTCTTGCCTGTGCGTAGCAGAAATTATCTAGCCTAAGGTTATCCATCACTGCTGTGTCTATAGCTCCTCTGATTGCCATGGTTGTCACGTTTGAAGGGAAAAGAGCCCTTGACATTGGCTCAGGAGAGATGCGTATAGCTGGATTTTTTAGATTGGCACCCAGCGCCTTTGCCATGTTCCCTTTGCTTGCAAATTATTTGATATCATTTTAATTCTGAGCCGAATTAGAGCAGTGCACAGGTTGCCATAGCAACCATTTCCTTGTGCCTTTTGGTCTGACTCATTGCAGACAATTACTCTCGCGCTCCAGGATTCACAGATGTGATAGGAGAAGAATCATGTGCTGGGCTTTCAACTTTTTTTTTGCTTTTAATTTCCTTCCCAGCTTCTCTTGCATTAACTCTTACCTAGCTAGCATCAGCAGGGTCCTGTATCTGTGCCCTGGGCCCATGGGAGCATATTGCATGTAGAGTGTGTGTAGTTGCATAGTTTGAGGGGATTTGTGCATACATGTGTATATTTGCATACGCAAACAGTTTCTCTGCAGTGTGTTGTGTGGCTGTGATACCTGTCTGCTTGTGTAACTAGGGGTGTGCACAGGTACATGTACTCACAGAGTGATTTGCACTTATTCCTGTCTGTGGTGGGGCTACATACTCAGACGTGTTTTCTGTGTGTGCATGCAGGTATGTATATGAATAATCCCTGTGGACATGGAAGTATACCCAGTGTGTAGAGTCTGTCAGTATGCACTGAGTGTTCAGGGGGACTGACAAAGCACAAGGCTCACAAATGGGCCAGGACCTTCCATTTGGAGCTGTGTGAAGATCCACAGACTGCCAAGCAAGTGGCATTAACACATCTGACCAAGTAGGGTGCAAACCTAAATCTCTGTGTGAATGCAAGGCCAGTGCATTACCTTGTTCACACCGGTCCCCCCACAACAGCCCATGTCTACGCATCTAAAGTACATGGAGTAAAGCGGTGTTGTCCATGCAAGGACCATAGTGTTAGCACAGGTGTAATTGATGTCATGAGCTGTATTAGGATCTATAGTTCAGAGGAGCAAAGTCATGTAAGAAGATGCTGAAAGGGGTCACAGAAGCAGTCTGTAGATCTAGGGATGAAGTTGGTAAATATTACAGCAGAGGACATTATAAGAAATGTCTTGTAAAATGGTTTGGCTTAAATTCAGCCAAGGCACAAGCAGACAAGTTTTGCAGGGTGAGAACCGCAGAAACTTAGCAGATCTGAGGACAGCTCCAATCTACTCCTGATAATACATTCCTTTTACCACCAAACTCAGCCTGTTTCATTCCTGAGTTGTTCTTCTCCTGCCCTGCCTATCCACCTAAGGCACAAATCTCCCCATCACAAACTGTGTAATGGTTCTCCTACTGCCAGCTCTTTCCCCTCCCAAGACCTTTTTCTTCTCTTCCTTTCCCTCACTGGGATACAGAAGCCCCACTCATAGGACCGTAGGATAATTCTGGTTGGAAGGCATCTCAGCAGGTCTCTAGTCACCCTTCTGCTCAAATCAGGGTCAGCTATGAGGCCAGACCAGTTTGCTTAGAGCTTCATCACATCAATAGTCCCAGAAATATTTCTTGTTCTTCCCTAATGTTCTTACACTGTGCTCTCACCATCTGTATCGTGCAGAGGCTGTACTGATAGCCATTCAGCCATTCTCTTTTTTTCTCTCCCTGTCCTTACGGTGTATGAGGAATATCAGGAAATCTTCATGGCTCACCAGGCACTGTGGAGGTGCTGAATGCAGGCTGGTTTACAGTGGGTATGGGCTCAGTGTTGGATGGTGAGGCATAGCGAGTGTGGGGGGAAAGGAGAGAGTGGAAGGTAGTCATCCTGCTTCTGCCTGGGGTGCTTGGCTGGGAGCCCTTGCCTGGAAGCCCTGGAGTGAGGGAGCGGCTGCGTGGTGCTTAATTGCTGGCCGGGTTTAAACCACGACACCTAGGAAGTGCCAGGCTTTCCCAAGGCAGTGGGGAGGCAGGGGAAAGGTGTGCGCAGGAAATACCTGCAGTGTGGACTACACTGCTGCCCAGGATGGGGGTGGGGGGGTGGTCTGACTGCTGGCTTTTGGCACTGCTTTCACAGGCAGCAGTGCAAAGCCTGGAGTGTGGGGAGGGAGCAGTTCAGCTTTCGGGGACAGTATGGAGCCCACATTTCTGGGAGGAGTCAGTAAATGGCAATGCCCGATTCTGTTGCCTTCCATCTGTCTGCCACCACAGGCAACTGCTTAGGCTGCTTAAGCTGGCTCTGCAGAGAGCCTGCGTGGAATGGGAAAAGAACAGACAGCAAAGAAAGCTTAAAGGTCTTAGAGGTCAGGAAATGTAGGGATAAAGTGAGAACTGCTTACAAAGCAAGCTGAGTTAGACCTTGCAAAGGAGATTAAAAAGATTAAAACAGCAAAAGATTCTTCAGCAATTTGAAAAAATATAGACAGAAAAATAAGAAGTGGGGCCACTTTTGGTCAGGAAGAGTGAAGTCGAGGTCAAGGAGTCTATAGTCTAGGCCAAAACCAAAGAGGACTCTGTGCCCAAGTTATCGATAAGGACAGCAGTATCGTCCTTGGAGAAAGAAACAAGCTGGCCACGGGGAATAAGCAGCTCAAGCTGCTTAGTGCACTGACAGTGCTGGGCCTGGGTGCTCTCCAGCCCTGGGAGAGCTGGCACATGAAAACATAGGCTTGTAGCGAGGGATTATTTTCGCCTCTACCTGCAGTGCTAACTCCATGCAGGCTGGAAAAGTGAAAATTTAGCAGTTAGGATTAACAAAGGGGAAGAAGTAAGTTGGTCAGTCTCAGACCTGTAAGTGTGACCTCTGTAATGTTTGTAGCACTCTAGAGGAGATCTTGACGGGAAATGTAATTATTACCAAGCAGTTAGGGGAAAAGGGAGTCAGGCAATATGAGTTTATCAATGCTAGATCACACCAGACTAACCCAAAAGCTTTCTTTCAGATGATTGTCTTCCTGGAAGACAAAAGGAATTTCAAAGGTCTTATCTCTATATTTCAGTAAAGCATGTGATACAGTGCCACATAAACAATTAACTAACTAGAGGAGATCAGGAAAGGCAGAGGAGTTGTGAGGGGCACGGAGGCAGAAGTCAGTCTGGGAAGATGGCAGCAGCAAGATCACCTATCAAAGTCTAGCAAAAGGTTACTTGTAGCACTCCCCCATGGTCACCCATGGATTAGTCTTTGCTTACATTGACCTGAGACCCTGACTCAGCTAGCAATAGGTAGTGAGCAAGTGTCCTGATGATTCAACACTAGAAGGCATTGCTAGTACAGGGAAGGACCAGGATATAGTAGAGAAAGCCTTATTTGACCTTGGCAGGAGTACCAGAAACAGAATGAATTTCAGTAGTATGACAGACAAGGTCGTATGCTTGAGAACTAATATTAGAAATTTTCTGTAAGCTGGGAACTCTGTGAGATCTGGCAGAGAGCACAGCAAGCAGGACTAGAGGCAGTCCTTGTCTTATGGGAACTGTTGGGCCCATTTTGCCAAGTCTCAGTGAGGATCTTCAATGTATTACCCCCTGACGCCCACATAAATTTCAGGGAACCTTCATCATCTGCCAAGTTCCATCCTGGGATCCTTGCCAGAAGGCAACTGGGTAGACTCAGTGGTAAATGTATCCTCAGAAAGCTCAGGAGAAAAATGCTGAGAACTTCTGTATTAGGGGATGGTAGGATGATAGCAAGTGATAGTGTGATGTAGTTGTGGACAAAACAAATGTTGTCCTAGAACATACCTGGAGGGGTGTTCCCAGTGGGCATGGGGATGCATTGGTGCTCTTACACAGAGCCCCATGAGACCTCTCCTCTAGTTTGTGTTACAGTTTTGGCCAAAGGTATACAGGCTGAGGCAGCTACACACAGGCGAGAAAGATGATGACTGGAAAGGGAAGCCTGACGTTGTGAGAGGAGCCCTGGGGGTACCCGGTTTGTTTAACCACATGCAACCAAGGCTGAAGCGAATAGGATTGCTGTAATAAATGTATCTTGGAGGAAGCATTTAAACTAAAGCACATGGCTTGTATGAAGACACTGTAGTATAGATAGGCCATGAAAATAGTTAAGGTAGAAAACTAGGAGAGGGTTTCTGGCTGTTAGGGTAATACAGCTTTAGGTGGAATCTGAGGTAAAAAGACATATGGGTTTTAGCTGGAGCTAGAAGAGTCTGTAAGAAGGTGGTGGTGCCTTGAATAGAAAGAGATGAGACACTGCCAGCCTGCAGCCCTTCTCCATCACCAGGGAACTGCTGAAGTCCCTTGTCTCACCATGCTACAGTACAATTGTCAGCAAGCAAGCAAGCCATGGGGCGGTCACTCAGGGCAATCCCCGTTCATCGCAGCACTCCTTTTGGGTACAAGGCTGGGCCTTTATACTGTATAATTCACACACTCCATGATTTTAGTCATGACTGAATAAAAAGATGCTTGTTAATGCAGCTGAAAGCCCCAGCACAGCACCTGGAAGGCCAGAAGTTAGGGCTGACCTAACCCCCTCTCTTAGCCTTTGACAGCGTGGTGGTTTCTCTTGATTGATTTGGGTTTTGCAAAGTAAAGAAGAATGAGCTGAGAAGCCCCTGCTTATGACAACAAGCCTTTAAAAAGCAGATGGGCGTGTGGGGGCTGGCGTGTTTTGTGGCAGCTGAGAAGTGACGGTTGAGGAGATCAGAAAGGGAGAATCTGAAAAGCAGCTGGTCAGAGGCAGTCCCTGAAAAGGGGATGATCTGTCACAAGAGAATGAAAATAAAGGGAAGAGAAAGAATAACTGGGGGATCAAAGACATTTATTTCTGGTGGGAGAGATGCGAAAGATAACTATATAAGACCATGAGTGGATGAGAAAGTGGAGACTGCTAGAAGGGGACCATCAGTTTAAATTAAGGGCTAGATTTTTCTTTTGCCAAGAATTGCAAAAATCTGGAGACTCTTGTTTAAAATCCAGTGAATTTATACTAACATAAACATTGTTATGAGTGGGATCAGAACCAGTTTCCTATAATCTGGCTCCCTCAAAATGACTTGTTAGGGTTTTGCCCTAGCATTTCCATATGCCTCCATCTTTAAAGTAGGAACAATGTTCACACAGCCTAGTGAGTGTGCTCTGAGACATTGTTTGGTGGGGAGGAGTAGGGAAAGGTGATATTTACTATTGTATGGCAATAGTCAGGTAGTATCTACAATACAGAGCACAGATTTTGATGGATGAGGAGCATACTTCGAACAGGACGACGAGGAAAAATTGGCTCAAAAGGCTACAGTGTTGTTCCAGAGGTGAGGAAATGCTTTACAGTGCAAGACTTAATGAACTCAACCTGCTTATTTTACCAAAAAGAAGACTGGGAGATGATTTGATTAGAGTATGAAGTACCTTCACAGGGAGAGGTGCTGGTTACTGAACATTTGTTTTTTTAATCTAAGGGAGAAAAGCATGATAAAAACCTGTGTCAGGAAACCAAACAGTTTCAAATGAGATAGTAAGCATGAATGCTAACAGTGACCATGAGTAGTTATTGTAGTAAGGTACCAAGAGAAAAGGGAGTTCTTCATCTCTTGAATGTTTTTTAAATCAAAGGCAGATGCCTTTCTGGAAGATTCGCCTTAGCTGTATGTAAACACTCACTGTTGGACTTTCTACAGGATAGCTTCTCTATTTTCTGTTTCATAAGCTAAACAGATTGAGCTCTTTAAGCCTTTCACAGCAAGGCATTTTCTGCCGCCCTCAAATAATGTTTGTGGTTCTTTTCTGCACACTTTCCAAGTAGCGCGTGGTACGCAGAAGGTCAGACTGAATGATCTAAAGTCCCTTCTGGCCTTTATACTTTCTGAATCTCAGCCTCTGTGAATTCATTAATGTTTGCAAGCTCCCAGAGAGCTGCCAAAGGCAAGCACTATAGAAATGCAAAGCACTGTTGTTACTCTGGATATTTCCCTTGAGCTTTATGAGAGCTGGTTGAATATCTGTGTATCGTCTGTGCATATTTCCTCAAATGAAATACCTGGATTTGTGTCTCATTCAGTGCCCTTTATGAGTTGATTTTCTGCAGCTGTTCTAACAAACAAGTTTATTCCCAAGTTAGGACACAGAAAAAGCAAATGTGAAGGCCCAAACCTCAGCTTGGAGCCCTGAGCAAAGAGCGGCACATTGTTGTCCTGGCCCAGGAGCTCCACACAAGGCAGAGTTATTCTTAGCATCACGCTTTGCTTTCTCCTTGGCTCCAGGTGACCTGTATGTGGCCTCTGCCTGGCTGCAGCACAGTCCTGCTGTGGGAAGGAGAGGTCTAGCCCCTCTTGATTGCTTCTTTCCCACCCTCTAAAGGGACAAAAGCTGTCAGAATGCTGCCTCGTCCCCAGATTTCCAGGATGGCTACTGATGTGGAGAGTTCCCCAAAATGACAGAGGAAATCTTTTATTTACTTGCACTCCATTCTATAACCATACTCGCCAGGGAATACTTATTCTTTTGTCTGTATTACACAGTGTTCTCAGAGGGAAGGCTTTTGGTCCTCAGAAGTCCCATGCTAGGACTTGCATTTATCTAATCAGAGGATAGAAGCTGACCCTCTGACCTGTGTTTCCAATCAGTGCTAGCAAATGCTGTTCAAGCTGGCACAGCAAGCTGCTGCTGAACAAGATATTGAGGAGGAATTCTATTTTATATATTACAAATGTATTATATATATATTTACATAATTACATGTTTATATATATGGTGTTACGTATGTGTGTGAGTAGATATGTATGCAGGGCAAATACGTTTGCCAATATCAAATAATAATAAAATTATAATAATCAAATTGCAGAAAATCACAGCCTGCTCCCAGATAATTCATGCACTGAAAAAGCTTAGAGTCATTGGATGAGTGTGTTGGCTTTGCTTTTTTTCTGTTCTTCATTTCTGGTATTGTATGAACTACTTAGTAGTATCTGTGTGCCCTCCTCTACCTACATGGCAAAATTAGATTAAACTACGTGTCATAGACACCATACTGTTAAACAATAACGGTGATTCTCTTGCGGCGCATACCTTTTCAGCAGAACGGATGCCTCAGCTGTTACTGGATTAAGGATATCTGGGTTCTGCTCCCGGTTTCTCTCTGAAGATCAGACTGAGTATAACAGGGTGCCCGAGTGTAACAGTGTGAGTACAGTGGCACAAGGGTTTGCTTGTGGCAGGGTTTAACGTCTTCTGTGGTTCCGCATGCATGAGGATGAGCTTTTTCTCACAGGAAGAACGTGTTATGTATTGTGTATGCTTAGCACTGAAAGTGGAAAAATGGAGAATTTCAACTCTCTTAGCTGCGTGGGATAGACCAAGCCAGTGAACAGCTGGTGGAGAGACTCTTTTAGCTGTAGGGGTGACAACTTGTGTACTTGGGGGTGCAATAGGATTAGATAGCAATTTCCATTCATTTCAAAATAACCTTGCTCAGGAGGGTCAGGAATCTGGAAATGTAGGAACCCATAGCTCACTATTTGCAACTGTTTTATTGAACATTATGCTCTAATTTAAAAAAAGAAAAAATTTGGAATCAAATTTGACCTGAATACAACTCCATTGGCTTCTGCATTCTTACACTAGGGATTAATTTGGCCCTTTCTACTTTTATGTAATGAGCTGATTGCCACAGTATCTTATCCTTGTTACACAATCACCCTTGTCTGGCTGTGTCCCTGGAGCACTGTGTGTTTGTGTGTTTCTAGATCTAGGGTCTCACCTTGACTGACTGTGTATGTAGTCCTACAGCCTCACCCTGACTACGGGTACGTGCTTGCCTAGGATTTACACTGATAACAGTGTAAGTGTGCGTATGTATGTGCATGCTCACTCCAAGTTCAAACACTACATACAGGCAAGCACTCATATGTGGGAATTTAGGGGCTTTTTCATTTGGTCAGCTGTATCCCTGCAGTGTTTGCTTTTGCAGGGGGTAGGAGAGAGAGGGAAGGTTACTATCAGAGATCTCATTTAAACAAGAAGGAGCATAGGAAAATACATTCTTTATTATTCTTCTGTAACAACAAGCCAGAAATATAATATACCTTTAAAAATTTTCTGTCTCATGCCAAAGAAACCTCCATTCAATCATTTTAGAAAATCTCGTTGCTCTCCCTCAAACAGTAACGAAAAGAAAAAGGAATTACAAGTGCCATCTGTTCCCTGCAAGAAATATGCCTGCCTGTACCACAGGTGGGTGTGTGGGGAAGGGAAGTGGGGGGAGCAGAAGGGGTGTTTCTGGTGGCCCTGCCAGCCCCTACATTGCCCTGGCACATGTTGGACCTGCCTGCCCCAGAAGACCGTTTCCTGAGGGCAGGCACCTGCATGCAGCATTGGTAGACCTGCCTGCAGCAAAGGGTGCATTTAGGGGGATTCCCCCCATGCCTAGCCATGCCTGCAGGGAGAACGGGAGACCCTGTTCCCGCACACCAGAGGGACTTATTGCCTGGGCACACGAGGAGCACTGGGTCTCGTGTATCCAGCATCCCACAGGAGAGCTTCATTTCTGACCGTGCTGGGTACCATGTTCCCTAGAGTGCCTGTGGACAGTGCAGCAGCTCAGTCACACGAGGGCAGCCTGTTTTACGGGTGTGCTAGGGAACTGACTAATAGCTTGTTTGTAAGCAGTGGTACAAAGAGGGCATTTCCCAGTGAACCCTGTTACTGTGCTCTGCATGAAAGGACAGGTCCTTGTCCTTTCAAGCACAGTATTTGCTTTCTAGTGGGACTTCCCATAGCAGCCAGCCTTCATGTTTCTCAGCAACTCTCTTTTCTCCCCTTTTCTGTCTTCTTTCCTGGGTGGGTTTCTAAACATAGCAGTCCCTTGGCTAGGGTTGAGATGAATCCAGACTTTCTGCCTTATAAATGAAAACAAAAAGGAAAGGATGGGCAAGGTCATCATTAGCCCCACAACACAAGATATAGAAAATATTAGCAACAAAGAAAAATTGGTCAGGGCAGGAGGAGGTCACAGGGAAGGTGCAGGGAAAGGAGGATTTCACACCCCCCAACCCTTGCATTGTCCCCTGCCTCCCTCCCACTCATTTTACTTCTAGTCTATCTCCTTAAAAAGAGTCTCTCTCTCACTCTCTTGCTCACTCACGCACACACGCGCGCACACACACACATACATAGATCGCATTTGTTTTGTGCAATATTTCACCATTATTTGATGCAAGTAAAATATAGATCTATAAATATACCACTCTGACTCAAGTCCCATTTCAAGTACGATTGCGGAGTCTGGTGTGATAAAGGGAGAAGTTCCCCTGAGAGGGAGGTTGGGGAGAGGTTTGGATCCAGCAGGCAGAGTCTAGTCCTGGCTTGCTGGGAATGTGGAGCAGCAGTAACACGCATATGGAGTCTGCAGTGTACCAGTTCTGCCCTTCAGAGCAGGCTATGGTTGCAGCAGATGGGATGGCTGGAGTGGCTAGACAGTGCATGGGGGAAGAGTCCTTCCTCCTCACATCTTGCCAGCCCCCCTCCTCCTCCTCCTCTTCCCTACAAGCAGAGTGCTGGGAGTGGGGGTGCGATGTGTGCACACACTTGTGGGTGGACTGCTTCTCCCAGTCCTTCTTCCAGGGAAGCCTGGTCTTCTGCTTCCTGAAGAACATCCTTCCCTGTCCTGTGCATCCCTGTGTCAAAGGGAAGTCATGCTGAAACAGTCCAGAGCATCCTCTCTCTTTGCCTCTAGTGGCCCTGGGTAGGCCAGGAAGGATTTTGCCGCTCAAGGCTTTGATTAAAGACGTGGCTTTGTGTGCCCGTGGGTCAATACAACCACCTGTCTGGGACCAGAAGAGGGTGAGGAGCCAGCATGCATCGCTTCCACAGGGATCCAGCAGCAGCGAGCAGGAGGGCTGTGAGACGTCCGAAGGCATCGGGATCCAGCTGGAGCAGAGGGAACAGGTGACGTGCCCTGGCAGGGTCCACTGCAGTGCGTGCTGGGCTCTGAACACAGGTTGCTAGCGAAACACCCTGCAAAGCTGGGCTGGCTGCCAGCTTGTTTCCTGATGGCAGGGATCACACCATCCACAAGCACTGCGGATGCACGACCTTCGGTGTTGTCTTCCTCACCCAGGAATACCCACTGTGACGGGTTAGAGCAGGTTACCATGGCAATATGTGCTCTCCCCTGGAGACAGCGTTTTATCCCACTTCCAGTGATACAAAATGAGTCCTTATGTTGAGTTCCTTTCATTTTTTTTCCCCTCTCACTTTTTTTTTTTTCCCCCCTCCCTGTCAGGTTGGAAGGAGCTAAGACTAATAGCAGGCACTGCAGTCTGAGGGCTTTAAAACCTGGTTGGGGGAAGTCACTCTAGGTGACAGTGGCAGTGTGCACAATTGTGTGTGTGGGCACACTCGTGCAGCTGTGGATGGCAGTGAACACAGCAGTGATGGTGAGAGGAGTGTATGCAGGCTGTGCTGCCTACTATGCCAGACCCTTCCTGGGCTCTCCCACCTGTGCCACGCTGTGGTCCAGGTTTCAGCCTGCACCTCATGACCCTCCAGATTGTGTCCCCTCTCTTCAGTCACCCCAGCTGCATAACCTATTCCATACACCATGCTTGCCCCTCTGCCAGCCATGCCAGCTCTTGGGTTGTGTGTCTTCTCCTGCCACTTTCCCCTAGGCTCACACTACTCCTCAGCATGGCTTGCGCTACTGAGGCTGGTAAGCCACCTCCCCCTCTGGTCTTTCCTGATGACCCAATTCTGCTCTGCTAATCAAACATTTCCAAATGGAAGCTTTATATCCTTACCCTCTCCATTTATCATAGAAAACATAAAATAGATAACAAGAACACACGTTATTTTTTTCATGCTGTGTACTTATTTCCAGACTCATGCTATAACCTTAATAACTTTGCTTCTATCCATCCTCTCCTGCCTGTTTCCACTGACTCTGCACTATGGCTGAGATGTTTTTGTTAGCTCCTTGGTGGCAGGGTGCATGTATTTGTCTGAAGCAGAAGGTTCTATGCACTGTTATGATAAGAGTAAGGTAAAGTGGCTGAATGTATTCATGGCTGCACGCAGAGGGCAGATCAACATGGGCACGTGTGGCTGTGCATGCTCAGGTGGGGTGCCTGGATGTCTGGAGCTGGGGCTGACTCTGTTTGTGTTGGGATCAGAATGAGTCAGTGTGTGTGTGTACAGGACAGCTTGGTATCTGTGAACCTATAGCAGATGATGTGTGTGTCAGCTTGCAGATTTGGACTTGGCCAGAAGCGAAAACAAGGACACTATGCTCCCTGGCAGTGTGTTAGAGTGATACAGGTATCTTTCCACCTTTAAAAGTGAGAAGGGAAATCTCCCCCTGACTGTTGTCATCCCCTAGGGACCTTCCCTCCCTTCTGATGTGCTGTCGGCAGCACTGACTTGTAAGATGGGCAGCAACTTACTGTCACACAACAGCAGTGGCCCTGAGGGTGAGGCATGGACACTTCTGACGTCCTGCTCTTCACATAAATTTTCACAGAGCTGCTCTCTGTTTGCAGAGAGCCCTTGACAGGATACAGGATGACTCAGGACTGAAGCTGAGAGGATGACACAGGTTCCCAGAAGGTGCCAGCTGCCTCCACAGCAGGCATGCGAGGGAAGCTCTGTGCAAGGGCATGAGGCACAGCAAGCACTCGAGGTCTGACTCTACTTTATTTGTCTGGGAGGGCCCAAGGGTGAAACGGCACAAAATGGGTCTGGGGCAGGGGAACAGAAATTGAGACAGGTTCCCTGACCCCCCAGAAGCATGTTGCACTACTTGGGTGGAGCGGTAGCACAGTCTGTCTGTCTGTCTGGGAAGATGTATTTTGGGAGGACCCCATGCTTGACTGCTCTCAGGTACCTCTGTTCATTGCTGTCCCTTCCTTCCTAGAAGAGTTTCATGCCACGGAAGAAATTTGTTTTTGTTCTTCATGTTCACCTTCTGTGTCACCCATGAGTGGCTGCCTCTTCTTCAGCTCCCGGTGGTACTTGGCCATAAGGGAGGCATAGATGCAACCGTAAGCAGCTGCTACGACCATCATGATGCAAACAATGCCGCAAACCACCCCTGCGATGATCACAGTGCCAATAGCCCGGCGCACGCTCACAGGCCTATATCGCTGTTTCTGAGGGCATCCCACACTGGGCTCCACTTCTGTTTCTGGGCCCGATTTAGATTTGGAAGGAGTTGGGCTTCCTTTAGTGCAGGGTGGGCCAGTATTGTCCAGCACTGTAGAGCTGTTCTCATCATCCAGCTGGGAGCAGTAGTTAAACATCTCCATGGGCACCATTCGCATATCCTTCCCTTTCAGCTCCTTGGGCAGGGTGCATGCCAGCTGGTCGATTTTCCCACCTGTCCCAATAGAGATAATAGGAGTGAACCACAGCTTCATCCTGATACAGTGACAGCAGAGCTAGATCCTTAGGTGGGATAAGTTCTTATGACTCCATTCACTCGGCTAAGTATTTGCCCTACAGAAGTCAGGCATAGCAGCATTATGGTTATCAAGTGGGGAACTGCTTTATTACAGCATTGGGGCCATAAAATCCAGTCCTTCATGTGTGAATGCATTGCTGAGTAGAGAGAGTATTCGAGAGAGCCTGCCAGATCCTCAGTGCTTGTCAAATGTGGAGGGCAGGAGGAATGACTGTGCCTCCATGCACCGGGCAGAAGGAGCACACATAGTATCCCTTAAAATGATTGATTTGCCTAACTTGGAGACATTTTGCATGCCTTAGCCCTCCACAGCTGGAACAACTTCAACCATGGCAGCTGGCTGGTATGCTTCTGCCTAGGTTGGATTTGACAGTAGAGCTAATGGTGCATAGTATCTGCATAGACATCTTTCAGGCCAAGACATGAAAGCCCTTGGAAACCATCTATTAAGTCAGCCTTATACTGTTTAGAGAGTTATGTAAGTGTCAGTAGAACCGTTTTAGAAAAGGAGAAATTTAAACAAAAAGATAGGACCAGGCAGTGTCTTCTCAAAACAGCAACAGACACACAGTCCCATCTTCTAACAACAAATCCATCCCCCCTCTGTGAAGATAATACCAGATGTTGAAACAAATGCTTGAGCAAGTTTGGGCAATTTCTTTGGAAGGGGAAATAAAAGCAAAATTAACTCCATGTGCTTTCCATAGACTATGTGATATGATAGTCAAGAAAGAAAACAAAAAAACAAAAAAAAAAGGAGGAACGTGGCACTCATATGCTTGTTTGATTCTGCTCACATAAATGCATATTTCAGACTGCAGTGTAGCTAGCCATAGATGTAGATAATCTCTTTGCGGCATGGCTGTGATCAGCAGGGATGTGACAGCTGACGGTTGCTATCCGCATGATTTGAGACCCTTTCCTACTCATTGGCTCCAGTGACAGAAGGTCAGGCCTTCAGTCGTCATTCCTGTAAAATGTGCTATCTTTCTTTGAGTCGCAGCTCCAGAAAGCATGTCATCCTGTTGGCATTCCTGCTAAGTGATACATACCTTTCCAGCCTTCCATATTTCAGGGAAAAGCTGGAAATACAAACTTGTCAAAAACTGCTTGGTTTGAAGTGATGATTTTATAGCCAGTCTGATTTGGGGCCTGACTTGTTAATTTGTGCTTTAGTTTGGGCTTGCCAGTATTGGTTTCAGTATTTTCCTAAGTTGCACTGTTTCCTATGTTTCTTTTGTTGAAAGCAAACCTGATGCTTTACAGCGAAATCTGGCTTTTAGTTCTCCTGGCTTAAGAGAGAGAATGGGATGGTTGTTTTCAAGCATCAAAAGCATTTCTTCTCTTTAGACAGAAAGGGTGAGGGGAACTCATAATCCCAAAATTTTGGTGTTATTTGAATTCTTTCCTCTCCTGAGACAAAAAGAAGTAATCTTTCAGATTGGAAACAAAACAAGGAAATAGGAGATCTGGGGCTGCAGAGGACTCCTCAGCCTGGCAGTGTTGCTATACGAAGGTGTGGTGGCACTAAACTGTCTCTTAGCATTGTAGCACGGTCCTCATGCTCCTCACGCCTAAGGTCAGGCATTCAGGTCAGCCTGACCTGGCAGAGGTATCTGCTCATGTTTCTTTCCTGCCTGCCTTTGCCTTTCCATGGAAGACCAGCACTTCTGCACTTTGCTCCCGCTGCGCAAGCACCTACCTCGGTAGGAGAACCACTCCATCCAGTGCTTGAAGTCTCGGAGGTTGCAGTCACATTCCCAGGGGTTATCCCCAACTTGGAGTTGCTGCAGGCTGGTCAGTGGTTCGAAGGTCACCCTGTCCAGGCTCTGCAGGCGATTGGACCTGAGAGAGAGGGAGTGGAGAGCAGGCAGGTCGTCAAAGATGCCCGAGGGTATCTGGGCCAGGCCATTGATGGAGAGATCCAGCTGGCGCAGCAGAGCTGTGTGTTGTAGCAGGTCCTTGTCCAAGGCCCGGATGCTGTTGTTCCTCAGCTGGAGCTCTGTGAGGTTCCCCAGGTCACTGAAGATGTTCTGAGGGAGCTGGTCCAAGAAGTTGTTGGATAGATCCAGCCTCTGCAGGGCAGAGAGGTTGGAAAACACTGCTCCCGGCAGGATGCTAAGTTTATTGTTGAGAAAGAGGAAGGTCCTGGTGTTTGTGGGGATGTCTGAGGGGATGGAAGAGAGGCCCAAGCCACTACAGTCCACTTCCAGGTTGCCACTGTTACACTTGCAGGAGGAGGGGCAAGCGAAGAAGGACTCAGCGGTGCATAGTGACAGCCAACAGCCAAGGACTGATAGGTGAAAAACAGGGGAGAGAGAGTACATGTGTTAGAGCAGTGCTTTCCCATACTCACCCATCGCTGCCTTGAGCACAGCTATGGCTACAATATGACCCTCAGAGCAGGACTCTTTGCTGCAGTGCCCTGCAGTGTAACGAGCTTCCTTACAGCTACATCCCTTTACTGCAGGCCTGCACCCTGGCAGCATGACTTTCCTCTTAGCCTGTTTTTTCATGAGCAAGCAAGTAAATATCCTTCCAGTTTCACAAGGAAGTTAGAACCATGCATCCCAGAGGACTTCGCCACCAGATACTAGAGCACTGGAACCTGTCAAAGGAGGATGGCACAGAGAACGGTGGGAGGTGTCACCTCTGGTAAAGGACAGGTCTTTCTAAACAGTCAGGGTTGAGAGACGAGGGACAGTTATATATTTAAGAAGCTCTATTTTTTCAGAAATAAACATGTTAATGAACAGAGTTTAAGAAAAATGAAAACAAAACAACCTATAACCTATATCTCAGTGGTGCTCCTGCAGTTTGAATCCTAATCTTTGTGATAGATTAGACTCAGGTCTGAGTTAGCCTCTAAATCAGGGTATCATCTGCTTTCCGTATCCACAGTGTGTTGCATGGGCCTTGTGGCAAGAGACTTTTTTATGAATTAGATTACATTACAAAGGGATGACCAAGAAAGCTGTTAAAAAGTAACGATGAGACCTTAAACCACTCGCCTTCTGGTACTTGCCATTGCTTTTAGAATGGTTTCTGACTCCAACAGCAATAGCCCCACAAGTATCTCCTCTGAAGAAAATTGCCCGTAGCGATTGAGATGAGGAAAAAAATTGCAGGTTGGTAGTTGAAGAAAGGGGTGTTAGGAAAGGTATTAGCATATACTCCCTTGCTCCTGCAGTGTCTCAAAGGTAAGGCTGGACAGTCCACAAACCGGCATTTTTTAGAGCTGTTGTGGATCACCATTCCAGACATGGGTCCAGATCCTGTGAGTGGTATCAAGGCACTTGTTACCAACCCCCACTGGGAGCCAGTGGCTTTTAAAACTCTCATTTCTGTGACAAAGAAGTACCAGCAACTGGAAAGCAAGCTTTGTGCCTCCTGTCATTAGAGAAGTGGGAGTTATGTTTAAGCAGACTATGTAAAACATTTGCATCCTTCATCTTAATTCCTTTTGTGGAATTGAGATTAGTTTCTTCAATGTGGGAAGCCAATTCTGCTCCCTCACTGTTTTTTAAGGTGACAGGCTTGAGCATTTGACTAAAAATGAAGCAACTTTGTATGTCATTCCCTGTTCTTTCCCTTTCTTTCTTCAGAGAAGGCAGTCCCTTGGGCTTCGTAGAGTCTTTCTAGGAGTGAGCGATAGCTAAGGTGGATGCATTTATTGTCTCACTGTTTTTTCCTGGACTGGAAACCAGGTTCTTCTGTCCTGCTTTTTTCCAAAGAACCAACAAGCAGGTGTTTAGTTTCTTAAATGTGAAAGTACTGCCATAGGAGAAAGAGCCGGTGGAGACCCATGCTCTGGAAAAGCTCTGCCTGGAACAGCTCTGCAGTCAGCCATGCTCTTCCTGTCTTCCTTCACAACACTCTCTCCAGAGTTTAGTCTGACCCATAACCCATTTTTTTATATCAACTTGGCTTCTGTCAGCAATGCTGCCTTCATACTCAAACGCTGTCATCCTGCATAGGGCCCTTTTGTGTTCCCAGCGATCCTTGTGAGAATAGGCAGGTTTGTGGACTGGTAGCCTAAGGAGAACTACACAGTTTGGATCCTAAGCTATATGACTTCATTAAGGACCAAGGGATAAGTAGGAGTGTCACTTCAGAGGGAGTGTCTCCGCTCTTTTTTATTCCATCCATCTCTAACAATTCCTTCAAGAATTTTTTTCTGTCCTACAGTGGAGATCTCAGGTGTAAACCAGCCCAGGCTGTGCCAATCTTTGTGCTGCTTTAATGATAATTATGGATCCTTATGGTGAAATACAAGAGAGATCTTTACCCTGAGCACCTCTGTGCTTTCTTGTCATGCAAAGGTTGGGGTCAACAGCAGAGATTGCCATGAAAGCAGATCGTAGCCTGTGGACTGGTGCAGTGCAGGTGCTGGCTGGCTGGCTGATATTTAATTTCATTCAGAATACATCATGCTCTTGTTGTAGGGAGAGAATTAAAAGAATGGGAGCTAGAGTGGGGAAGAGAGCAAGCTGTGAGTCACTCAGGTGACCCTGTCTTTTCCAGGATGCTTAACAAAAGTACAGTATTAATAATAGATTGACAGCTGTGATGATAACACTTAGCTGCATTGTACACCAAGAAAGGCAAGAGCAGACTGTGTGTAATGCTATACACGTGGCATTATGTTCAGGGCTTATCTCTCAAAATGCCTACCCCACCACCGGCCCTGACTGGGTGGCTGTGGAGTTCCACCAGTATGTGTGCTGGCAGTGGCTGGTATAAACAAAGTCTCAAGCAGCTGGCTGTGGTTATGTTCAGGAATTGGATGTATGCCAAGATTCTGCAGCAGCGTAGGATGTGCCAAAAATGTCTTGTTTTGCTTATATATTGCTTATGCCCATATATTGCTTTAAGCCCTTGGAAATATTTTACTAAAATCATACAGAGGAGAAGGTCTGATTTCATTTCCAGTCCCTACAAGAGGTGCATCCAGTAGGATGTGAGCTGAGACCAAGGAATTCATCACACTGGTTATGATGCAGCTCTACAGGGAAGAGAGGCAGGGAAACAGTAGACAGAACTTGAAGCTGTCTTGCAGCCCTACAGAAGGATGGGTAGTATGTGTTTTTATGTTAAGGGATGATGAAGTTACTTTGTGGGGTGTTTGGTGACTCTAGTAGGTGGCAGAAAGCTGAGCTAGGTATATCAAATTAACTCAAGACTCAGTAGTGTTCATTATAAATAATTTATACAGCAGTATAGTCTGTGAGGATGGATTACAAAGATACCGATTACAAAGATACCTGTTTTCTGGAGAAGGAAATAATTCCCCCAGCTTCTTATAGTGGCAGCCCCAAATTGGATCAGGGGAACAGGAACATGGGAAACCACAGACCTGCTTGGTGCCAAGGCATGCAGTAGTTATGGACACTCTCCCAAGTGCTCCCTTTCCTCTGCTGCAGTCCCCAGATGCTTCTCTGAAGTGAAGGTACATTCCCTGAAGCCCCACATCGCCCTAGCAGTCTCTGCTCTGCACTCAGGAATACTGTAGCAGATGCCCCAGTCCACTGGGAACATGCACAGGCTGAACTTCTACAATTTAATTTAAAAGAGATCTTCTTTATTTACTCCATGATTTTCACTACATGTGGCAATGCCCAGTAGGAGAATTCTGCATTTGCATCCCGCATTCCCTTCTAAAATCTGTTATGACTTCTGCTGTGAAAGGCTGGAGCCTTGCTCAGCAGCCTATGTATAAACCCCTACCACAGAGAGGAGCCTGCAGCGTACAGGATGCCAATCTGGGAACTGTTCGGGGTGAATCTTTATGCAGTGGTATCTGTCTTGCTGTTTCTCACCTGCCAGGCCCACTGGAATTCAGAAGCAATCATCACTCACTGTCCCACTTTAAGCCCATCTTCAGCTTTAGAGTCTCGCTCTCCCTCCCAGCTAGCCTGGCCTCTAAAGGAATCAGGAATTAGTTCAAACATCTCCATTCTTAGCTGTCCCTCTCCCCTATTCTTAACCCTCATGTGACCTATTTTCTTTCCACTCCCTTGACAAACAGGATCATTGTACTTAGTACCTGAGTAGGCATTACTTACGACAAGCCTCTTGCCACCTCATGAGGAACCTGCTCCTCCACTGGTGGCCAGCAGTTGCAGGCAGCATTGTTGTCTTCTCCAGCGTGTCTTCACATCCACCAGCCAGCCTGGCACACGGTCCCAAAGGGAGGAGGAATGACCTTGTAGCCTGCCTGCCAGGTCCTGGAGGGAGGGAGCAGAGCAAAGCAGGTGGGATTCTGTTCCCTGGGTGGAGGACACAAAACTAGAGTTTTGCCTTGCACCAGCTCAGTTTTGGAGGAGAGGTGGAGGGTGTTTCAAGAGGCACAGCACGACAAAGGTACAACATTAATTCACTTTGAATATCGCAGTGCAGAAATAAGGCCTGATTCACCTAAGTGCCGAAGAGACAAGCCTATGCTTGAATAGCCTGCTACAGTAGCTACATTAGCCTCAGCTCAAGGTTAACCTGATAAATTGCTGAGGTGACCCTGCCAGGGCAGCAGGCTCCAGCTCATTCCCTTTTGCCTCCACACAGGCTGGTACCACCTGTGCATCCTCTCCCTGACACACGGCTCAGGCTCACTGAAGTCTGGGCACCAGCAGCTACCAAGCTGCTTCTCCCCACCCTGCCAGTGCTTCCTTTCTCTTTCAAGGTAAAATGGATGTGGTGGCTAGAGCAGGGCTTAGCAGAGCACGGCTTCAGCTCAGGGATTTCACACTGCAGCAACTATAGGAGCTGAAGAGCGAGCAAGCCTCAGAGGAGAAGGGAGGACCTGGGGCAGGGGAGACTGAGTAGGAGTGTTGAAAAGAGAGGAATTACATCTTAATTAGAAGAAGGAAAAATGCTCAGTCTAATTAGAAACCCAAAGACCATAAACTCTCCCCTGACAATAAGTGACTGACAACAGGTTCCAACTTCCCTCCCACTTCCCATTTGGATACAGGCAAGCAGAAAAAGGGAAACACCACAGACCCTCCTGTCCCCTGCTTGCTCTCTGACGTGCCACCACAGTCGCAGAAGCAAGTAGATGGACACATATCAACCAGGGTACAGAAATAAACCATCCTCCACCTCCTCTGAGGGGCTCTGACAACATCCACAGCCGTTATTTTAGCTGGGTGCTGCACTCCCACCGGGACACTCTCCCCACACACGTGCCAGCTGCTTCCCCTCCCCCAGGCTCCCATGACTGATTTGTTTTATATGGAAATGTAAACCACCAGGAAATATTTAAAGTAGCATCTCGATGAGAGAGATGAGCAGGTTCAGTGCCTGGACTAGTACATTTTGCAAGGCTATTTAGATCATTTACCCAAATGCCAATGCACCAAATAGATGAATACCTCTCATGGCACCAAAACCAATCCAACCTTCACCCACTGCAACCCCTCACTCCCCAAACCAAGCTAGAGCCCTTTCCCTGCAGTCCCTGCTGAAGGAGAAGCTGCAACAAATAGCTGTCCCCATTCAGTGCTTGCACTTGCCCTGACTGAGCACACTTTCAGCATCCCCCATATCAATGCCTCAATCCGAAATGCCACCCCTGAAGTCTCCTGTCCCCAGCTTTCAGTACCGACAAGGAGGATGAAAACCCGCAAGCACTTACCTGGAGGTCTCTGCCCACAGCCTCTTCCACCCGACTCCCCGGGCAGTGCCCAATTACAGCCTCTTCCTTCCCTCTCCCTCCTTGACTTTCACTCCCCGGCAGCAGGCTTTCCGTGTGCTCTATTTAACTCCCTACAGCACAGGAATAAACGGCAGAGTTAAGCTGACAGCCACAGAGCCTTATCTGTCTGCTGGATAGCGGGAGTCAATCAGCTCCAAATCCCATTGCCGAACAATCGCGTCCTTGCTCTCAGTATCAGGGGCTGCCTGCCACGCTCTCTTTCCCTCTTCCCCACCTTCACTCCATCTAACTTTGTCAGGGTTATAGATAGCTCTGTTCCTTGCGTTCTTGCCTTTTGGCTCTGTTTTGTAACACCCCATCTGTATCAGCTGGCTCGGCTCCAATCAGGGGGGCTAAGCTTTTTTGTAAAAAAAAACAACAAACCAGCTTCCTTGGGTGCTTCGTGACACGGCTTCCCTCTGCGGTCTCCTGTTAGCCCAGGCCCCCTCTCAGGCCACAGACTGGTGTCCCCCAGCCTGCTCACTGCTCTGTGCAATTCAGCCACGCCATCCCCAGGCAACAGTTGGGGGCTGAGAGCAGGACTAGCATACCCGGGTGCGAGGGTGGTAACAGGGTCAGGGTTTCTACCCCTAGCTCCTTCTGCTCTGGCAGGGCAAATCTAGCTCTTGCATTTGTTTCTGGTACCTCACGGGCGCCTTTTTCTCTCAGGCAGCACCAAGAATCAAGTACAGAGTGCAGGGTGGGAGGAGCAGCCATGTATAAATAAGCCCTTTCCCTATGTTTAGAATTTATTACAGTGCATAGTGATTAACACCTGTTCAGGCTTTAGTGCTGTCTCCTGTGCTGCAACATGCACAAAGATGGAGGCGCCTTGATAAACCCAAGGTTATTTTAAAAGCGTGTCACGTAAACACAGCACTCCCCACCCCATAGATAGCAGCCACCCTTCGTGCACTTATACACATGTTTCTAAGACTTAAAAGTGGATATCTTCATGTACATATGCAGAGATAGCTGCCAATCTAGCTCACATTTACAAATATGTGCACAGAGCTGGGCTTGCACGTGTACCAGAGACTCTTCTGTAACCCATATTTATCAACATCCGTCTTGCACAAAATTGCCTGCTTCTCCAAGTATAACATATGCTCAGGTGGCAGAGCAGTGGATTTGGAATAAGTAGAGGTTCCTGACTGCTGAAGTGCAAGGGGCAATGAGCTGCTGCATTTATACCTTGAAGGAATATGTTTACGGAGAAATTTTAATTCCAAGGAACCAGAAAAACCCAGTTTCTCCCACGCATCTATTGCCCATGAATGTTAGACCTTTAGTGATTAATATTCTGCAGCCAAGAGACAGCAAGGAGGCAGAAAGGATTTTTGAGTTTCTTTTTTAAAGGTTTTCTCTGACTTTTCTTGAATTCTGACTTAATTAGCTGTTCTGCTGTGGCCCAAGAGATGCCTTCTGCTCTACAGAGCACCAGGCCAGCTGTGCTCACTGCCAACACAGCACTGGGAACCCCATAGTCCTAGGGCAATTAGCACCTGCCCACACCTCAAGGCTCTCTAGAGCACCACCAAATCAGTCTGGCAGTTTTCAGCCTGACAGCCAGGGACTTCTCCAGCAGCAAGGACTCTGTCAGACCTAGGAGTGTCCCCATATGCCCCCAGCCCAAGAGGAGAGGCACCATGCTGTCCATTCTGAACTAGCATGGCATTGCCTGGGTTTGGGGGCTCAAGGCTGATCAGCACTGCCGGAGCTCTGAATGCTCTGAAGTCACCCAAGGGCTCCACAAACCAGGCTTTCTTCTGGGCTTACTAGATGGTTCCTTCTCCCTGGAGCAAGATGTCAGCCGAATGCCCTGTGATCCATGGGACACAGTGTCCAGAGCTTTCTTCCACGTGCCTGGAGTTGAATCTCTTTTCCAGATTCAGGAGAAATGAACAGAGTAGCCTGTGGGGCTGGTGATGGCCTTTTCTTCTTGCTGTTTGATATAGGACAGTAAAAGACAACTTTTTTAGTTTCAGCTCAAAGCAACAGAATGAAATCATCCATTTCTGGCCCTTGGGCTTCAGTGGCCAAAAATACACTGAGCTGAAGTGCCACTTGGACATTTGGCCTGCTGTCAGACTCTAGAGGACTCTCTAATGAGGATTCCCCTAATTAGTTTGAACAGGGAACTTTACTGCTGTGGGGGGATGCTCAGGAGATTGTAATGACTCTGCATCACTTGCCAGGGCATAAAAGCTACAGCAGGCTCTATCCCTGTCTTGTGCTTCCCTTCTCCCTGCCCAGACACCAGTAATGTTTGCAGTACCACTGTAAAGCTTTAGCTTTCGTGAGTAGGGTCCCAAGGAGCATGCTGTGAGGGTGGGGAAGGTTTCACTTTACTGCATCCACATACTGTTTTAGTAACACTTCCCAATTCTATGGTACCTTCTATCAAAAGCTTTCCATCTGCTCCATGAGTGGCTCTTACCATAGTTGTAGGTGGTGTTATTTTGTATTTAATGACCCCCAGAAGTAAGGCTGAGGTCATAGCCAGTAGTGCCTCTGCTCTAGGTAGGTAAATAAAGCTATCCCATTTTCCAGATGGGGACACTGAGGCTAGAGAGGCAGGTGACTGTGTCACTAGGATGAGCCACTGTCAGAAACAGAGCCCAGCAACTTCTGTCTCTCATTCTCTCTCCTAGTCCTTTGCACTAACCCTTGGATCATGGCTCAGGAATCAGACTCTGTTAACAGCCTGGCTTATGAGCACTGGCAGGGCATGTGGGTGACCTATATTACAAAAGGGTAGGTAGCAGAGGCTGCAACAGATGCCAGGGATAAATTATCAGGAGGTACACGCAGACATTCATCCCTCCCCCACATTCTCCTTGACGAGCAATGGCAAAGTCCCTTTCCCCTTTCCAATGCTGAATTGCTTCAGCCTTTATCAGAAAAGTAGGAAGGTAAGGGAGGGAATGGAGGACACTTGAAGGAGATTATTTTTTTTGCCTCCCCTTTCCTTGTTGCTTTTAGGGTTCCTCTTTTATTACCATCACTCCATAACAGAGGGGAACAGTGGTACCCTAGCATCCAGTGACTAAAGCATGTTGTTCTATGTATGGTCCTTCATCAGTCCTTGCAGGGCAAGAGTCAGGGAGGGCAGGGAAACACGTCAGCCGCGTGGCCTGACCACAGCAGCTGCAAGTTCATGAAGTAACGTGGCTGATGAGTCCTAGTGGGGAATCGTGTTGCTGACAGTACCAAAAGTGGGTTTAGATGGCACAGAGATGATGCCCATTCTTAGTCCCCCAACGGACCTGATTCAGTCTTGCAAATAATTGACCACAAGAAGTCACATTGTCTCAGCAGCAGCTCCTCATTTATTGTCTATTTGGACTGCAAAAGCACCCAGGGGTAGCAGCCAGGCTCAGCAGCACTGTAGAAACATACAGTCTGTGTCACTGCCCCAGTGAGCTTCTAAGCTAAATAGCTGGGGGCTTCATTTCCATCACTTACTGATTTATTAACACATGTGTTGAGGATTCATTAGTGTTGTGCTGTCACAATCAATGGAAAGCATATTTTAAATTCATACTAGACACCCAGCTGCAGAAGAAATGGTGCCATCTGACTTGCAGTGATCAATCACAGCTAGGCAAAACACCTCATACAGAAAGTTGTAAAGTAAGTAGAAAGTGTGCAAAACCCACTCAGTATTGTAAAGGACTCTGCCACGTTCCTGACTTGGTGTGAATAAAAACCTCGCCCTATTCTCTGGAATGTTAAGAGGTCAAAAAAATTCTGATCTTTGAAATGACAATGCGTAGGCACCTCTGAAACACAAATGTGATTTGCATTTAAAAATGTTTCCTCCCGAAGCCCCTCCAAGAAAGATCAACTTTATTCCCATTTTGTGGAGGGATAAAATATGATATAGGTAAAAATGGCTGCTGAATTTTGCTGGCTGAAATTTCAGCTGCCTAGCTTTTGATACTTCATCATGAGCCCACATCAGTTCCCCACTCGGGATTCTTGAAGTTGCCAAGTGCAGTGCTCGCACTGGATCACTTGGGCTTGTAAACGCTCTCCTGTCCTGCAGAGATGATTTGTAGGGCTTATCAAAGTTACACAGAATAAAGGAGTTTTGGCCAGGCTTTCCCAATGTTTCCTGACAGGACTGTGGTAAAATCAGGAGAGAAGCCAGTTTTCTTGATTCTTCATCCCGTACCTTAACCAGGAAACATTATTTGCATCCCAAGCCTCCCTGACTAATGCACAATAATGAGACTGGGAGATGTTGGAGGGGCTGGAAATACCAAGGGCATCAGGCCTCATCAAACCCTCTGAGAAAGCACAGAACATCCAAAGGGAAGCCAGGGCGTGTAACACTGATGGGAAACACCCAGACTGCTGTGGAGAAGTGGGATTCCTTAGGAAGCTGTGGAAGCAGGTGGGGAGACTGGGATATCCAACACAGGAGTGACAGGAAAGTCCCAGCACAGCAAGAGTGTGGCATATGGAGGAGGCCCAGAGCAGCAGGAGGAGAAAAGCTGAGGGGGCAGTTGACAGGAAGAAATCCAGCCATGTGTGTGCCAGCATCTTCTCCGAGTATTATTGAACGCGACAGACCACGTGAACGTTTCCTCCATGCAAAACAGAGGCAGCTGAGAAGGGAAGCGGGTGAGGGAGTGGGAGAGAGGCTTAGAGGAGGGACACGTGAGCTGGCTGCCCAGTTTCCTCCTCTTTTTCTTGCCACAGAGTGATGTTTTTGTTCTTCTCACACTGTTGGCAAAAATTGGTAACTGAGTGAGATGTGGAGGGGGGTTCTACATGAAGGCTGAGATAACATTTTCTGATCCAGCCAGGAACAGTTGGCTGTGGGTGGTGGCTTGTCACCAGCCCTGCCAGTTCTAATCCAGATCCCAGTTTTTCTCTTTCTCTCAGCTGTGGAGTGAAGAGCCTTCTCTACAACTTTAATTTCCTGCAGGGGTTAATCCCATGGTCAGTAGTAGCTCAAGCCCTTAATCCTTGCACTCAGTCCCTTGACAGGAGGACTGCAGCCACTCCTGACCCAGCAGGTCTGAGGGAGGCATGCTTCTGCTTACAGTTCCTCCTTTACACTCCACGAGCATCCTTCAGCTCACTGGCATTTAAAATACCACTTCCCCCTTCCTGGCAAGCGTACCCCGGGGGTGTGGGTGGGTGGCACACCCCAGGGAGAAGCTCCAGGCAGAGAAGGCAGCTTGGTGGAAGAATCCTGGTTCTGTGGTACTCATTCCACTCCCCACCCCACACACAGGTATTTTCTGCAATTCTTAGTTGGATGGTGCTCTCAATCCCAAAGTATTCTCTTCCTTGGTTTTATTTGGGTGGTATTCAAGAAGGATGGTATGTATTTGTGAAAGATTCTGTAAGGGCTCAGAAATGTTGAGATGACCCAATGCCTTCCATGGGTCTCTTACTAGGGGCAAAAGATGCAGCAACTCTATAAGAGGCAAGGTGCCAGCCTGTCTGAGATGAGAGATACATTTACACACACAGAGTAGTCAATGGAGGGGCATCAATTTAGCAGCAAGATAGGAAAATATAAGGTCTTTTATCAGTATAGGATCTCAGATCACAGTTCTGTCCCTGGAGTGCTAAGCCAGATATCTATCAAACAGTACAGCTGGACTGCCAAATCAAGGGACTTCCAGATTAATACCAAGAAGCCCCTGTTATATCTTATGGGGCCAAGGCACTTCAGCCATAAGCCTTTCTCCTTTTGCTTCCTTATTCCTAGAATCAGGTGAGCTGCTGCAAGCCTGGGTGATCCTGTGCGCACAAAATGTCCCACACCTGCTTGTTTGCCATCATTCATATGTTCAGTAGCACAAGAAGTGGCTTTGCCTTTTTTCATAGTCTGTGTTCTGAAATATGCTGGAACTCCAAGCTCACTAGCTTTCCTAGTACTTGACTCTTGTTACTTTTGCCTCTGGTGGAGAAGCCAACATGATAGAAAACTGCTGCCACCTAAGCTGCTGTGTAAGAGAGTCCCTCCTTCTCTTCCTCACCCAGCACCTTGGCTGTGCTTTCCTGGCTGCCAGCCTCTCAGAATGAGACCACTAGCTGCAAGGGTAGTGGCTTGCCACTTCGGCAGTTGGAGCAGGAGGAGAGAAAGAAGGTAGAAAACACAGTGGGACAAGGGAAGAACTTCACTACTGTCTCACCGCACAAGCCTGTGCCCTGGGCATGTTCACAGGGGCAGGGATCATCCATGTGTGCACAGCAGTGGGACAGAGCACAAGATGCCAGCAGTAAAAATCCTATCTGCTCTTATTGTAAGGGGATCGGTGACCCAGCGTGCACACAGCTCCTGGCAAACCTCCCAAGGAAAGGCTGACTCCCATTGTTCACACATGATGCATTTATAATGAACTCTGAAGGAGACCTTTTTCTGCCTTAATGAGTTGCATAGATCTGTTTCACTTGGTTGCTACTGTGGCATGAGGTCAGTGGTGCTGCCTCTTAGAGAGACCCTGGAGCTCTTCTTCTGCTCCCCCATCACCCCCCTATCACCTTCCCAGAGCATCCAAGAGGGGCATCCCTGCAAAGTCCACACAAACTTCATGGGGTCCAGACTGCTGCCTGCAGCTCCAGGGATGCCTGAGGATCTCTGAGACACACTTACACTCTTTACAAGCTGGGAACATTGCCCATAGCTCAACAAGATGTGGTGACAGCTCTCACAACCCAGAGCTCCAGCCAGGATCCTTGGATGCATCTGGGTTAGCACGCAGATCACAGCCTCATGCTGCAGAGCTTGCTTAGGCTGGGGAAGGTCTTCAAATTTGATGTGACTTTAGTTTTCTGGAGGATTTGCAGCCACAGAAGAGATACAGGCATGGCAACATTCACATCCCATTGAAATCACTAAAAGTGAGTGGTGTGGAGAGCAGGGCCCAACCTTCAGCCCCTCTTCCCCCACACAGGTACCTCGCAGCAAAATTGCAGCAGCAGCACACCCTGCTTTGGGGAGCACCAGCAGCAGAGAGCCTCACCAGGTGTGGAAAGACAGCCCAAGTGATGAGTGCTAAGTCAAGTTGCCTCTAACAGGTTGTCTCCAGACTCAGGATGTGGTCCTACTTTTTTATTCCTCATGTGAGAACATGGGCCATGGGGAATCAAGCTACCTAACTTCCCAGCCTCCTTGGAATGAGGAGCGTGGTAGCAGGGCCTGTCTTCAAAGTAATAGCCTTTGCTTGCAGTTGTGAAGTTCAGACTTGTATGGCCCTGCTGTAAATTTAAGTCTTAGTCCTCCCTGTGATGGGTGTGGGGCGTTGCAGTGTAAAATTAGTGGAAAGTCTCTTGTTTTCCCATTCATAAAAAAGAATCAAGAAAGTGTCATTTTTGTTTTTTAAAAAAGTTGCTCTGTGATAAAATATGCCATTTGGCTTGCAAAGCCAAGCACTTAAATGTGAGTTAATACCTGCACAACCTTAATTCAACCACTTGCATGCACACATTATAACACAGCCTTTGCTTACCTGAGCAAGTGCTATTTCTTTTTTTCGCAGGACCCTGCCCAATACTCAGTGCAAATGACACGACACTCAAGCTGACAATGAGGATGTTGTAATAAATAAGACTATTTTTATATGGTCAGCATTAAATATTAAACCACAGTTTTGGCAGGTGGCCACAGTCTGTACATTCCTAATTTTGCGGGTGCCCAACATGAGACCCTAGAGGCCATTTTGCAGAACTGCTGAGCACTCACAGCTGTTTTCCAAAATGCTGGCAGCTTAGCCAGCAAACTAGTACAGTCTCGAGGACTCAATGCCACCGAGAGCCAAGAGGCCCCAAGCTCCGGTTCTGCACCTGCTGTGCTTTCCCTGTGCGGCTAAAAGGGAAGTATCTTTTCCCTTCAGAAGCAAGGAGAATAACGAGTCTGTCTTGCCTCATCGGGAGCATAAATCCTCTGTTATCAGCTACAAGGCAACTATAGCAGCAAACATCTTCAGAACACCACAAGACAATGAATAATGATGTATTGCCTGCAGGGCTTGGATGTCAGGCAGTAAACAAATAAAACAGGCACACACTTTGCGGTACCAAAAAAAATAATAGCCCCCTGCTTCACTCCCAGAGCACTGTGTAGCCAGTGCCCTGAATGAGGCAGCTTATGAAAATACAGCATGTGATCCTACCAGTCAGGACTGCAACCTGGTGCAGATGGCACGCTGCCCCCGATCCCAACATTTCCTAACTTTCAACTGCTTGTTTCTGCAATGTGAATAAAACGGTATTTCACATAATCCCACCCCTCGCAGATGAAGCAACTTTTCCTTCCATCTCTCTGGTCTGGAATTGAACTGGTTTATGGAAAGAAATACTTCTTGCTATTAGGAAACCCTCAGCCACACAAAGCATTTTTGTGAGCCAGCATTTTGGTACAGCCATGGCAGGAATAAGGTATGTGTTACAAGGTATTTTGATGCAGTAGGGACAGAAACAGCCCAGGACTCCATGTGCTACTCTGGAGCATTACCTAGATGACAGGAGTGTCCCAGTATGGCCATTTGAATGATGGCTTGAGCCACCCAAGGCTGGGACAGATGTCAAGCACTGTAAGCAGATGCTTGTAACCATACATGGCAAGTGAAGGAAACTGTTTGGTCTCTTTTGAATCAGCAACAGGCAAGTGCTGAAGAGTCACTGAAGAACTGCCCAGAAATGCTCTCCTGCAGGCTTGAGTCTGTCCCCGTTCTGTTCCAGCATGTGCTGCTCCCTGGATGCTCCTGTCCAGATATCCTCATGACCCTGTGCTGGTACTGGCCCTCCCTGCTGCACCGAGATGCAGGTCTGCCTTCATCAGGCTTCTGTGGCACTGAAAACCCTAGAAAATCCTTTCTGCATCAGGCTTAGAAAAGCCAGAGGAAGCACAGGAAGCCAGAGTAGCTTGTGAAGATACCTGAACGGGGAGTGCACCTTGCTAGTGTGTGGCATTCACTTTGCTGGAGGCAAGGGTGAAGCTATGATCTGGTATAAAAATTACATAAGAAGGCTTCCCCCCTTCCTCTTTGCAAACAGCCTCTTTGCTCAAGATTTACCATAATTCCTCCAAGTGGGCAAGATACCCTAACAGAGACTGCACAGATGTCTGACAGGGAGTCAACTCCCCCCAGCCTTTCGCTCATGTGGAATAATTCCCTTGCAAATGTTGTTTGCCCACAGCAGTTAGAGGAAGATCCACATACACCCCACCCCCCAACAGACCTGAGCAACAAAGCTCAGAAGAAAAATTGTCCACAGTTCTGGAAGGCACCCCCTCTTCCTCACTGCTAGAAATGTCCCCTGCTTCATGACAAGTCCCTGTGTGCCCTTAAGGGTCCCTCTGTCTTTTAAGGGTTTCCTTCTTTAAACCCTGCAATAGGAGCTGTTCCAGCCCTTCCCAAAATGAGATCTTAATTTCTCCCTCCATCCTTGGGTGGCAGATCAGGCACCAGCAGCAGAGCAGTCCTGTACCCTGCTCATTACTGTTGCCATCGGGGATGCACTGGACATGGCACATTCAGGCTACCTGACAGTCCACACAGCAGTCCTGGGGCCTGGCTCGGTCATGTCCTCGTTGGAGCAACAGCTCCAAACATCCTCTCTGCCCAGTCCAGGAGAGCTCTGATTTTACACGTCTCTCTTAATTAGCATGAGATGCAGTGGCAATAATAAACTGGGCAAGCAGAGGGAGAAGGGGGGGCAGAATGCCCTGTGTGGGATGTATGTGTGCACGTGTCCGTGCATGCGTATATGTGCACACATGTACATATGCACACACACATAAACACACACTAACACTTACATATATACCCCTATCCGTAAGGGACGTCACACCAGCTCATTTGGGACCTCATTCTCCCCTTTTCCTCCCAGGCAGAGATGGAAAAGGTGAGGAAGTTTCTCTGTGCTGCATTTCACCCCCACCCTCAGCCCTGTGCCTTCTGCCCAAAAGTTCAGAAATTGCAGGCTCAGCCTGCAGGGATGCTGGAAGCAACTTGGGACTTATTCTTGGCTCTACTTGTGATATGGCATCCTTTGCTTAATGTCCTGTGGTCAGGTCCGTGAGCTTTGTGTGTGAAATTGTACATGCGCGTGCACACACACATTCTTACACATATATATGGGGGGGCATACTAAAGCGGTGTATTGAGTGCTGGACCTGCTCAATTTTGGTCCTCACTTCTCCATTTTAGGTTGTTCTTACTAAGACAGCTAAGACCAAAATGATACCCAGCAAAGCCACCACAGGTCAGGTGAGTGGCATCTTGCATGCTGGCCCTTCTCACAGCACCGAGGAGGGGACAAGAGCCACAGCTCCCCAGGAGCTGGCTGGTACCCAGTGACCACAGCACCAAGCATTTAGCCTCAAAGCTGCACCTGAGCTGCCTGTGCTGCAGTGAAAGATGCTGGTGCCATTCACAGCTGGGAGAAGCTGCTCCCAGCTGCCCACACTGAAACTGGACTGGAACCAGTACCAGCAGCCACTGCGGCAGGGTTGTTGTTCTGCCTTACCGGGAAGATCGCTGCCCGTCAGCCTCGCACAGCCAGGACTCCTGCACTGTGCTGTCCGGCAGACGGTGCAGCCCCTGACCACCACTTTCCTCCCTGGGGAAGCCGGTTCCTGGGGGGCAGCTCCACTGATCTTGCATAGCTGGGGAGTGGGGGAAATACAAAAGAGAGAAGTCTTTACTTACCTCTCTCGGGCTGGGATGGACCCTCCTGTGAGAACAGCAGCTCTTCCAGCAAACCCAGTACAATCCCAAAACAAATCCAGGAGAAAGTCCCTCTGTTGCCAGCTGGGCTCTTGGTGGACCCTAGCTGGCAGGAGCCCCTCTTAGCCAGCCGCTTGCCCTGTGTGGAGGGCAGAGGAGCCGTGCAGTGAGATGGCAGCGTGGGAAAGGGACTATAATCCTCCGTAAATAATAAATAGAGGGAGAGGGAAAGAGAGAGAGAGGCGGGAGAGGGAGCGACTGCGCGCAGTGAAGTGACAGCTGGGGGTACATCTGCGATGGCAGCAGCACACGCACAGGAGCGCGCACAGACAGTGCAGAGGAGTCACCCCGTCAGGCAGGCAAGATCTGCTCCAAAACACCCAGAGGACAGACTCAGGAGGTTTTCATTTCTCTTAACCCATCCTGGAGAAAGGGCAGTTGCTGTCAGTCCCTCTCTCTCCCTCCTCCCCCCCTTGCCACCATCCCTCTCTGGTGCCGGGAGCTGAAGGGCTCGAGGAGGGGTGAGGAGATGCCAGAGCAGGGGGAGCTCCCCACAGCCCCTCGGGAGGCAGATTGGTCAGGCACAGGTTATGAGAGGAGGCACCGAGCCAGACACCTCCTCCCCTCCCTCCATCTCTCCCCTGCCTGGTATGGCTGATGACAATAAAGCCAGAGAGACAGGCAAGAGGAGGAGAAGGGATGAGCCCTGGGTTTTGTATAGGGGTGAGGTGAGCGGCTGCAGCAAAGTGGAGGCAGCGGGAAAGAAAGCAAGGGGCTTGGGAGCAAGGCACCTCCTTTCCACTGGTGCTCCTGAGACAGCTGGGGGAGGCAATGCATCCGACAGACTTAACCGAGAGGTGCCCACTGCAGGCTGGCTGCATCCTGCCTGGCCACAGTGGGCATCCCCACCATCTGAGCACACAGGCTGCTGTAACGCTTCCCTGCTTGAATGCAGTACAAGCCGGTGAATGCAGTACAAGCCGGTGTCTGTTTCCTTGGGGATTCAGGGAAAACTTCAGGAGTGCTGGTAGGGGGTAGATGGGATGAGGAGAATGGGTGGAAGAGAGGAGTGTTTGCACCCACGGTTCACTCCCCTGAATTTAGTGTGTGGCAGGGGGAGTGTGCTCAGCCGTATGTCCAGCACAAGTGTCGGGTGCAGTTACATCCATGCAGTGACAGAGGCGTGCCCTGCCCTCCCTGACACAGCCTGCCAGTACAGGTGTGTGGTACGCACCCAAATCCAGCCCACTGCCTCTGTCAGGCTTTCCTCTGTGCTCTCCCATGGGCTCCTGCAACCTGCCCCCCCAAATCAGACCCCCTTGCTTGCCTTCCTCTAGCTTGCTGAGGACCTTGGTAGCTCAGGTTTGCAAGAATTACTCTATTGCTGATCCACTTGAACTGCCTCTTCTGTCAGGTCCAGTATCATAAGCAGGCTGCCCTTGGTTTGGGCTTTTTGCTCATTTTAATTTGCCTGGAAGTTATTTTTTAAGTAGAATTTTTACAGGACTTTAGGTAGAAATCTGAGTGGGACAGCTTGGCTGCTAGCTTAAGAGGGAAGATGGGAATATTTCAGAAATAGGGAATGAGGAATGCAAATGGACAGTATGGGCAGAGCTGCTCTGCTGCTCTGGCACCTTGTTCCATTTGAATCATGGGTTTTATTTAACCATTGGACCGGCTGCCATGAAAACAGGTTGTGAATGGCAAGGTAAATCTTGATTAGCACTCTGCAGGATGTAATCTTGAGACTTGGTATGCTTTTTTGTCGTGTGGCAGGCCCACAAATTAAATCTTGGGGAAAGCTCCTTCTGAGAACAGCATATGGATAATCAAAGAAAGAAGCTAGGGAAGGCAGACCGAAAGAGAGACAAGCAGAGGATGAGCTGTCGAGGCAGATGTGCTCAACGGAGGGATGAACAGGTGGAGGGGAAGGCTCGTATCTGCACGGTGAATGGCAGCACATGGCGGAAGAAAGCCAGCTGCAGCGATGCAGCAGGCACTCCTTGGGTTTGCAGGCAGAGTGCCTGCTGGTGGAAAGTCATGCACAGGTCTGGGTAGCTCATCAACATTGTGAAGCAACATCTAACTATACAAGGTGTGCAGCATTGTTTGTCCTTGTGTTTTATTTCATTGCTGGGATGCTACAGTTGCACGGGTTGTTTGCACATGAGTAGGAATAAAACTATTAGCCATGTTCTCTCTGAGGACTCTACAGTTGTTGTGCTGCACACCAGGGCCACTCATTGTTTCACGGACCTCAGATCTTCCCACTCCTGCAGCATACTCTTTACTACCAGAGCAAAAAGGCTCATTAACAATCAGTTATGCTTTGAAACAAGCAGACAGGGGTTTACTCCAGTTTTCTCCGTCTCACCTGAGCCTGTAGCATCATCCTTACCTCAGACTGAATCACTGCTTTCCTCCTTCTTCCTTGGCCTCACCAACAGCCTGAAGGCACCCGGGTGACTATTTGTTACTAGCACTGGAAGGGTGACTGTGGCCTGTTTCTCCTCAGCTCCCATGTCTTCATCAGGTCATCTGAATGTGTGGAAGTTTCTCACAGTTTTTGCCAGGAGCTGCCAGTCCACACTGACTGGCAAGGAGTGGTGCTGCCAGGCAGGAGCATGGAGCAATCCCGCTAAGTATGGTTCCCTGTGATGGGTACCATCCAGACAGACAAACCTGGCTGCAAGGCAGAATAGCCCCCAGCTTTGCTTTCAGTGGCCTCTTCAGACTGTGCCATGATAGGAGGAGGAGAGTGGTGTTCACCACTGCTCCATGGGGGAATAGGTAGAAATGTGTGTTGGACCACTGGGAAGGAAAGAAAGGGCTAGTGCAGAGAAGGTGAGTAAGCACAGGGCCTACGGAGAGGTTAGGGGTGCAAAGATTGCATCCAAAGGGCAAAACTTGCTGATGGATGACACAGACAGGCTAGACATGGCTGTGAGCAGGGTGAAAAGAGTTAAAAAGAGAGCTGGGAGACTGCTTTCTGTCCCTGCCACCCGCTGCCAGTGCAAGCCCCCAGGTACTCTCCTTCTTCATGTTGTCGGCAATTCTGTCCAAGTTCAGTACATGCTACTCAGGCCTCCTGGACAGAGGCAAGGATTCACAACCAGGGGTTAAACTCCTTTTGATGAACAATTTGAGGCTAAATGTTCCCACCGGCACAAACATGAGCCATGGAGTAAGTCTCTGCATTGCAAGGTTAGTTATGTAGGTACCAACTCCTCTTCAAGTCTCATAAAAACTATGTCCTGGGTAATGCTCAGTCCCATTGATGTGATCTGCTGTGATAAGGGGAATAACTCTTTCTTGAGATGGTATCTGCTGTGATAAGGGGAATAACTCTTTCTTGAGATGGTTTTAAAGGATAATGATGAATTTATTTAAAGCTACATACCAAATCGGATGCGTGGGCTTCATTGGACTCAGCAGCAACAGCACTGTTTGCCTTCTGTCATGGACTGCTGATTTGTCAGCAGGGGCACCGAGCCAAACCATGCCTGCGATAGCCCCGCTAAAGCTTATGAATCTTCACTCAGGCTGGACTCAGCCCTGTCCTTCCTCCTTTGTTGCATTCTTTGTCTTGTCTGGTTTGTGCTCTGTGAGGCTTAGGGCAAGGCAGCTCTGCAAAATCATTCCTTTCCCCCATGTACAGGCAGTCAGATTCAATCTACAGCAGGGAGAGATGAGTAAGAAACGTGCCTGTGAATGGGATTTTGTAAGATCCACCAGCACTGGGAATGTGACACAGACACTGGTATAAAAGGCAGAGCTGATGCCAGGTGCCAGGGTCTCTGTACATGCTGCAAGAAAATATACCATTGCATACTCCAGTTTTAATTCATACCCATCTGAATTAGCTCATCAGATCATACTGTTAACTTAAAAGCACCCACATGGCGTGATTCAGATTTAAAGGATCTGTTCCCCCCTTCGAAGCTCCTGCTAATTCAGAGGAAATCTGTAGAAACAGCCACACTTCATCCACCCGATACTGGTGGTTATGAAAAAAGGCTCCAACTCTCCTTCTCTATACTTCCTCCCTATACTTTTTCTCCCTCACTTGCACTTTATATTCTATTTCAAGGTCCTGCTTGAGGCTGTAATTCCTGCAGAGCTCTTGGATTCAACTAGTTGACATACAGCCCTGTTGTTTCCTATCACTGTGCCAGGCTGCGCACGACTGCACTGGTTATTATGTGTGCTTGTAGGCAACCTACCCAGGGACAGCCAGGTTATTCTGTCGGGGAGACCCTGCACTATTTCTTTTCCTGTGGAGCTATGCCTTACTTCAGGAACATGGTGCTGGAAATAGAAGAGAAATTAAGCCGAGAAATTAGGACACGCTTCATTAAGAAACACACACACACATGCACTTTTGCTTAGCCCAGCGTGCACTAGGCTAGGACTGGGTAACGAAGCACTACTTCTAATCAACACTTTTCCATCAAGTGCGTTGATATTTTTGTGCTTTTGTAGTGGCTTAGGAGCAATCTAAATCGCTGTTGTCTCCCCTTGAGACAAGCAGGTTTTCGAATAAATCCCTTCCTTGCACTGGCCTACTTTATTTCTGATTGATGGTGTGTGGTGCAGGAGTTGAGGCTGGGGTGATCAGAAACATCCACCCTGGCCAGGCAAATCCACAAAAGACAAGCTCACATGCTCGCTCTCCTGAGGGATTTTTTGTGGTTTTCTAGGGGAGGTTGTCTGTTTGTTTGGTTTGTTAATTTGTTTGTAGCTCCATTGTGTTTAATGGGAGGGAGGTGTCAGTACCTCAGTACAGTGAGTGTCCTCTTTTCCTCTACCTTGTTAAACCTCTGACTCTCACTTGGCAGTCTGACTCAGTTTTGATCCCCTGATGCTTATCGTTCACACTTGCAAGCAGGTTGCAATTGTGATTTCCATCCCATCACTTCAGGCGAATATTTACTCCTCCTTTCCTAACTTGTGTTTGTCTTTCTCTCTCTTGCACATTCCTCTTTTCATCCTCCTCCCCCTTTTTGTTTCCCATAGCGGTGGGTGTGCAAATTAAGCTGGAGTTGCTCCAACGCAAGTTTTGGATGGCCATGCAACAGGTAGGAGCATCAGCAATTGTGCAGAGGCAATTTAATGCTCTTTGTCAGCTAGGTGGATGCTATATTACATCACATCCCATGGCATTTTGATGAGGGCTTTTGTGAAATTCATATTAAAAGGTCTATGAAGTAGATTAGTTTGAAGTCACACATTTCTGTAATCCTTTGACGGCACTAATGCCATGTGAGCCCTGAGTCTGTTCCACAAATGCCGTGTTGACAGTGTCAGCATCCCGGCCTGGCATTAACTCTACTGCATATGACACATCTAATTGTGGAAATATGTTTGTGCTCATTCAGCCTTTCAGAAGCCTCATGGAAATCTGCAATTCTGGGCACATGGAAAAAATATCTACTGTCCTCTCTTAGCATCTTGATGATGGTAACAAAATGCTATCAGCTTGCCAAAATAAAAATCATTTGCTCCAGGGATAAGCTTTCAGCGTTGTCCTAATTTTGGACACTCTTGCTGGACTGAGAGAAATAGAATAATTGAAACAGCCCCCCCAGTCTGAGAGGCAGGAAAAGTGAAACACCTTTCCCTTACCACCCAGGGGCTTTCCCCCGAGGCTTTGCTTTCAGGGAGGTGTACTGGAGGGGTGAGACTGACAGGACTGAAGCAGCACACAGCAGAAGCGGCTCTCTGCTGTCAGGAGAGGGAACTGTCATCAAACTGGGATGACACAGAAGATAGGAGGGCAGGAGGCTGCTCGCTGGGAGCAAGCACACGCAGGGAATGGAAAATCCCAAAATTGGCTGCGATGGCAAGAGCATCCTCGCAGGTGGGAGATCACATAAACCTAACCTGAGCTAAAAAGACTTCTGCAAAGCATGTGAGCACATCTTGAAGCATCAGCAGAGCACGCTTCATTTTAAAAAAATCTCCTGAGGACCATACTCAGGCAGTTCTCACAGAAACAAAGCCTGAGCATGGGCGTTAAGTGAAACTGGGAAGCCTCATTAAAGAAGCTGAAAGGAGGCCTGTGTGCCAAGTGCCTGCAAGCCACAGCCCTGGTAGGTGCTGGTATGAAAAAAGCCTGCGTACGGTTTCCCAGGATGTGACCACCATTTGACAGAGGAATGACTAACAGATTTTTGTTTTCTCTCTCTCTCCTACTTTACCGCATGCTGTGCCACTCTGTATGTCCATACTGTGCCTCCCATCTCCCAGCCCAATGACACTGATGTAAGTAGACAAAAGCTGGGGATGGGGAGGCATCCTGGCATGCCTTGCCACAGCTCGGCTTCGTAATTGTGTCGTTTGTGTGCCAGCATATTATAGGCACTGTCCCTTGTCTGTAGTCACTGGAGACAGTCCAAGCCTGTTGTAGGCTGTGTTTGTCTTCACAGTAATTAAATGTCTTTGGCAAAGCCGAAAAGTGCTCTGAGTTGCAGCGTTTCAGAGACCTGACCAACAGCAGGAGGATGCTGTGAGGTAGGCTGGTCTCTGAGAAGGGAGCTGTGTCTATAACGCAGTAGATGTGGTCTCAGAGCAACCAGGGAGGTCAGGTTCAGCTTTGCCCCTGCCAGGGGCTCTCCCTGCAAGCTGCTGGTGCTCTCAGACCGGGCTCCTCACCGCAGTGCTGCTGCTGCATGACCACCCCAGCACCAGGCACTGCTGGAGCATCTCCAGGTCTGGAAGAGCAGCGGCAGCAAGTCTTGGTCTTCACACTGCTGAGGAAGATACTGTGAGACACGGGCCCTTCTTGTGGGAAACCACTTTGGTTCACCTGGGTTTCTGTTCTGATTTCCAAACTCTGGGCGCTGTATTTGTTATCCCTCAAGGCCATAATAACGGTTCATTGTGGCCATATTTCTCTGCTGACCAAAGGAAGGAACCCACCAGGGATGAAGCACAGGGTCACCTCTATGCATATGTCCATGGAGACAAAACAACCCGATGCTGTTTTGTGATGAGACAATGTTTGCAACTGTGGGTAAAGGGATGTTTTTAAACCATCATCCGTAGAGCCTCAAAAAGCCAGCTGGAGTCAGAGCATGAGCATGCAATATTGCGAACCATGGGGCTTGAAAGAAACCCAGGCATCTCCAAGCCTCCTCTGAAGCTGAGGGACAGAAACGTGAAGCTGTTGGTTTTGTTCTGCAAAACTCAAGAGGAGAAACAAATTTTAACCTAAAGTAACGGTCTTGTGATTTGAAATGGCAAATTCACCTCTTTTACTGAGAATCAGCCAGAAAGGAGGCAGAGGTTTATGTATAAGGGTTTTGCAGAAATAAAGGGCAGCTGGCTGAGAGCAGACAGGCTACGTGACACGTCAGTGTCCTTCCCTGACCCCAGCAAACCTCTGGCAGGAAGGGGACCCCATGTACAGAAATGGCAACACCATGTCAGATTTCTTCCCTCTACTGCTACAGAAAATAGCATTAAAAAATAACACAAAGAGACAGACACATGCAGCCATGGCAAACTCAGAACAACCTGAAGGGCTTTGTTACTCACCACTTAACCCCTAGTGTCCCCATCCGGTTCACTGTTGTGAAACACATGTCAAGTCCGGTACACAGAAATCCTAAATGAAACAAATGGATGGTGCCTTGGGCTACGTGAGCACCATTCACATCCTATTTTATCATTAGCTGTCTGGAGAATAAAGAAACCAACAGTAACAACAACAAAAAAATCCCTGCCTGAGACGAATCCTGATCTAAAATACCATGCCATGTGTTTAGTCCAGATACTAGCAGATGCTGAAATGCATGCTGGTTTCTCACTGGTACACAATAACCTTTGCTTTCGCAGGCAGAGCTTGATGCTGCTCCCTTTCTTTACAAGTGCCACCTCTGCTCAAAGTGCACAGATACTGCTGGAAGCGTATCAGGGAGGCAGGTGCAGGATCAGAGCCCTTGCCAAAGGAGATGTTGCTCAGAGAGGTGGGAGTATGCAGAGCCACTTGAGTGGCCAAGGTCGGGGGTGGTACCTGTGCATGCTGTAGAGCTCGTCTTGGTGGAAATGCCAGCTAAATTGCAGAGCTTTATGGGATGCTGGTATGAAGACCTTTAGCTCAGCAGTCCCAAGGGGGAGACTGTAAGATGAAATCATGCTGTGGTTAATTCTCTGTTTTTCCTTTCCAGTGTAGTGCCTTCGATGGTGCCTGTCCCCTAAGCTGTCAGGATGACGTAAGTTGCCCAGATTTCTTCTCTGTATCTGTGATGGGTGTGATTGACTACCTGCTCTGTGGAGGTCTCTGTCTCCCCCCACCCAAAAAAAAGGTATTGCCTGTCATCTCCTCACAAGTGATTGCACAGCTGGGGCAGGTTCTTGTGCTGCTGAGACAGACCTGCGGTTTAGGTCTTCCCCTCAGCTGTGAGACATCAGCTGAGCCTGGGCAGGGGCATGGGGATTCCCACCAGTGACTAGGGAGAGTCAGTCTCCTCTAAGGCTGTCTTACTGGCATCCCAGGTCTCCCAAAGAGAGTGGCTGCCAGCATGACATAAGTACCTCTGCATTTACACCACTGCTTCAGCCTTGGTCTCAGACATATTTGGGACAGGAGCTGCTCTGCTCTGGAGAGTGGGATCACCAGAGAGGTATTGTTCAGTGTTCATGTAGGAATTCCTCTGCATCCTAGATTTTCCCTGTGAGACATAAAGGTTTTCATCTAAACTCTATACCTCCATTTCCTGCTCTGCAAAATAAAAATAAGACCAGCACTGATACTCAGCAGTGAGGAAAGGGTTACTTCATGAGTGGTTATAACTCTGAAATCTGAAGATGGAAAGCAGTAGATACTGTTTACTTGAAGAGAAGTGCTCTCCAAATATACTGTCGCTTCCTGCAGGATGCCTTGTCTTCTTAAGCGTGGCTCACAGCCTGCTAGGCCTGCACACAGCCCTGGCAGGAGACAGTCTTTGTCACAGATAGCTCATGAACTAAATACCTCAAAATGGAGGCAGAGAAGGAAAAGTAAATTGTGTAAAAATCAGTGGTAGCTGGGCTGTGGGGCTAGGCATGGAAATACCGAGGCTGTTGCCATAAGCACAAGCCCACACCGCTCCATCCTGCACACAGCGGTACGTACCAGAAAACCATGGAAAAAGCTGTCTTTAATGTTGCTTCTCTTTCATCTCTGCAGATTCTGAATTGCTTCCTCATTGATAACAACGGCTTTATACTTGTTTCCAAAAGACTTGCAGAGGTAAGAGAGCATAAGAGAAGGAGGAGAGTGTGCTTGGCTTGTTCCTAAATAACCCGCCAGAGCTGTTTAAAACAAATGAAGTTCAGTTGTGTAAAAAGGGTGGCCGTGGTGTAATTTAATTCAGCTGTGCAGCAAGGGGGAAGCCTCCAGGCAGAGTGACAGCACATTCTAGGTGAGAAAGGAGTTTGCAGTGATAAGGAAGGAACTAGTCAAAATATCTTTTTATTAGACATGAGGAAATTAGACTCCTTTCCCTTGGCACAGGTGCTACTGAAAGATGATCAGAGACAGTCCCAGAAGACAGGCATGCCCTGACATGGGAAGGGAAGGGAAAGGAGCAGCATTTTTGAGTGCCTCTGAAGTTGAAGCAGTTGCTTTTCAGGAAAGAAAACTGAGGGGATGGTAAGAGCAAAATGCCAAAGGCAAAAGGGAAGACAAAATCATTTAAGCAAATTGGGAACAGAAGCACACCTAAACTGGAGGATTTACTGGACTCGCAAAGGTGCAAGGAGTAAGGAAAAAGACTCAGAATAGTAATAAAAGATAAGCAACAAAAGTTGCTTCCTTTCCTCCTGCTACCAGTGCCTCCATGACCATTTCTAGAGAGCTGAAGGGGTGCAGTTTGTGTTGTGACATCCCGTGCAGCCTGGGTAAAGGCAATGCTACCAGCTGCTGCATGGTTTACCTATACTTTTCTGCTCTCCAGTAACTTCACCACAAAGCTATTTGTTTCAAAATAATAAAAGGCCATAGATTTGGATGTCAGAAAGTAGTGTGTTGGAACAGTCTCATAAACTACAAAGCAATAAGTCAATAGCAAGAGTGGGCTCATAGAAGAAATGGGAAATGCAGCGGGTTTGTTACTGACGGAAGTGTGGATTTTCATTATAATTGTCATAGTACTGGAATGAAGAAATACTGTGTGTGTCTTTCCAGAAGTCAGTAGATCCAATTCCGGAAATTACTTTTTTCAAGATGTGACAAACAGGATGAAATGGAAATTAAAAATAAAGTAACAGAACACCCGATGGATGTGGTTGGGACAAGCAGCACAGCTTCTTTATAGAAAGAAAATATGTAGAAAGATATATATTTCTATATAGAAATAAAACCTACCTTATCAGCTATAGTTCTTTGAAAGTGTGAGTAAATCAGGAGATAAGGGAGAATGGATGACCTACTGCATTTCAGATTTTCTAAAAGCCTTGAGCAGAGTCCCTTACAAGAAGCTGTTAATGAAGTTCTGGCTAAAGAGTGAAACGTAAAGTAGTGGCATAGACCTCAAAGTAGCTGGGGCAGAAAAGAAAGAAGAGGAATTTTTAGACTGATATTTAAACAGAAAACATCAGCTATATGAGTCCCATGGTTTCCCATCTGGGCTTGTGTTGGTTAGCATATTCAGAACAGGCTGGCAAAAGAAAAAGGTGAGATCATGAATTCTGCAGGCACTACACAGTAAATTCAGAGAGGCCAGGATGAGAATTGTTGAGACTCACAAGGCAAAATGAATCAGCAACACAGTGGCACCAGGGGGTGATACGGACAGATATCAAGGGGGGCAATATTGGAAGGAATAACCAACCTCTTTTCTGTCAGGAAAACAGTGACCTACCTGGCACACTGAACAGTCCAGTAAAAGTGCCCCTTCAATGGTGTAGTGTGCCAAAAAAACAAAAGCAAAGAAAACTTGAAAAATAAGGGAGGAAAATGCTGTAAACTTGTGTTGGCTGCCTACTCTGAGAGGCCAGGTCCTACTGTGTGTTTGTGATGGGCTGGTAGTCAGGAGTTGCTGTTTACTCCTCTGACTCCCATGCATTTTCAGAGGTGCTTTGCTGAGTCCTATGGCATGTATCCATAGGTAAAGGCAACTAACACCCTTCAGCTAACATGTCTGCTGTTTGTCCTCAGCACCACCCTCCTGGGTTCTGTTTCTGTATTTTTCCTGCATCTTAAGGAAAACGTTTTTTTTCCAAAATCTCATCCCTGAAAGATCTGACTAGCAGAAAAATGGCATTATAGTAGATTTAGGTGAATTATAAACATTACCCACATGCCTCCAAGATCAGGCATTTTGGCAGGCACCGCAGCTGTCGTCTGTTCCAGCTGTTACCTCCCTGACCTCCGAGTTCACCACTACTTTTCTTCTGATTTCTTTATGTTGTTCCAGTTACTGCTTTTATTTCCCGGTGGCACCATGAGTGTCCACAGTGTTAAACCCTACAGGGAATTCAAGACAGCAGCAGCATTACATCAATACCCGGAGTTTCACAGCCTTGCCACCTGGATGTTGCTGCATGGGATCACTTGCTGCTAAGTGGCCTTCCCTGCCCCACCACACACTCTTCCCTCGGTGCATCCTTTAACATAATGCCAAAAAAAGACCTGTTGCTGGATTTTTTTGGGTATTTTGCCTTTCTAGAGAAGTCAGCTAGTTCACTGCCCTCCCTCCCTGCCCCGTACTGGACACCAGGACCAGCAAGAGTGGCTCAGCTGCCTGGGTCAGCATTTCAGCCCAGCAGCAGGAAGAAGGGCAGCCTGCCCACACGGTTCCTGTTCTGCCCCACCAGCCGGGATGGGAGTGAGTTTATTGGATGCCAAAGGAGACAGGGTGCACAGGCAAGCCATCTGCCCTGCTGTGCCATATGGGCTGTGGCAGCTTCAGCACAAGCAGGGCCCCACGTGCATCCCTGCTTCCCCGAGGAAGGCAACTGAGGAGTTTTCACATCCAAACCACCTGCCTCCCAGGGCAAAGTGCAAGCTAAGAATAGCAGAGAGGTGCCAAAGTGCCTGTGTCCTCATAGCCCCTGAGTGAGCAGCTGGTGCTGGAGACCGGCTCTGGGGGCTCTGAGGTGTTTTGCTCCATCTCTCTGCTCACTCCCTTGGGGCTGCAGCGCTTTACGGTGCACTCAGCCCCGCTGCCTGCCCGGGGCTGCCTGCTGCCTGCATCACCTTCCCTGGGTGACCACACTGGAAACTAAAGCAACTTCATGCAGGAATGGGCTAGGGACAGCCTGGCTCAGGCTCTGATCTCCTCTGCCCTTGGGATGAGGGATCAGTATGGGGGATTGGCTATAATAACCTCCGTGTGAAGGCAGCAGAAAGCTTACTGGCAGCCAGAAGCCACCGTGGAAGAAAGAGGGACTCAGGCTTTTAATGAGTGACAAGTTAGAAGCTCCCTGCAGGATTACTTGGGGAAGAATGGGTAATCTCTTAATTCGAGCTAATCTCCCCATCTAGATTCATCACGGAGGGAGCAAAGACTTAATAGCCAGAGCCAGGAGAAGGGACTGAGTGAGGGCAGGACCAGGTGATCTAGGGCAGTGGAGGAAGGGAAAGTAAGTAGCAGGCTCTGGCTGGGCTGCAGTGAGGGCTGCTCCGTGCTGTTTCTGCTGATGTTTGCAGCTGTGGTCCTATGACTGCCCCTGAGTTTTTAGCCGCCTTTCACTGCCAGCCAGAGGCACAGCTGCCGATCACAGTCTTGAGTTCCCTCAGCCTTCTGCATCCAGATGTCCCCTGGCTCACTAAACCTCTTTTTCTAGGACTGCTGCCTTCTCCCTGATGCATCTTGCAGGGTATGTCTGCATGCTCTGCCCAGGTGAGACTCCAGGGACAGGGTGCAGAGTGGCAGCTAAAAGGCCAAGATCCCACCAGGGCTGGGCAGAGCGTGGGGAGAAGCAAGGGCTGGCTTTGTTTGAGCCATGCAGCAAGGAGGCTGGCCCCTCACCCAAAGCCTGGCCCACTTGGCAGGTCCTGTTTGTCTACAGCTTTTGTGTGTACCAAAAGTGCAAACTGCTCAACAAGCCAGCAAAGCATAGACACGTACATGCCTGTGAGCAGTGATGTACTTTTTGAGTCATGTGTGCTCCAGGATGCATCTCTTTCCTGTGCACAGCCTGCATGTGTACTTGTATGCTCTCAGCTGCAGGGGGATGTGATACAGCATGTGTCACGAGGATGTCAGAGGCCATGCTTTGTGCTGTGAACCTCTGAAATTGCAAGGGCATGTGGAAACCTGCCCAGAGCTGGGAATTTGGAGATACACAGCAGAGGAATGTCTAGAACAGCGGCAGCCAGTCACTGGAGAAAGCAGGTTGTAACAAGAGCTGCTGCTTTGCAAAATGTTGCTTCATTACAGGACCACTTTGGTTTCTGCCAAGTGATGCTTTCCTGTGTTACTACCTAAAACAGCACTGAGTTTTGAATGCCTGATTTGATGTTAAAGGCCAGTTTGCTGATGCTTTTCTGAACACATTCCCTAGTCCTTACTCTAAAGTACCCTAATAGCTCCTCACACTTTTACCTATAGAAACAACATCCTACCTGGAAAAATCTGGTTAGACATCAGCATCTCTGGACAGGGCGGGCCCCATTTACAGTCCTGCAGTGGCCCCCTCGCCATACAGGCTGCAGCTTGCACTGTGTTAAATCCCACTGCTCTGGCTCCTGCTGGGGCTGCAGACAGGTATTAAATGGAAGCAGCTGGCCTCCTCACTACCCTAATCAGATTGAAAGAGCGAGGGAGGTGAAAAAAGTTAGCGCTTGCTCAGACACATTTGGCTATGTCTGAGACGATTACAGCCTAAATGCTCGAGGGGGAGTTGATGTTGTGCATCAATTTATACGGTGAAACACCTTCTAAAGCCTGTTGAGAAGAGGCTCATAACCATGTAACACTACAGTTAGATGATTACCATATGATCTTAGGCAAATCTGACTGAGGATTGGTGTTTTTTAGTGGAAATGCCCCACTCAGATAAATGAAGTCATCTGTCATCTTCTAATATGTGCTAAATGACTGCTAGCCTATCAGTGGAAAAGTAAAATGTCCCGTCAAACTGTGATATACGAACACTTCCATAACATATGGGAGGTATTTACTGTGTCAAGACACACGAGCCAGGAAAATAGACAGAGGACAGCTCATATCTGCACTTTTTACTTGCTTGCAAACAAAGCAGTGGACTTGGCAGATCTGAAGCATTTTTGCAATAGATTTGTCATGGTTTATTAATCAGGAAAGCCAGAACTGTTGTTTGTTTGAAGTCTTTAAAGCAGCAGGGACTGTATTTGGGGTTATTGACTCCGAAACATAAATGGGACAAGAGGGCCACAAGCTGCACTTTTAGTCCAGGCACGCAAGCATAATTTGGGGGCTGTTGCTCCCCCAAATGCAACTTTTGCTAGGGTGGAGCCTGTGCAACAGCTCTGGCTGTGCCAGTGCGTAGTGTGTAAGCTAAGGGATGGATTGGTTTGTGTTGCGTTGTTTGGGTTACTGTCTGCTTCGAACTTGCACAGCAATGAGTTGTACAATTGCATTTGCTACCTAAATAACTCTGTACAGTGCACTTATGCGTGGTGAGCCAGTTTGCCTGGGGCAGCAGGAGAGCAGGGGTTTCCGAAGCCACTGCAGCTGTGGGCTAGCAGAGAGGCTTAAGCGGAAGAGACTCAGGCGTTCAGATCCGGAGAACATGGATTCACAAAACCCCACAGGAGAGCCCAGTCTTCCAGTGAATCAACGTGCCTGGTCTCTGCAGCTTGAGAGTCTGCCTTTTTCTGTCACAAGCTGTAGGGACTTGCATGGGCTAAATCATTTCCAAGCACTATAGGAACGGTGCAGGATGCCCAGCTGGCGATGGGGGAAGTCCTCCCTCAGGCTTTGCAGCCAGCCAAAGGACAAAGCTCGGTGTTACCTCCTTATAAAACCCTCATTATGTGTAGTGGGCCTCCAGACAGACTTGATTGGCTGGAACCATTGAGAATTTGGAAATTTTACTTTGGAAATTGTCAGTTTATTCTGGTTTTTTCCTTTCTTGTGCTTGCAGACTGGAAAATTTTTGGGTGCAGTGGATGGCTCAGTAATGACCCAGCTGCTAAACATGGGCATGTTCAGGCGGTAAGTGGGGGATCTCTGTGCTGTACTTCTCTTTCTTCAGCTGGTGTGTGGGTCAGAGCGTATTGGTCCCCATAAGCAGCACTTGAGCAGGGGAGGATGCACATGCTGATGCATGTGGCTTCTTATTTTGATACAAGAGCTCCTTTAGCTACCTGCCCTCTCCCCTGACTTGTTCAGCCATCATCACCACACACCCTGTTTCTCCTCATCTCCTGCTCTTCCACCTGCTGCAAAGCACCAAGAAGGACAGTAACTTTGATCTTCATGTGGCCAGAAAGCAGCTGCTTCTCTGTCTTTTCCAGGGCAAGATGCTATGGGAAACATTTATTGGCATTTTGGGTATGAAGTGCTGCAATTCCCCCTGCCGCTTGGAAAGCTCTTCTGTGAGCAGTTGTCTGAGAGCCCCCCAGATGTAGCGTTGCAGCTAGCTGAGCACATTTCTCTCACTACTAAAAATGTCTCTGTTCGCCTCACTCCACTCCCCCCACCCATGTCAAAGAGAGTTCAGAGTTTCAGTGGCTTGAAAACAGGAACTTAGGGAACCTGAGGTAGTTAGAATTATAATTCTGCTGCTTCACAGCCTGCTTTACTCACCATCTGGCATTAGGGACAAGTTTCCTCCTGCACTGACCCAGTGACATTAATCCAGAGCCTGTATTTCCCGCTTTGCAAGATCCAGGATGGACCAAACAGCAAAGACATGTGTAAGCAGGCCACTGCTTTAGTTCTTCCATACAGGAAATGTTTTAGAAAAAGCCAACGTGTGCATCCCGTAGGCAGTTGCATTGCTTGCTTTTGACTGCTCACTTGTTTTGTTTTGATTGCAGGGTGACCATGTATGATTATCAAGCAATGTGCAAAGTACCCTACCACCACCACAGCGGAGCCCGGCCTCTGCTCAGTGTACGTATCTGTCAGCATGCAGCCCTCTCTGGGCTCGCCTGCAGAGGCTTTCTCCTAGGACATCTCCAACACATTGATGTAGCACATTCCCCAAAAGAGTTTAGTAGATGTTTGCTTTCAAGTGATGGGAATGCCCAAACTCATCTAAGGCAGATTTCTGAGGCAGTGATGGCCACTGACAGTGGTTTCCAATTTGGCTCTCTATTGGCGTATAGGATCCCACTGAAAATCAGAAGGACCAGGGAGAAAACAGGTACTAGACTGTGCTAGGCTTCTTCTTAAAGCCAAGGAACCAGCTAGCAGCTGAAATGAACAGGAATGCTTTTACAGGGCATGGTTTTACTCAGCAGCTCAAAAGGGAGAGTTGCACTGTCAGGGAACAGAGCAACTGGGAGAAAACTGTCAGCCTTTCAGGGAAGCGTGAGTGGGCTTGGAGCAACAGTGAGAGAGGGGTTAAAGCTGCTGAGAAATGCTGATAGCCCAGGGAACAAACTATCAGAGTGAATCGTTTTGCCAGTACCCAAATGCAACCTCTCTTTAGGCTGATACAAGCTAATAACCTAATCCCACTCTGCCTTCCTAACCTGGCCTTGAACAGGTAGAAGTGAGTAATTACTCAACACGCAGGCCACTTCAAACTAGTTGAAGCAACCCTAAAATGTTATCATGGGTTTTTTGATACTTTAAAATGTGGTGTGGAAGTACTTCATACAGTGTGACATTGTCATTTTTTTCCAGTAAAAGAATTTTCATATACTACTTTTTAACAACATGTTATCGTTTAAACAATATGTCCATTTTGCAATGGCTATACTTAAGCTGGATAGATAAAATATTGTGAATATAGTGAAAATATTTGCTTGATCATATCCTCCAATTCTGATTACTGAAAGACGTCACAAAATATGAGCTGCCAAAAATGAGGTGAATTGGGAAGAGAATAAAAAGATGACAATTCAGCCTCCATCTCTCTTTTTCCCCTCTTAGCAAAACCCTTGAAAAGGAAGAAATCAAGAAAAGTCCATTTTTCATATACATACATAAAAGTCGGTCCAATTCCCAATGATGTATACATTTTACTGTTTGCTGACTTATTTTGGGTGAATATAAGTCAGTTATGGAACATTATCTTGTGTCCTGTGACTGCTGCATCTGTTTTGGGTTTGAGGATACAGGCATGATTATGAGAGGGAAAGATGAAAATTAGACACAGTTGCCGTGAAGAAAAGAAGCAGCAGGATCCTCTGCAGATGTATTGTCCCTGGGACGATGCTGGATTTCCAATTTGTAGCTGAAAAGCAGGAAGATCATAGAAGTAATGTCATCTTGAGGAAAAGCTGGATGAAAGCCCAGTTAAGCATAATCAATCAATGGCAGATAATACTAAATCCTGGGCAATGCTGTCACTTGTCCCAGAAACACCACTTGCTATCAGAGCATAAAAGCATCCTAAACTGGTGGTGTCCCATTTAGCTGTGTTTCTCTCCTGCTCTGAGCTCTCAAGGTCGTCCATACTGGAGAGAAATCATCAAGCAATTACATCTTCAAAGTCCTTCATACATTTGTGATAAACTCCCTGACCCTGACGGGGAGGGGGTGAGAAGATATTATTAGTAGCAAGGCAGCTCTGCTGGCTTTTGATGTATTTTGAACATTTTCCAGTGATGCCCAGACCTTGAATTTCCAGCCTGTCTTCAAGCGCTCTGATCAGTAGAGGGAATTGGTCTGAAACGTGGGGTCCTGCATAACAATTATAAACGCTCTGACCAGATCCTTATGGTATTTCTCATTTCTTCTTTTGTTCTCCAGCCAATTTATGCCTTTCTAGCTGCAGTGAAATGGCTGATAAGTGATTTCCTCATGTGAGTACCAAAAGATGGGGGTGTTTGGGAGGCTCAGACCAATGGGGGCGAGAGCTGAGAAAGCTGCATGTGGAGGCCCCCACGTAGGGCATTGCTCTCAGCCTTCTGACATTCAGCTCAGCGCCTTGCTCCTGGGAGACAGAAAGCTATTACTATTCCCATTTTGAGAGGCAGAGGCCTGGAGTGGGTCTGGGATTTACCTGAAGTCACTCAGTACAAAGTGACAGAGTCAGAAATAGGACTCGGGTCTCCTGGGACCCCATGCAGATCCTTGATGCCGAGTCCTCTTGCCTGTCTCCTTTGCCCGTGATGAGCGAACGCACGCCTTCATTTTGCAGGGGGCGAAGGAAGGAAGCCAGGGAGCTCAGATCTGAGCGACAGGCAAGGCAGGAGAGAGGGAAAGCCTTGAATCAAGCTCTGGATTCAGGCTCACCTCAAACTGCTGGGGGGATTGGGAGGTCAAGCTCAAATTAGGATGAAAGTTCTGCTGCTCAGCTGGCTGGGTGTGCAAAAGGGAAGGTGTGGGAAAGATCCAGCTCCTAGAGCTTGAGCATTTTGATACAGAATAATTCAATGTGATGTGCAGGTACCTCCCAGTTGCCAGAGTATGGGCTCCCTGATGGCCATCCGTGCCTGCTCCCCAGGTGGGTCTCACGGTGACTGAATCCCCTCCCAGCCTCAGGGGCTGCTGTACTCATTCCTTCCTTCACTGGCAAGGCCCCCGCACAGTACGTACTTCAGGAGAAAGCCCATTCAGATATTGCACAGTACAGATCCCATGATACAGAGCTACACTCTATCATGTGGAGAGGAAAAAATAAAATTTAAAAAAAAAGAAACCTCAGACTTCCACTGCCAGCAAATTTCTAGTAAACATTTTAGAACTGATACTCGCTGGGCGACGGGGCCATCTCCCTGACACCTGCATCCTTCCAGGCTGCTGAAAAAGCATCCTCTGTTCTTGCTCTTTTGACAGCTTCCTTTTGGAGTTTAACATGAGTAGCTTCTGGCACTCAGACAACTTGGCAGATGGTGAGTACACAAGAGTCCAGCCACCCCATAGCACGTGCGTGTTACAGCCACTGGTGGCAGAAGAAGCTGTATGGGGGAGCCTGGCCTCATGCAGGGAGTTTGCCATCTGCCCTGCCACCTCTCCCTCCACAAACACTGGAAGCCAGCTTCCAGGTCCCACCACCACCCCATCTCCCCCCATTTCTACCCCCATTTCAGGCAGCCACAGCGCTAGAGCAGTCAGGGTGAGGTGTGTGCAGCTTGGAGCACGCTGCTTGCTTTCCTCAGGGTAACTGCCAGGGTGGGGGAGGCTCTTCTACCCGAGTACCCCCAACCTACATGCAGCGGGATGAGAGAGACCATCAACTGCAAAGCCCTTTGGTTGGAATGACTTCCTTCCAGTCTTCCCTGAAGGTGGCCTACAGGACAGGACTGAGCAGGGCTGGAGCAGCAGGCTCTCTGGAGCCTAGCAGGGGTCCCAGGAAGCTAGCCAGAAACCTGTAAGGCTCCATAACACATTGAGGGTCTTCACTTGCCCAGTGGACCCTCTCCAGAAGAGAGAAGATGATGGCACATGGATTGCACAGCAGCTGCGTGCAGCAGAGCGGTATGTGGGGGTTGAAATCCAGCGACCTGCCCTGCAGCTGCAGTGCTGCCTGCTGGAAACATCCCGGGAGTCTCTGCCATCCCATCCCTGCCCCTGCTGGCAGGAGGGATGTTAATGGCCCTGAGCTGACCCAAAGGGAAAAGTGAGGAGTGCTCTGCACAGCCACGTAGGTGCCGTTTTTCCATCCTAATTATTCAGCACTAATGGTGCTTTTAGTGGAGACCTTCCCTGCTGACTGCAGTGCTGAGTCTTCTGCATTGAATTCTCCTGGTGTAATGGGGAAACAGTCATTTTTAGAAAGCAAAATTTCCTTCTAGTCAGAGAAGCAGCCCAGTGTCTGGGTACTGTTTAGGTCCCACTCACCGCCTCCAAAGAAGATTGCCAGAGATGGCAGTAGAAGTTGCAGCTATCTTCTGCACGGCCCTGGCAGCTGCTTAACACGCGTCAGGATAACAGGAGACCCCCAGGCAGAAATTGGTGAGGAAGAGTCAGATGAGCAAGGGCAGTGCTTGTGGCAGTGCTTGTGGCAGTGTGGCTCTTTCTGGAGGACAGACCGACCTGGTGTTCCTGCAGGAAGCTGCTGTGAATGCTGAACTGTGAATGCTGCAGTTTGATTCAGCCTTCACTTGAGGAGATGTGAGGGAAAAGGAAGGGGGTTCTCACTGCTACCCTGCTCATCAACATTTCCTTTTGTGCTTTCTTCATCTCTCTCCCACATCACCTCCGTGATTGCTGTGTGAACATTCATCTCTTCATTGCACTGCCATCATGTGAAATTCTCACGTGGCTCCATCTTCATTGTGTGTCTCTGTGTGTTGTGCGACTTCTCCAGCCAAGGCTGTCTTCCATCACTGTAAGTAGAACCACTTAACAGCAAAAAGAGGAGGATTTAGCTAGAAATCACAGGCTAGGAAAGACTTTTTTCCACATTTTGGACAATGGGGAGCTTCCAGAAAGGTGTGGCAGGGACAAGGCAGTGCCTGGCTCTATTTCCATGCACTGCAAAGAAGCAAGTGATGCAGTTGCTTTTTTAGCTGGCTGAGCTGGTGATTGAAGGTCTGTCACCGAGAAGTCAGTAAAAGAAGGGGCACACCAGCCACTTCGAGGCCTGCAGGCACAAACAGCACCATCACTCATTACTACAGCATAGATGGGCCCATAGCCCATGTACCATAGCATGTCATTCACTTTGGTTCCCAGCTGTCCCATTCTTTTCTGTTGTTATGCCAAAACCAAAGACCAACCCGTGCCTTCTTGCAGGAAGAACTGTACGGCTGTCATAGACTTCAGTTATTAAGAGGCAACTTAAGTCTTCTTTTCCACACCCCACAGCTTAGCTCCCTCTGATGAATCCCAGCCCAGCCCCAGGATAATGCAGAACTACTTTCAAGCAGTTCAGCTGATAAATATATGCTCTAGCTCATAAATCCGCTCCTACAGGCAAGTTAGAAATCCCTCCAAGACAGAGTCCAGACTGTGGCTGTGTCTGTATCTCCCTGCTTCCATATCTAGCTTGTATTCGCCGATTTGCTCTCTGCCCAGCAAGACGTATGTGTGAGACAGAGATAGAGAAATACAGACAGTTGGAATGCGTCTTACTGTATGAAGAAGAGGAAGAGAAAGAGAGGGTGTCTACAGATGAAAAATACGAGTGTCCATGGTGGCGGGGTGTGGGAAGTTAGGGGGTGTAGTGTGGTGGAAGAATACTATTGGGGCTGGAAGAAATGGATTGCACGTGTTGTTAAGAAGGGGCTGTAGATTTTTGCCAGAGATGTTAATATTTTCTTGACTGCATGCCAAGGCTGGTGTATGCAAAAAATATGAAGAGAAGGAGACATTTTGTGAGAGAGAAATTGAGCACACGTTTATTCAGGGATATGTGCAGAGGAATTAATGGTCAGGGAGCTAATGCTCCCCCTTGCCTGACTTGTGTACCTCTGGCTCTGCAGCGCTGAGCCTATTTCTGCTTCCCAAGTTCTCTTGCTTTCTGGGAGGGCGAGTCATGCTGTTGGAATATGGGCATGATGTATGCAGACTGCACGCATCGTGCAAATCTGCCTTTCAGAAGCGGTGGGAAGACATGTTTGCTTCCCCAGATTTTTTACTGCTCTCAGCATCTCATTCCTTTCTGTTTGTAAGGGCTTCTGCTTTTATGGACATCAGCACAGGTTTGAAAGCTTTTCATTAAGCCAAAAATACCTCCAGCCAGGGCATGCAGCCTAGAAAGGACTGTTTCTAGAATTCTGTAGCTCACGAAAGTTTCTTTTTGACTGCATGGTAATGTACACAGAGGATATTTTACAAGATAATTGATTAAATTCTGTGTTTTGTATTTGTAACTAAGTGGCAGATTTTGTCTCGTGTCCCAGAGTAAATCCGCTGACTTGGGTGCATGATTTATGTTGGTGAGAAAGAATTCACAATCTGGCTGTATAGTTTATAACAAGGTGCAGCGGCTGCCTTTGCTACTCGGAAGGGTTGGTTGCCAAATGTCTGACAAAGTCTTTCTGGAAGTGCAGATGGTAGCAACGACAGCCTGGAATTAACTCACTCTTTGCTATAAAGTTTGCAATTTGTTATCAGCTCCTCTGGCTGTTTACTAATCCCTGACCATCAGACTCTCAGAGTGCAGATAACGTTCTGATGTCCAGCATGTGCATGCAAAGGCTCAGCCCAAGCGTTTTGCTGATGATGTACATGCTGCTGGGCTTCTCTGAACTTCTCAATACGGCTGCAGCTGCGTTGCTTCCAAGCAAATTAAGTGGCAATAGGCCTAAACATAATCTCTGTCATAGGTCTTGTCTCTGTGCAGAAGTTAGGGGATTTTAAAGTGGCTTCTTTTCATTTAGCCTGTGCCAAGAAAGTGATTTAAGATGGGCTGTGCAGGGGACTTGTGCCAATTTAGCAGAGTTTAAAAATACAGCTTGGTGCATGTGATAAAGTTAACCCAGGGCAAGTCAAGTCGCAGGCGGTCATGAAAGACTCAGACAGAAATGCGGCTTCTGTGAGTGACGGAGCCCGTACCGCCAGCGGCAAAAGTGCCCCTGAAGGGACCAAACCTGGTCACTTCCCACTGCTCACCTCCAGATGCACCAGCTGCTCCTCCAAGTGCCACCATGGCTCAAGCATTGCCTCTGTGGTCCCATGTTGAGAGCCGAGGTACAGCTCTGGCCCGTGTGTGCAGGTCAGGCTGCCAGCGAGCAGTGCTGGCCAGGCTTGTCCCAGGTGTGGACCATGCAGTCTCTTTAGTTGACTTTCCCCTTGAGGCTCAGTTCTCCAAGCCTACTAAGTCCAGCATGACAGCCCTGATTCAACACTGGCTGAGGCTGGGAGGCCTCAAATCTCCTTCCATCCCATATTTTCCTAGGCAATGGTTTCATTCACCCCCTCCCTGCACCCCATCCTTCACACCACTGGTTTTTATATTGATTTAACTCCATCTGTTTTGATGACACCACACCAGGAAGCTGGAGCTAGTGAAGAATGTCATTCTTTACCAGGAAAAGGGGAGAAATGAGGACCTGGATGAAGGCTCTGCTATGTCAGGACCCTTTGCCACTCCTGACATGGGGAATACGCTAAATTCTTGCAAGCAGATGTGTCCCAACTGTATCGAGTCACCTTTGTGGTCATCACAGCTATTCTTCTGAGCAAGAACCAGCACAGTCAGTCGCCAACAGTTGAGCTGTGGTGACAGCTCTGGTCACTCAGTGCTGTGAATTCCGGGGGGGGATCCAACGGGACTCTGATGGTTTGTGGCTGAGGGACCAATGCACGGTCTTGCCACAAGCATGACCCTAAGAAGGTCTGTCCCTGGCCCAGACTATGATAGTCTAGCCACCTGTTTCAGAGTTCAGAGCTGTTTTCCCAGCTGCTCGTACAGTGAATTAAGGCTGAGGGAAAGGGCTCCCGTCTGTTCCTCACACTTGTTTAGCCCATCAGGGACTTCGCTGGTCAGAATAGTTACCAGCCGGTCCAAGCTGGAAAGCATTTGCAGCTTCTCTCCTTACAGTATAAATGGGGATATTCTCTGTGTTTCATCAGAAATGTCTAAGCCTTTGAAATTCACCTCAGTAACAGGGTCTTCTACTGCTTGTCCAGAATATCCTCAGGACTGTTCATCCCCGTGACAGGTACTAATCCAGGGTGTTCTCCATTAGTAAAAATGGGAGAGACTTTTCCATGCTTCTGCAGTGTAGGGTTTGCAAAGAGAGACAGCAAATGGTGGCAGAGCACAGCCAGGCAGCTCCTGGCTGGCAGCAGAGTTGCTGCCAGACCCTGAAACCATGAGTTTAGCTGATTAATTTAGTGTGAATCCAGGGTGAATACAGAACAAAGCATTGTGCCGAAATCAAGCCCTGTGTGCTTTGGTTCTGTGCAAAATGAACCTAACCATGATACCAAAAGGTGGGTCCCACAGTCTGGAAGGATTGAAGTAGGAGATTGCTTTGCGAATGACGTTTTTTGAAAGTTCAGAAGAAAAGCACAAGGTACCACTTACCGGGGACTCTGTACTGCAGGGAAGTGTTTGAGTACCCATCATATTCACCTGAGGAAGGCATTAGAGGGGAGATTGGGCTGCAGTTCCTGGCTCTTAATGGATGTCTTGTGTCGCTCAATTGCCACAGTGGAGAGAAAAATCAGAGAAAATCATCCAGCTTTCCCCTCTCTCATGTAATCCACATTGTTTACATGGCAGGCTCCGCAGGGTGGTGCCTGCCTCTTTCTGTGTGCTCTGGCAGTGTTGGCGGGGAGGAGACCATGGCTCTCAGTGAGGGTTTTCCAGTGATACAAATTACCCATCAGAATCATGGATGCCCTCTTGGTGCCTTCTTACCATACATTTACTGATTAAAACTCATGTTGCTGCATTTTTCTATAATCTTCAGCACTGCTGCTGTAAGGGTCATCCTCCACATCAGGAGGACTCCCCCTGCCCGCTCCCCCGGCAGGGCTGCCTGCTGTGTGGGTGCAGGGCTGCGGAGTCTTTTGTGCTCAGACCCAAAGCTGATGTAGAAACCATTTTTTATACTTGTTGGCTGAGCCGCAGCCACCTCTGCCCTAGCAACAAAGCCTCACATTTCCAGCAGCGACATTCTCCTGTGTCTTACAGAGGCAGGAGCTGGCTTTGCTACCTCCAACTGCAGAAAATAATTGCCAGAAGGGCCCAAGGCAGGAGTTTCAGGCAAGGCAGACTTTACTGAACTCCTAGAAAGGATGCCCTTGCTTCTCAAGGGAGACTCGGCAAGGTGGTTCAGCTCCCCCTCATCCCCAAATTAGTTTGGGATTCCCACAGAGTGCGACTGATGAGTGATGGAGCTGCTGCTCCCTGCCCCTGCAGCGGATGGCTCCCTCCAGGAGCCAGCGCTGTGTGTTAGTTGGGTCTCTGCTGGTCCTCCAGAGTCGTTTTCTGCTTCCCTGTGGTCTCAGGCCAGATCTGTTTGCTGGCAGTGTTTTCTTTTGATGTGACATATACTCAACCCCTCAAATTGCCTGCTGTGGGCTCACTCCAAAATGTCAGAGGGCTCAGGAAGGATCAGCGGTTGATGGAGAACCCCACCACGGACACACAGGATCCCCACAGGGGCAGATCCCTCAGCATGAAGGACCAGCTCAGTCGCAGCTTTGAATGTTTAAAAAAGTGCATGAACCAGGGCTGGGTTAGGTAGGAGGGACTTTACTGAGGCTGCTAGTTTGGTAGACACCCCCTGCCCTTTGAACACAGGGGTACCAGTGCCCAAATGTCCCTGCCTGACTGGCCATGGGAGTCCCTGGAGTGCTGTGGCTGCTGTGGCCCCACGGCTGTGGCTTCGGCAGGGCAGGATCCAGGCTTGCTTGGGGAAGGCGAGTGGGAACACTGGGCACATTTCTCACATATGCCGGTTTTCCCACACCACCTAGTGGGAGCAGGAATCGCTGCCTGGCTGCTTTCTGCAGCATCTCCTTCCCCTTCTCTGGTAGGCACCTGCTTTTGGCCACTGTCGGGAGGGACACACATGCAGGGCTCCTTCTGTAACCTACATGGCCAGTCTTAAATGCTTCCATCTGTGCAGACCACTCCTGTAAGATCCTCTGCCCTTCATTTCTCACCTTGTCTCCTTACCATCACAGCTCACAAGCACAAGAAGCACGACACCTTGCAGCCCTGTGACACCGAGTACCCTGTTTTCTTGTATGAGCCGGCCATCAAGGAGACCAATGGGCTGATCGAGTGTGGAGATTGCCAAAAGTAAGAATTGCAGCTTCCCTTTCTTTTGAGGGCTCCCCAGGTCATGACAGCATGCAAGCCTTGTCACAGAGCCCACTGGTGATGACAGTAACCTGAGAAGAGTCCCCTGCCACTGTGCTCATGGCATGGCCACCGCCACATCCACAGCTGTGGCCAGAGAGAAAAGTTAAACAGCCATGCTGGAGAATGAGGAGGTGAAGTGACCAAGCTACCACTTCTCAATAAAAGAGAAAAAAAAATTAAAACCATCTGTTAATAAGCAGAGGTGACTGTTGAACGAGGGAAAGAGCATTTAAAAAAAAAAAAAAATATATATATATATATATATACACACACACATCTCTTTCCATTCCACAGATTTCAGAAAGGAGCTTTTTCTGTTTTTTCACATTTCTGGCAAAAGTTTTCTGCTTAGATTTTTCTTTTTTTTTGCAATGCTTTCAGCTTTCCTTTTCCTTTTTTTTTAATTTTCCCTTTATTCTGTTTTTCTACAGAAAAAAAAAAAAAAGCAGGGAAGGGGGGAAAAAGAAATGTTAAACTAAAAAAAAAATGAAAACACAGGTCCACTTTTTTATTTTCCATTTTCATTTTAAGAGAATGAACAGTCCAAAATAACAGCAAAGTCATTGTGAAAACAGGCTGTTTTCAGCAGTTGCGTAGCACCATCAGCAATCACGTGCAGAAAGGTGACAGAAGGATGAATTTCCACTGGTCCAGCTTTTCCTAACATCAGGCGTCCATACAGATCTGACTGGAATCCCTCTTTAAAAAAAAGAAAACAAAACCAAACCAATCCTACCTAGTCTGACTTCAGTCTTGGATCAACTGCAGGAAAGACTTAAAGGTTAGGAAAACAGCCTGCGCTACTCCATACGACTTAAGGAAAACCAGGCCTTGCCAAACGTTATTTTAGAAGAGATTGCAGATTTAGGGGCAACAAGGTGTTGTGTAGGTGCAATAAGCTCTGGGCCAATCCAGAGGAGCTGGGTCCCCCAAACTGCCCTGGTTGTGTGTTAAGCTGTTGCTGCACAGATCTCTGCCACCAACGCAGCCTGGAGCTGACCCCTCCTTGCTGTAGCTGCAGCCTCTGGATTCCAGGCGTAGCTCTTGTGCATCTTTCGTGCAGGTGATTGGGAGAGACACATGCTCTGTGGCACGTTAGCCAGTGGCAGGCTCAGGCGTACAGGCTTTCCTGATCATGTCTCACAAGCCCAGGTGGTTCCCAGTGGAGCGAGGGTAGGCTGCATGCTCCATCCTGGCCAAAACGTTGGCTTGCAGGTCAGTGCATGGAGCACTTTTATCCTGGTTACTGAATTTGTGCGTGGGTTAAAATCAGCTTGTCAGAGCTTCCAAAACAGTCATCAGCCAGGAACACTAATGAAATGGTTGAGCTGCAGTGTGTGACATTCAACACCTCTAAAAAGTGAATACAGAAATCCCGAGGCTAGAAGGCAGCCAGCCTAGGTGGGGAATAACCAGGGAGACAGGATGGTCCTCCAGTGCAGCCAGACTGGTTGGTGCAGTGGGCACATCCTCACAGACCTGCATGTCCAATCCAGAAGCCCTCTCCTTGGGCTGAGAGGTGCTTAGCAGGACCAGGAGTGCACAGAGGCACATACTGGCTGCAGTGTTGCAGCCTTGCCACCAGCACAGGCATGCCAAGCCCAACATCCCTGGCCTTCCCCGTGCCCAGCGGCCCCAGGCCAGCCCGCAGGTTCCTCGCCAGGGCTGTACGGCCACCCCATCCCCGGCAGCAGCACAGGCAGGTCAGCCTTGCTCTGGGCGGCTGCAGCCTCTGTGCTGGCAGAGGGCAGGCAATGCCTGCAAGGCATCAGGCTGGGGGGGAGGCGCAGGCTGGAGACATGCCCAGACATGTACAGCACCTTGCAGTGGCACCAGCACGCGTACGCTTGGACACGCACCCCCTGCCACTCCCCGTGCTCACCCAGGGGTGCCATAGACGTGCACGTGCCGGTGTGCAAACCCACAGTGACAGGCACATGCAGCCTCGCGAGCACAGAGACATGTCTGAGCTGCCTGTACACGCACACACACTCATGCCCAAAGCCCTGCACACGGCCAAAACACGTGCCTGCCCTCATCCCGCTCGGCCCATGCAAGCCCTCTGCCGCCTGCGCAACTGGGCAGCAGCGCTGCCGCAAGCCCTCACATGTAAATGCTTGCGTCTGGAGACATCCCCACAGGCACATGCTGGTGCTTGTCACCAGCCCTTCTCTGTAGTCTGCTTGTCCAACAAGGAGGGGAAGGGGCAGAAAAAATTGTGGCTGCAAAGCGAAGCTGCGTGTTTTTCGTGGCAGTAGGCAAGACCAAGCACCAGCTGGTCAGTCCCATCACACTAACGTAACATTGCTACTGGGACCCTCCATTTCCCACTCCAATAACATGAAATTTAACAGAACTCTGCTCCTTGCAGGACCACATAGTACATACATCCTTGGATTGTATAAGTATATGCATAAATATATGTTGAACGGGCATTGGCACACCTCTGGATGAAACCAGGCTTTCTCAGGTGTCATCTGCTGTGGCATGCTGCCCCATTTGGAAAAGGCTTGTGTCGGGTTTTGTTTTTTGGTTGGTTTGTTGCATTTTGGGTTTTATTTTGGCTTTTGTGTATAGCGTGGAGTTGTAAATCTGAGCCAGTTTGGAGCATCCTGAGGCCAAAAAAGTGTGCTAATGCCACCTCCCTGTGCGTACAGCTGCTTGCTGTGTCTCTCCTGCTTTCTGCTGACATCATATTTCCAATGATCTCTGGGGGTTTTGTTGATTTCTTTGCTGTGGGCTGGGTGATGCCAGGGCAGCTGCTCTGGCACTGCAGCGAGAGATGTGCTTTCTCCCACCTGCTTTTTCTCTTGCAGGATGTTTGTGGCACAGCAGATCACCAGCAGTAACCTGCTGCTCGTCGTCACAGATGCTGCCTGTGACTGCAGCATCTTCCCACCTGTCCTGCTGGATGCAAAAGAGGTCAAATATATCCTTCCACACACAGCAGAGACACACCACTCCACAGGCCCTTTCACCTCTGTGTTTGCTAGGGTGTGAAACGTGCTCCTGTGGCAATTGCCATGGGCATGGTGGGCAGTGACTGACTTGTGGTACAGCCAGGGAGAGAGACATGGAGCAGGTGGGGTTGCAGTGCCGTGGAGAGGAGGTAACAGTTGTGCCTTCCAGCCCCACAAGAGGAAGCCAGCCTCCACTGGCCACACTGTCAGATGTGCTGTACAGGGTGAGGGTGGGACAGGCCAGAGGAAAGGCTCAGTGGCGGGGTGGGTGCAGCTGGGCTGGCTCCCCAGTGCTGCTCCCAGGTACTTCTGTAACTCATCCCTGCTGGGTCCTCATCCCTTGCTCCTCATAAGGGCAGTGATGTGGTGCAGCTTGTCACTGTGAAGCTGAGCCCTGCCCTGGCATTTTGGCCACTTCAGCTGCCCGTCGTTCCTTGCTGTCTTCTAGTGCTTGGAGAAGTCTCCAGCCCATGCAGAGTGACCTGCCCTTCCCTTATCCTGCCTGCTCTATCTCTCAGGCTCTGCAGTTACACCTAGACAACTTGCATCAAACCCTGTGGGTCTGTGCAGCACTCGTCTCCCCTCCCTGCTGCTGCTGCCAGTGTCCTTAACAGCCTCGCACATAACGCTTCAGTGAAGTGTGAACGGATGCGGTCCCAGAAGCTGAGGCGGCGGCCGGACACGTGCCATGCATTTCACCCTGAGGTACCCTGGGGCAGCGCGGGAGGGAGGGAGGGAGAGCACACGGCTGGGTTTCGCCATGGGCATGCCTGTAGCCATGCACACACCTCCTCTTGCACCCCTGCGCTGTGTGTACCACATGCCCATGCTGCTGGCTGGACCCAGACACAGCCGTGTGACTCCCTAAGGGGCTTCCTAGCAGGAGGACGGTCACACTAGTGACACCTGGGAAGGACTTGAGCTCAGACATCGCAGGGTTGCTGGGTTTCTTTGGGGGTTCACCTGCTTGAAGAGGCCCGATCCCTGTAACTAGCCCTTGCAACCTGGGCTTGGTGCAGCCAGGCAGCTCTCCCGCCCCGGCAGGCTGGCAGGGGTTTAGTCTGGGCACCTTCACACAGCGTACAGGACAGCCCAGCTGCCTGTCCCTGCACCATGGGGCCCGGAGCAGGCACAGCGACCTGCTCATGGGCAGCAGACTCTGGAAGGAGCTGCAAGAGGGACCTGCTGGCAGGAGCTGATCCTGCTGCAGTCTCTGAGGCCAAGGGATGGGGCTCAGGGTGTGGGGCAGAGCATGGTGAAAGCCAAGGGGGCGAGTGGCTTCCTAGCTTGCAGGTGGCCACCATGGCCCACAGGCATCAAATAAGTCCCTTCCTTTGCACCTGGTGATCCTTCCTTTTGGCCACAGGCATTGCTCCCCCTTCCAAAGGCGAGTAGCGGGCTCCTTTCCCTCTGCCGGCAGCCGCCCTGGCAGTAAGCAAGCTGATGCCTTCTCTCCCATTTCCCAGGAAAATGCCCAAGACTGCGGTGGCACTGCCGAGCTGTCTGTCTCACCGATGCTGCTCCTTCTGCCCCTGGTGCTGCTCCTGCGGTGACGCTGCCCGCAACGCGCCTTATGCGGCAGAGAACCGGGAGGACTGGGCTTCTGCTGGCCCGAGCGGCAGGAGGGGAGCAGGGGAGAGTGCAGCCCATTCTGGGATGCCCACTGCAGCTCCCTGGGGAGACAGAGCGTTAACGACGTGGCACAGCACATCCTGCATCCTCCGCCACAGGGTCCAGCGTGGTGCCGATGGTGGAAGCTGCCCCCTCCTTGACAGCCTGCAGCAAGAGGCCCGTGCAGGACCCTGGCACACCACCTACTGAGCTGCACCCCCCAGCCACTGGCTCACAGCCAGGACAGCCAAGGTCATTGGCATGGATGGCTTTTCATCGTCAGCTGCCTCCCATGGAGCCACTTCGGGCAGCTAGCCCCGGGATGCAGAGGGTTCCGTGCGGCAGAGAGCCTTAGGAAAGCAGGGGGGCAGGGTACACCGTCTGCCTGTCCCTCAGTGGGAGCTGCCAGGATTTTGAGCACCTGGGTCTGGAGCAGCCCAGGCACAGCCATGCCAAAACAGGGCCCTTAGTGGTTCCCAGCAGGGAGGCAGCATCTCCTGGTCTTGGGGGTGGTCCTTGACCAGGACCCCAGGGGCAGGACATGGCACCTGACCTGAACTGCCATAACTGAACACCCAACCAGACAATGGGAGGTAGCACAGCGTGACTCCTTAGCTGCAGCTACACCAGCTCTGCCGAGGAGGCCCGCTGCTAGCACAGCATCCAGATTCCTGTGTAGATGTGAACTTACCTCTGCGAAGGGGTTACATATGACCCACCAAAAGAGGAGGTACATTTCCCACTGCCTGCTAATTTCACTGCAGAAGTGGCTAAGAAACGGGCGCTTTTCCCCCCAGAGCAGTGCCGCCCTGCTCATTGAAGATGCCCTTGGTTGTCCCAGGGCAAGCAGCCCTGAGCCTGGCATTTCCAGCTGGTGGGCATGGGCTGTTTCTCACAGAGCTTTATGGACCACAGGTGGGGAGCATCGATTCCCTCCCCTGCCCCCCTTTTTTTTTTTTGTATGAACTGCTCCATACCTCTCGTTAAAAACAAATATATGGTATATTCTAAACAGATACTTCAGCTTCAGCATGTCATGTTTGGTGCAAATCGCAGCCCTATGCTACATCCCAGAAACCCCTCTCTCTGCCAAACACACAGGGACAGGGTGCTGGTGGAGGGACTGCAAACGCAGCTGCAGTGGCCTGGCCATCCCCCCACAAAATGGGGGTGCCAAGAAGAGCTCCTGGTCTCTGTGCTGCTGTTTTTACCAGAGCCACGGGAAGAAGAGCCTCTGGTGGCGCAGCACAAACACCGTGAACCAGCCAGCTGCACACCACAGCTCTCTGTCACTCTCTGAAGCAGGGTGGGGGTCCTGATGCTGGCAGGGTACATGCCAGGAATATGGATGCCACAGCCAACGGCTACAGACAGAAACGGGGTCTCACCTTGAGCTCTGCACCATCCCCACCTGTAGCACCCAGCACCTGTGGGTACACCATGGCTGCACCAAGGGAGCAGGCTAGCAGCCCAGCAAGGCAGAACCTTGCCCTGGCCTCCTCTGCCCAGTGGGCCACTGTGGGAGCCTCTTGCACTGCTCTGGGCCCCCTGAGAGCAGTGTGACTCATCACACCAAGCTGCCACCTCCTGCGGGACAAACGCCCACACCCTCCTCGCTCGCTGCCCGACGAGCAGCGCTGCCCTCCATGTGTGCTGGCCCTGCGCAGCTGCGGGGCTCCTTACTGAGCCCACCAAGCCACCCGCTCCTGCAGCCACCGCTGCCAGCGTTAGACCCACATGCAGTTGCTGAAAAGGGCAGTTTTGTGTTTATGGGAAAGAGCTTTATCCTCACACCAGGGCTGTCCCCTTCCCCAGACGAGCAGGAGCCCACAAATGCACCCCTGGTGTGCTAGGGTCAGTATGCTGCTTCCTCTTGCCACTAGTGTCACCTGATGCTAAGGGGACAGTACCGGTCACAACCAGGTCCTGGCAGGGACCTTTCAGAGCATTACAGCTCCTGCTGTGGCTGGTTTTGCCTCGCTGGAGGCAATGTTCCGGCAAAGAGGAGAGGAACAGCTGCGGTACTGGAAGTAAATCTGGAGATGGAGATGGTTTCCAGGCTTCAGATGCAGTGACCTTATCAGAGCCAGAAGCAGCCAAGGAAGACGAAGGCAGTGCAGAGGGAAAAGGGGCTGCTGTCAAGGCTGAGGAATCAAGAGCTGCTCACAGACGGAGGAGCCACCAGCTCAGGGCATCCCCTGCTGGCTGGCACAGCTCCCCCAGTTCGGTGTGCCTGCCCTTGGTGCCTGCCCTCCTGGGGCACCCCTCTGAAGGGTGACCTCCCTGTCAGAAAGGATTAGCAGTCCCATCTCCAGTCATCTTAAAAAAAGATACGCAAAAACACATTGCCCTGCTGCATATGATCCATACTTGATTTCAGGTGCATTAATCCACAATAAACAGTCCTGTAAAGAGACCTGCACGGAGACAATGAATATGTGAATTATACCTGGCTTAGTTAACTCAGCAAATTTGCACATAGGTTGTAACTGGGAGGAATAGGATAGGGGTGAGAACGGGATTATTTCTTAAATCAAAAAATAAGGGTGAAGGTTTGCCCTGACTTAAAACCTGAGTGCACACTGGGGACCAGGCTGCAGAGTCACTCACACCATTGCACACCAAGTGACAAGCAGCTGCAGTGAGCAGCAGGAGGATGGACTTCTCCCTCCACGCAGCTGGCACTGGGGTGCACCCGGCTAAAGCAGAAGGAGCCGGCGCCTCCATGCTGGGGCTCCTCGGGCACCTGTCAAGCAGCGAGAGCCGGGCTGTGGGCACGGCTGGCTGGTTCAGCTGGGCTGGCAGTGGATGCTGAGCACTCACCTCTGCCTGCGTGGCTGAGCCCTACAGATCGCAACCCAACCCTCCAGCACGTGCTGCCTCCTCCAGCGCTCCCCAGCTGCCCCCCAAGTGCCCCTGTGCCCTGCAGCAAACAGTTCCCCTCCCACCCATGCTGCAGGGCTTGAGCTGGGGATTGGGGTGTGAAACCAGACAGCAACTAATAGTCAAGAGATGCTCTGGCGTGTCTCCAGAGGAGAGTGGCCCCTGTGGGGGGGCAAGGGCGAGGCATGACTCCACAGGCCCCCACCACCTGAGCTGAGGCTGCTCTGGGGGTGCCCCAGTCCAGGGCGCCGCTCCCCAGCCTCTGGCTGCAGGGCTGTGGGGGGAGACATCTCCTTGTGCCTCCTCACTGGGCTGTACCACCGGCTCCCACTATGCCCCCACACTTGCACCCAATGCTTGATAGGGATGTCCTAAGCATCACTACTCATCCAGGTCCTGTACAGGAGGATGGAGAAGACCCCAGGGTCCCTGGGAAGCTTCAGCAGCACCACTTGGACAGGGCCAGGCACCCCTCCGCAGGGGACTCCTTGCTGCCCAGGGAGGGAGTGTGGTTTATAGGCCCATTCCTGGGCTCACTGCAGGAAGTGAGGAAGAGGGGAGCTTCCCTGCCCACCCCCCGCAGCTGCCCTGGAAACACCGGTGGGTGTGCTCAGCCACAGCAGCTCCCAGGAGGCCCATGCCAGTGCTCCCCAGGGGACCCAGCATATCCATGCTGCAGCACCCAGTTTTGCTACAGAAGCTCCTGCTTCTGTCCATGAAGTTTGTCTTAGCCATTACAAGGCGAACACAGACCTTTTCTTCCTATAGTGCTGTTGATCCACAGTGGGATGAGCTGCACCTTGGTACGGTTTTAGCCTTGGAAAGCAAATGGCTTGCTTGTTTCTTGCCAGCAAAGCAGAACCCAAGCACATCTACCCATTTCTGGTCTCCAGCATGGCATTAAGCAAATTCCACCATGTGCTCTTCTCACCTGGCAGAGATGGCGGCTCATGGCCCTGCAGTGAGAGAAAAATCCCCAGGAAGAGCTGCTGCTCTAGCTCCCAACTTTTTCAGCCATGTGCTGGGCACAGCAGACAAAAATAGGTCAGCAAAAACAAACAGAGATCTGAGGCCAGAGGATGTGACCAGCAGCAGAGCAGCTGTGAGAGGAGCCATCTCTCACTTCCAGCTGAGCAGCATCCTGCTACCATCCTGATACAGCACTATAAATCACAGCTGTACCTCCTGCAAGATCCCATCCACCCCCATAAATGTGCAAACTGCAGGCATCAGGGTTTACTCTATTAAGGCAAGACACTTGATGGGAGGAAAGTCCTAAGCGGTCCTCTGCAGTGAGGGGTGTCTGTCAGACCCACCCAGCCACATCTGGCTGCCACATAAATCAGGGGCTTCACAAGCCCTAAATCTGCAGCCAATTTCCTCCCAGGCAGGTGGAAAGGGAGTTGGGAAGAGACCTGAAATCCCTCTGTTACACTCCTTACAGGCTTCAGAAACACCCCACCGCAGGCTGAGGTAACCCTGGATCCCTCCTGAATGCTGTGGTGGGCATAGAGGGAGTCTGAGCTGTGGGCAGCGACACACACCTTGCACAACATCATGTACACATGCCCTCCCGTGACTCACGCCTTGGGACAGAGCAGACAGATGACTGGATGACTAGACCTTCGAGTATGGCCAGACAGGGATGACTTCATCCTACAAAATAGTAGGAAAATCAGCCCTGGATTTACAGCAGCTGTTTGCAGCTGGGAGCAGGCACAAAAGCAGCAGCTTTTCAGCAGGCTGGCCTGAATTGGCTTATACTTAGCACAAGCCTGGCACATTCTGGGCTGCGGATGGCAGCGGTCGCAGCAGAGCCACATGCTCCAAGTGGGTTAAGGGGGGGTGCTCTTCTCTGCCACAGGGAAGGACCAGTACCATAGTCTTGCTTGTTTTTTGCATACCTCTCATACTCGAGCTCCTCGGGAGTATTTTCCAGGATGCTTTTTCTGCTGGTAAAGCCCAATGGTACTTTCAGCACAGAAACCCTGGGCTCTCACAGGCCTCTGCTTGCAGGGCAGGGGGGCCGAGGGCAGCCAAATGCAGCATGCACTTTTGCACAAAGCAATTTTTCAAAAGCAAGTGGGGAAGGAGCGGTCCCATGCGCGGAATGATTCCATCATCAGCTGGACCCTCGCTGGAAGGGGCTGCTGCTCCCATCCCCCCTGGACACTTGGGAGCTCCCTCATCCCTTGGCACAGACTGTTCCCCAGGCCTCTGCCCTGCCCCAGCTGCAGGTTCCCTTAGGCCATCTCTGCCTTTACACCTTCTGTCACTCAGTCAGCAAACACTGCTGTTGTTACCTGCCATGACATCAGCCACAGCAACGCTGCTCGTCATCAGTGCGTGATGCAAACTGTAGTATCACCGCTTGAATGCCACCAAGCATGCTTCTTCAGTAAATACCTTGTGAGCCCTGCAGGAAATTCCATCAGCTCTTCCTGCTTTGCTTGCTGCTGCCACCTCAAATTTTGGCAGCCCCAGCATGCTGCCTTTCCCCCGGCAGGCCCCTCCCAGCAGCAGGCGAGTGCACTGAGCCCTGTCTTTGCCTTGGCAGAGCCGAACAGGGACAGGGGCGTCGGGCAGCCGTCACTGTCCTTCCTGCTGGCATTACGAGGAGCAGTGCCTGCGTTGCACAGGGATGCACACAGGTGCTTCCTTGGCCCTCCTCGAGGAAAGGCTGCCAGCCTTCCTGGAGGCCACCATCACACCAGGGGTTGGCCTCTCCCAGGTGGCAGGGGACAGGGAGCTGCCAGGGAAGCCCCCACAGCGATGAGAGCAAGCACGCCAATGCTGTAAGTCACACGCTAGCCAAAGTTGTTCTTGCTCATCTAAATTTCAGCCAGAAGTGGCTTTCTTCAGCACTGCACAGACCCCCCAGCCCCCAGCAGCAGGGGACTGGAGCCTGCTGTCACCCCCATCCTGCCCGGCTCCAAGGGACACAGTATTGCTTTCAAAACTGGCAGGAGGCTCCCTGGCAAAGGCAGCAAACCCAGCCCAGCTGCCCCTGCAGGCAACAGGACAGGGGAGCTGGGCCAGAGCCAGGGCAGAGCCCCGGGCCAGCCACCGCGGCCAGGAGCAGGCACGGGGGTGGTGGCAGCAGCTGCTCCCTCCCGGGAGGGAATAGTTTCCCATCCCAGCAGCAGCTGCCACCCCATGGCCCTGCTGCAAGTGAGGGGAAGCTGCCCCAGTGTCCAGAGTTTATTTTCTTCGTAGTAGCTGGTACAGTGCTGTGTTTTGGATTTAGTATGAGGATAACGTTGGTAACACACTGATCCAACATTAAGGCAGGCTGCAAACCATACGCACAGGTTCAGCCTGGTTAGAGATAAAAACAAAAGATAGCTGCTGGAGCTGGTTTGGGTATCATTTGCCTCTGTTAGGGAAACATCACCGCTCTGGGAACCCAGCCAGGCCCATGGTTTTCCCATCTCATTTACAACTAGACCGGTTCAGTTTTTATGCCAACTGTGAAGAGCCTCTGTGCCCAGTTTTACCACGACAGAGATGAAGCTGCTAATAAGCAAGATCATTGTGAATCTCTAGTGCAAACATTTCCCAGCTCAGAAACAGCAATAGCTCTGTTGTTCAAACATGAATTTTACTAGAGGAGAGAAGGGCAAAGGCAAAGCTCCTGGAAATGCCAGAAGACTGAGCTGGCAAACCATCCCTTTGCACACACACAGGAGTGCTAGGCTCGCATCCCGCCATCCCTCCCCAAGCAGCCTACCTTCCTGATGGTGAACAATGGACCAGTTACACTGTGGTCCTCTTGCAGCAGCTGAACCGCAGCACTGTCCAGGTGATGCTGGGCAGGTGGTTTCCTCATGCGCTTCTCCTACATTGCTCATTGTTAAAATAGCTGAAGATGATCAGGTGTGACACACTTGATGTTGCTGTGAGTTCAAAGCTGGCATTTCTTCTTCATAAAGAGCAATACGGACCTAGGAATTAACACACATCCTCTCCAAGGAGTGTATCTTTTTAGGGAACTTCATTCAGAGCACATCAGTGCCCAGCACTCCTGGAAATCAGCCTGGAGAATTTCAGCTTGGGCACTCCAGACAAATATAGAAGCATTGACCAACAGGAGAGTTTGGTTCAAACAAATCGCTTGATACCATAAAGGTGGCAAGGAAAAGAAAGGGAAAACAGAACTCAGTTTTGCAGGGAAGCCTGTAATAGCTTGAACTAACCCAAATTCAGCTCCTTCATCCTAATGATATGCTTCATTTATTTCCAGTTAATGTCTGGCATTAGATGTTCACCTTCATCGCAGCACTTTAACCCACACTCAAGACAAGTTCACCCTTTGCAGTGAACGGAGCAAGTAATTCTTGGGAGAGGGCTAAGCATGGCCACAACTACAAGCAGAAAAGGTAGGACATACAATTTTAGCCTCCCTAAACAACTTTGAGTACCACTCTGCTTTCTGAAAACAGAATAAACACAATTTATATTTAAAGCAGTAAGTTTCTTTTAGTGTAATAAGTGGGCAATCTGAGGCTGATCTTCTCCACGTTCGTTTAATTTGCTTTGAATATTAAAAAAAAATTATCTATCCTGAGACCTCAGGCTGTCACAGGTCATTTACTGGAACTGGCTCTCTCAGAAGTCACTGCAAAACATGTATCTTGAGTCAAGTAACTGATAAACAGCACAGCTGTAGATGCCCAGACTCAGTGTGAGCCAACACAAGAGGAGGATTAGGCGTATCTTGCCCAGGCAGCTCACAGATGTTTGCTGACAGCCAGGGAACAGCAATGAAGGAGCAGAAGGCCCCACTCCCTCCCCAGCCAAAACTCACTCCTTCCCACCCCTGACGGCTCTTAAGCTTGCATACCAGGAGGAGACAATCAATTCCTTACACGGGTACAAGCTAGGAGGCATTTCCTCTACACCAGGTATTTAACAGCTCTTCCCAATCTCAACTCACCTAAAAATTCACCCACAGCCACCAAGGTCTCCAGCACCCACCCTCTTCCCGCTGCCCAGCTCTTGCTCTTCCACCCTCAATCCTTCTTGTCCATTTTCTCCTTGCAAACTCTCACCTCCCAGCGTTTCACCTTTGGCTTTCCAATACTGTCCATAAATCAGAGTTTCTGCTCCTTCTACCACACTCCACCCAGTGTGACTCCTTAGCCAGCTTGTTCCTTTACCTGGTCTGCCTGTTAGCCCCTGGCACCCAACCTGCAGTTTTAAGAGAAAGCCCTTTTAAACCTTGGAGCAAGGAAGGGGACAGTACACGTGGTCTGCCCCAAAATCTGCAAGACCAGGAACTGGAAAACTGAGCTGCTGAAAATTACTGTCTCTAAACATGCAAAAATAGATAACCTTTGAAATTACAGCTAGCCTACGTTCAGAGGGGGGGCTTGGGGGAATGGAGAGAGACACCAGACAAAGGCTAGCCATCCCCAAGACCACCCTGCAGCTTTATGCTCTCACTCTACAACACAGATCCAGCTAAGCTTTCCAAAACAGATGAAACTTGGCAGTAACATCAATCCCACTTCATCAAGTTAGTTTTAGAATATGGCAGAGGTCAAAAACAAGCAGACATGGGACAGGATACATGTTGTCTCAGACTTTTTGTTCTCTGCAAGTTCAGAATAATTGTACATCATGGGAATTCTTATGACAAGCAGCTTCATGAAGTGGTGGCACGAGACACACCTAACACTCTCCTTCCCCCACACCACTGTCAGCCCTGTACTACAGCTGGCAACTCCATTGGGCATCAAATAAAAGTCCAGACTTTGGTAAAACAAATTTCCCCTCAGGATTAGCACTTAACTAAGAGGCAGCACAGTCCAAAGACAACTTTGCTGTGATGCTTACAAGCACAAGACAGTATTGAAATCTTACATCAAGACTAGGCACGTACTTGATGTGAATTACAGACATCAAGAGGATGCCACACAGCAGAACTAATGTTTCAGTCACACAAAGTCTCCCACACACTGGTTTTTGCTCGAGGAGGCATACAGCAAGCATCGGTTCAACACAGGTAAACGAGCCTTCAGGTATCAGTTTGGTTTCTGCACCAGCTGAAGTCTTTTACCTACAAAGCATTGCCTGTAAGTGTTGGGAAGAAAGAAAATGACAGCAACTCTTTCAAGCTTCACACACAGCGTGAAAAGACCCAAACTAGACAATAATCCATTTGGTTCTTTTATTAGCAGAAGTTAAGAATACAGCAAGTAATAAGATCCCATCTTATATGGAACCATCACCAGAGTCCCCAGCCATCAAAACCCCAGAATGTGCTTCATTGCTTCCAACAGTAAGCAATTTTTAAAAAGAAATATACTGAACAAGGCCACTATTTAATGGGGAAGGAAAGAAGCTGTAGGTCCTAACTATTCTATGGCAATAACCTGCACACAGAGCAAGCAAGCCTCTGACTGCTGAGAGTAAGGCATTCAGGTGCCAACCTGGGAAGAGTTCTCAGCAAGAGCTACAGAAAAGTGCACAGCTAGGTTGTTTTTATTGGAACACACAAACTTCTTGAACAGAGAGACTGACTGGGTAAAGAACAGCAGGTGGAGTACTGTGTTTTTGTAATAGTTCTGTGCTGCGTAGGACCAGGTTACAATCACCCTTCAAGGAGTGAACATGGGATGATCCAGGATGGAGACTGCCACTTCTGCTGGTACTGTTACAGAGGCATCCCAAAGTGCCTTACAGATAACTCTGATTCTGATATGTACCATCATGCTTTGCTCAGACACCAATATACTTCCTGCCAGGCAAATCTACATCTTTGACCAGGATGCCAGTGCTATTAGCCCTTACATCCAAGTTAATACTGCTCTTTACTTCCTTTTAGTACCACACAGACCTATGATAAACTACTTCTGGCCCTACAGGCATCCAGTGTAGTGATCCTACTGAGAACACATCCCTCTAAGCTTGCAGACTCTGCTGCAGCACCTCTTTCTGAAGCTGACCTTGCTCTCAGATGCTTTACAAAGACTCTATTCAAGGGGTGAAGCCTTAATAATTCAGTCAACCTTAGGAAGGTGTTCTGCTTCTACTTGACTCCATTAGGCAAAGTAACTCCCCAAAACACACTCCTCATGATACTCAAGGTAGGGGAAGGTCTTTGCAATCCACAATTTTCTCTTGAAGAAACGTCAGACTTGCAGAAGTCTTAAAAACAAACTCATACACAACAAAAAAACCACCCTTTACTTTCCTTCCCTGTGAAATACAGCATTTTATGAGCTGTTTAACTCATCTGTGAGAAAGGTAATTGCTCTGAATTTCCAACTAAACACTCCAAGCAATACCTGTGCCATAACAAACAAAACGTTCAAGTTTCATCTTACAACTTCAAAGATTCTCCTTCAGTCTGGCTTCTGACTGGGCTCCAAAGATCAAACTACATCAACTACAAAGAGAAGGGTATATGCCTCCCCTTATATAGGGGTGCATCTGCTCCACAGCAATCCAACTGAACTCTTAGTTTTACGTTTAAGAAATACCAGCAGTCCCATTGCTAAAGCACAGATGGGAAGCAGACCTAAGGAAAAAATAAAAAAAAAAAAAAAAAGAAAAGGAACTGCATTGGGCTGATCATGGATTTTTCCTCTTAGAAACAAAAACCTGCAAACTCCCTTGGCATATGGAGCCTGACGCATGAGAAGGTAATGTGCTTGAGGTCTGCAGTAACTGTTAACTCCAAGTCCTGGAGCACACAGCTTTCTCTTACCAGCCCATCTTAACCCCACCTCTGTTTCCTCTCACACACTCAACGATCTTTTGACAAGTGTATTACCATGACTTGTTCAGACAAAACAGAGCAGGCCCGCAAATGGCAACCATCTACTCAATGGGGGCCTTTGGGTACAGGCAGGCACTGATGGAGTTGGACTGTTTACCATTTCATGTGCAGTTATCCCATCGTGCTGCGCTTCATGTGATGAGAACCAAACCAACTAACTGTAAGATCCACTATCCAGAACTACACAGGCCACACAAACTTGGAAGGCAGCTGTCCCACACACTTAGGTAGGGCACAGATGTATCTTTCAAGCTGCTCAAGTAAATAAACTTGCTAACACTGAGACCTGGATGACAACACAATTAATCCAGCCTTCACTACCCTTGTGTACATGTACTGAACCTACTCCAAGTGCTGGCCAGGACCCCACATTGCCCAGGGCATGCTGGCCACCAGGAAAACCTGCAGGGCCAACATGCCTAACTCCTGGGAATTTTACCTGGTCCTCCTGCAATCATTTATTTTGTGCAAAATTGAAACAGTGTGTGGTACTTGCATGTTGCATTCTTTACAAAAACCCTTTTCCCCCCCACCCATTGTTTAAAACATTTATATAAATTTTATTTAAACAGAAAGTTAGAAATCTTATTTACAATTTGTTTTTCTCCCAAAAGAGCATCTAAAATCAACTCCCAAACCCTCCAAGAGGATATAAATTTAACCTTGATTTTTTTTTTCTTAAAAAAAAAAGGAAACTGCTAAGCTATCCCTCCCCAGTTCTACAAATAAATATGGCATTGAACAGAAGCCGATTTGGAAAGGGTCCTCTGTAGCTCAATCTGTAGATCCCAAGAATAAGTTAGGGTTTCAGAATTTCCTGGTCTTCAAATTGATTCATTCCATTGCTTGAGGTATAGAACTTGTCTTGGTTAGTCAGAATCCCCATGAAGCTCCGTGTCCCATCAGCTGAAACATGGATTCTTCTTAGGTATTCATTTTGCTAGCCTGTATGCTTCAACCGCACTTGCGGTACTGTTTTGGTTACGATCTTGGGCTGAAGGCTGGTTTTACTGCATCCCATCTTCCTCTGTGCAGCCTCCTCCAACTGTGAAACGGAACTCCTGGAGATTTGAAACTCCATGGAAGTGCACAAAAGCACCAGCCACTACAAAGACGTGAAACAGCTGATGGGAGTGGAACTGCAGAAAAGAAAACACTTCTGTTCAGCCGGGGTACTTTCGGTTCTAGCACTACCCTGTTTCCAAAAAAGCCACACATTCAGCTGAAGTACACAGTAACACGTAGCAGTACCTCAAACCACAAGCTGCAAAGTTCTCCAAGTTGTGTATTGAAGTCCATCCCTCTCCCATCATTAGCAAAATAATCAAATCCTACACACACACACACTTCTTTCAGTCATCTTAACCAGCTGGTCAATCAACAAATATGCTACATAAATGCTACAGCACCTCTTTGTGAAGGGACAAGGATAATTCCAGAGCTTTGAGCAAAAGGCTTAAAGCAGGACACTTAAAATTAGTTTCTCCACAACACACAGGTGGTTTATTGGCAAAAAGGGCTCTCGTACAGCTAACATACAAACTCTGCTCTGGTCACAAGCACGAGTTTTGCTAAGTGGATTTTAAACATTATTTTATTTCTCTGCCACAGATAAACAGAACAGAAAAAAAAATGTATTATATTAAAACTTAGAAACAACCAGATGTTCTGAATGAATGCCCTGGATGCTATTGATTATAGTACAGCAGAATGAAAACCATAAGGGAGCTAACATGACAAAGCATGCCCTCATTTGAAGGCAGCCATACCAGTATGGATAATGCTCGTGAAAAATTTCTACAGATGTGTATTTGCAGGCTCCATGGGAAGCTTGGAAAAGAGCTGGTGGTACACCAGTGCTTTTGGAGCCTAGCTCATTATCATAACAAGGCTTTGTTTGGTCATTTAAACAGACCTAGCAAACTGCTGCCATGCAAAACCATTCAAACAACCCAGGCCTCATTCTCACTTCTGGTTCCCTTTAGGGGCCTTAAACTACCCTAGTGGAAGTACAGTGGCCTTCCAAAGGCCCACCTTCCTCTCATCTCTACTCTTGCTCACCGATTTCTTTCTTTACATCTTCCCCACACACTTCCCCCTCCACAGTCTTCATGAGCCTTTCCCTCACACCAAGTTTCACCCACCCACCTGCTCACCCCACTCTCCCTTCTTCTGGGCCACAGATCCCTCCAAAGTCTACAATCTCTATCCAGCATTTTCACGGGCTGCACAAAATGAGAAGCCAGACATGGTGAAGATGCCAGAGAACACACTGAACATGAGAGAAATACCTTGCTTCTGTGCAGAGTAGTGCACAGTTAAGGCATGTGTTTGCAGGATCCTCAACACACACAAAAAGGTTCACAAAGTTGCTTACCCATCTACTAAAGCCATCTAGTGCATGTGCTGGGTTGAGTTTGCACACCAGCAGTTACCTCAGACCAGCAGGCACCAGGTAAGCTGGGCTCAGAGAGCCCACAGCTGTTTGGCCCCTGAAGACCTATGCTTCTGGTGCAGCAGTTTGATACTTGCAATAAGAAAACATTGACACAACATCCTCCAGCCTCAAGGGGAACAGCTTTCACGTTGGTCTCCTCATCCAGTCATTCTGTAGACTCACCCAGATGTCACACTTGCCAGGGAAGAATCTCTCCGGGATGCGGGCAGCATATAGTGCAGCACCAGTGATGTACAGGCATGCCATGAGTGCCAGCCAGCCTATCTGCCCCATTGTGGCTGCTTTCAGGAGCCCCTCAGAGATGACAAAGTGCAGGGTGGGAATAACCCCACTAAGACCCAGACCTAGAAATACTCCTGGGAGGTAAAGAAAATGTGGGAGAGTCAGGTTTGAACACAGTGGCGGTAAAGGGAGACAATGAAAACATAAAAGCTACGGAAAGAAAACAGTATTTGCCAAAGCAGCAGAAAGGTGACAACTCTTGAAGCTGGAGGTCCCCAGAAGCACTTTATTGGAAAGGAAGTTGAAGAATGCACAGACTTCCTTCATATACCAGAAGCTACTTAGTTACATGTTCGAGCAGATGCTGAAATATTTCATTTACGGCTTGCCTTTGCCAGCTTTAATGTACACTAAATCAGTTGCACATCTTGGACTGCAGAGGGCACTGAGACTACACAAACTATGTCTCATTTTACCATAATCTCTCAAGCGCAAGGCAAGGAGAGACAACAAAGAGATTATTTATCTTATACTGCACAAGTAGTCCTAGGAAACAGAAAAGTAGCATCTGCGGATCATCTGATCTGCCATATATGAGAACACATTTTATTCTTTTAGATTTTATCAGCAAGTATAGATATCTTGTAAAAAAAAAAAAGGGCGGGGGGGGAGGGGGTGTGTGTGTGCATGGAATAATCATGTCCCATCCACAGATTTTAAGTTTGGAAGGCTGAACTCTCTGCTAGTAAACCTATAGCTTGTCCAGGAAATCTAGATTTACTGTAGACAGCATGTGCAGGTTAAGTAACAAGAAATACTACTATTCAACCCAGCTGTGTGCACATTCCATAGCTACCCCCTAAAGCTTTCTCTTTCTGCCTACCTCAGAACATGAAACCAAATCTGGTTTTGTTCTTTTGATCATGTGAAGAGAAAAACTAGGCTTTTTGTCTTAAATATGTACTTTATCTAGGCAAATCACTCTAATTCAATCACTCAATGATTTGCTAGTGTCTGAGCCTAGTATTACACAGACAAGGCAAACAGGAGAAGTACACATACACACACCAAGCAGTCAGTCATTTTTTGAGAGCAAAGTTGATAGATATAGCTAGAAGTACTTTGCACTACCTTTCCTACTGCATGTGTTACTGTCCATTTCAGGAATGCACTTCCAGGACTTGCACCAGCCCTTATCTGTGCATCCAGCTGGCTATAACAAATGCTGAAAGAAAATCCATCGAGCTCCCAATCCAAGAACATTAGCTCTCTACAGAGTTAAGCTCTCTTAAGTCTTTCCAAGACCTTTTTTCTAAGTGGCAAGGAGGAAAGGCAGTCAAGAAGCAAAACAGTTAACTTCAGGTCTTACCTGCCCTTACACCCCGGTATTCAGGGGTTGCAAACATGTCCCACTGTGAGACAATTATGGCTGCAATGCCCAGGACACAAATCACAATCAAGTAGATGAAGCAAGGCTGAGGGTTGCAATAGAAGGAGTAGTACAACCATGGTACAAAGCTGCCCATTATGAGAAGTGCGATGCCAGAATAATCCAGCCTAGAAGGAAACAAAAATCAGTTTGGTAAGAAACGCGAACCATTGGAAGTCCTTAGTAGACCAACTGTCTACTTCTCACTGCAAAATGAAGTTATTCTCACTACTGCAACTTCCTTCCTGATGGCAACTCTTCCACCAATCCCTCCTACAGTAACGGATTACCTTGATAGACAGCTAGTAAGGCCATTTTTGGACAGTCATCAGCAATACCTACAGCAGCCTTTAGACCAAAGCTTTTTGAAGAAAACTCAGATTTAAGCTTCAGATGAGGAAAAAAGCAGCACAAAAGAGTCCTCTAAACACAAAAAAGGGCACACAATGTTGTGAGAGCAGAGCCAATACAAACACTTTAGTATCTGAGAAGCATGAGTTAGGCATCAGCTTAAGTGACCACTGGGGAATAATGTTGCATTTTTTCAACCCTGTTGTTTTTCTAAACAGCAGTGAAGAAAAGGAATTCCTACAGCAGTTGTTTTTTACCACAAACTGACAAAATGCTCCTACAAAAGATAGAGTTAGTTTTTAGGGGATTTTAATTGCTGGGTTACTTTACAGGCGGTCTTGCAAATTACACAATCCTAGATTGAGTAATCTTAGGAAACGAGAGATATTTAGGAGCAGCCAAATAAGAACACATAGTAAAACCAAAAGACCAAGACATCTTGATACATATTGTGGAGCTACCTTAAGTTTAAGATTCAAAGTTACTCAGAATAGTTGAAATGACAAGAAGTAACAGTTGCATTAAAAATTCAACATCTTGTAACTAAGCTCTATTACTTACAGCAATAAGATGCATGCCCATGCCTGCTAAACAGCAGAAAACGAAGGTGTTAAGACTGAAAGAACAGCACAAAAACTCATGCTGAAACAATAATTAGAAGAAGCTGCATTGAATCTCTGCTCAACTCTGCCCCAAAGTACGTGCCATCATGCAACGAACAACTCCTACGCTGGAGCTCCAGACATAAATTCCAACCCTGTTTTCCCACCTGTTTCATATTTGGCCAACCCTGTCCCCTCTAGGCACTTACTTGGAGAAGAGCCGGGAAACACCTTCAGAGTGGCAATAAACTGTGTGGAAGAGCCATGAGAAGGAGAGACAGAGTATGGCTCCCAAGAAGAACAATCCAACAACCACCTTCTCCTGCACAGGTGCTACAAAGGACATGTTTGGCCGGAACATGTAGAAGATTCCCAGACAAAGGAAGAACACGCATCCTGAGAAACAGTAAGACAGAAAGGTGTCAAGTTCACGCACACTGAAAGCTTTTCTTTCTAAAAGTGTAACTGTAAAGTACAGGAGCACTAAACATAGGAGCTGCATGACAACTAGCAGCACACATGCAGAATAAAGTACTGCCCTGCTTCAGTTATACATTCCAATCACATTTCTGTCTTGATGCAATACAAGCTTGCATGGACTCTCCGTTTTTACTTGGTTTCCAAGATTTCTGTCCAAAGAGAAGGGCATAGCTCAAAGAAACCCTTTCCCTTCAAGGCTCCTTGCAAGCTGAAAACCACTCATATAAGCTGCAACTTAAGTGTGTTTCTGTGGCAAGAAATGTGATCTCAATCAACACCTACGCATCTCGGGGGGGGGAAGTATCTACCAGTGATTTATTAACAATCAGGATTTTTTTTTAATTCATTCATTTGTATTGAATGCCATAATTAAGGAAGTCCCATTCAACCCTCATGGGAAAAAAATTAGGAGAGGGATACCAATCTGTTAATTTAACAGGTTACTACTGGAATGATAATGCTGACCACCCCACATCCTCTTCTATCTCGCTCTCAGAGAAGGACAGCAATGAAGTCAATTAGCATTAGAGCAAGATGAAAATACCTAGAAGATGTGTCCAGATGTTACCAGTCTCTGTATGTATTCTGAAGATACTCTTGAAACAAGCCCGGAAAGAAGGCATGGGTGGTCTGTGTCCATGCAACAGGTAGTCATTGTCCTTTAGCCAGTCAGGCAGAACATCATGGGGAATGACTCTCCATCTGCCCTCCCATACCTAGAAGTTAGAAGATTTTAGTTAAATGTAGGGAATTGACTTCCACTGATGTATGGCAAGTGTCAGAAAACCCATATTAGTAAAAATGTTAATCTGTGAGTACAGTATACAGAAAAGGGTTGATGGGACACATGTCTGGGGAAAAGGCTTTACACTTGAAATACAATGCTTAAGTCACTGTTCCCTATTCAAAACAGTATCATGAAGTTGAGCTGCACCACCAGAGAAAGAAATACTTCAGCATTTCATTGAACAGGACATCTATTGGGCTTTTCTACTGCTAATGAAGCATTTAATTCATTTCCACGTTCTGTTATTTTCAGAGATCATGCTTCCCATTTAATTGAAGAAGCCTACACCTAGTTCTCTCCAAGAAATAAATAAAATAAGTAAAAGCCTAGTCTTCCAACTACAAGCCAATCCAAGTATACATCTGCTAGCATTTGGGGAAGTCTAGCGAAAAAGCTATGCATCAGCACTAATATGGGCCAGAAAGCATGAAGTGGCAAGAGTCCACTGAGAAGTGTCCAATCCCTTTATCCAGGTTGGAGAAAAACTGCTCCCACACTCCCAAAACAAACGATGACAGATCAGTTAAAGACAACAGATCCATGACTCTTAATTCCATCAGATTTCTTCTTTAAAGGGAGAGAGAGCATATGTGCACACATCTATTCTTGCAGCTGGTTCCAAATGGAAAAAGTGTGCACAGGTGTTCTTAGCACTGCTTCAGTAACATAAGATACATGTAGTCTTCAGTTTGGTGACAGAAGCAGCACTGCCAAGCAGAGGTGTATCAGGGAATTGCTTTATGTACCGGGGTTGTTTCTGCAGTGTTCCTTGGATTTGTCGTCTGGCTAGTAACACAGCAGCGAGCCTGAAGAATCCTGAAACACTAAGTTTAAAAAGCTACATTCTTATTTCTGTTTCAACAACAAGAACCCAGAGTTTTTGAATCCTTTATGGAAGCAAAACAAAACCAATCAGAATAACCAACCCAGTTAAAGACTGGGTTCTTAAATACATTAAACAAGAAAATAACTGGTGTACTTCATGAATCAAAAATTTGAATTGAGGTAGGAACAGCATGAGGGAATTCATTTTACACAACTAACCCTACAGAATATCTGAAAAGGGGAAAAGATACAGTTTAAAATAAGAACACAAAACACAAAAATACCACACCCATAAAACAAACAAAAAAAAAAAATCAAAAAAAAACCCCCAAAACAGCCCCCACACTAAACACTACCAAGTAACTAGGGTGCTTCTGTATGAACTATTCTTTGATGTTTTAAAAACCAGCAGGAACAAGCGTATGAAGGGGCAGCATTCCTTTCACTAAGGGAAGGCCAGAGACTGACACAGCCCCATGGCTCTAAGAAGTAGCAAAAATTGAGCCAAGGTTAGCAATTACAAAATCAACAATGCATTTACTTAGATTAGTTTTAACACAACCTTGCTTTCTTTTCAAGTGAGGGACAAAGCTTATTCTACAATGGATGCAAATAGTGCTGGAAAAGCAAAATATTTGCAAGTCTGAAGAAACTTCAGAAAAAATGACCTTATAAATCAAAGTGCCTTGAACCAGAAGGCTTTTATTCTGCTTTGCACTCACCAGTATTTCTCAAGACAGACTCCTCAGTTGCATCATCAGCTTTACAGTCTCATTTGTAATCCCTTTTGTTCCATGCTTTACAATTCATTCATTTATGACAGACTGAGATCCTGAGAAGCTGTAGTGTTATTAGTTATAGCAAGATATAACATATCTTGATGATATGCCCATGCAGGGATGGTGTGTACCTGCTCTCACTGACATTAGTAGCGCAGCCTTTTGCCCACTGGAGCTTCCTAAAAAAGGAAACTACTTCAGCAGTTTCCAGATGCCCTTACCTTACACACAAATTCTTCCATTCTCTCCATAGCATGGTGGGCTTGTAGAAGAGGTGACATACCCATAAACCCTTCATCTTCTTGAGGTGACTCATCATTGTGTTTATAATCCTCAGAACACTGGAGGGGGGGGAAAAAAAAATAGAGAAAATGCTTTGTAGACAGATGAACAGAGAAAGGTGATGCTGTTTTCCCTAGAAAAACTACCATTTGAGGTCTTGGCAAATAAAGATGTCTTCTTTCCTTGTACAACACTGAGGAAGGAATTCAAAAGAACCAGCAAAAAAACCTATTACGTTCTTAGGTATCTGAGAACAACTCACGTGTCTAATCCATTTTGCACATGTTTTCACCAGGTTTGGGAGAAAGCAGTGTTCTTCTATATGTTACGCTTCATTAAAGCCCAGATATGGAGTCAAGGCTTGCAGCCTACCCACCTCTAGGGAAGGATTACTTCCCATTTTATGTTTCAACACCACTATGCCTGCCTTAGTACCTCTATAACGTATCTGGCATTTTAGGATAATAAAAGGCAAGTCAAGGAGAGGAATCCGTTTACCTTGTTACAAATGCTTCACCTCAATTTTTAGTTAAAATCTGAAGTTCTATTCTGTTTAATTGACACTTCTGTTCAGCTCATAATCCAGTAATGGACATTGACTCATTTGTTTGACTTTCAAGATACTTCAGAAACTAGTATGAAACTTCTGCTAGTTAGACAAAGGCAAGTTATCAAAGAAAGTAGTAACAGACCTCAGAGTTCTAAACAAAATTCAGATAAGGAGAAACATTCATATCCTCAAGGTGTAACAAGAGAATTACAAAAACAAAACAAAAAAAAACACTGAGCCTGGATATTCAGCTGATACACATCACTAATAACTTGTTAGTTTTCTATCCTGTGTTGACTTATCACGTCACACACATATTATGATATACTCTAGCTTTCCATTTAGGATAAAAAATGGGGACCACAAGAATCCTACATTGCCATTTGCTTACTACAATGCTCATGGCCCATCAGAGACTCCATTCAACGCTTCAGCTTCCAAGGTAAACAAGTTTGAGAAAGCTAGAAAAGAGGAGAATGAGCCTTTTGTACCCTTCAGGCTTGACACAGAAAGCTGCCATGCACCTTATGACCAAGCCAGGAAAGCCCCACAGTCTGCTCGGAAACTGGCCTCCTCCATATTACAAGCCACAACACTTTTCTCTCTACTATTTGCATATGAAGGTTAACAACTTTAAAATCAAGACCACTTACTAAAAATGCCAAAGCAGCTGAGAATCTAGTATATAGCCTCACATATTTTATCTATGAATATTATCAACAATGTTCAGGTTAATGTCCTGAATTTTGAGTCAGAGATCGGATCTGGCTGCGTATTTGTCCCACATTATAGCTCCCTCCATAAAGTAAGGCCTTATTAACTATTTCCATCAACAAGTTAACTGAACAAATTGCTTAAAAGTTTCATTTTTTTAGTAAAAGGAGACTTCTTCCAACCTACAGTGAGCTATCTAGATTCTTCAATATTTTAGTTTTCCGAGAGAGAAATTACATGCTAATACTTCCTTTTGTACCCAAGGCTTGCAGTAGCCACTGAAGCTTCATCTTTTGAAGAGGTGTGTCCCCCATAGTTCATGACCCAATTTTACTTATCTAGAATGCAGATCTCTGCTATGTAATATATGGTATACATCCTTTGCATTTAATGTATGACCTCACATTTGTCCACACTAGGACAACTTGATTGACTAAATGGATCTTTGTAGATAATCCATGTCCCTCGTACTGTCTACTCACCTTTATTTACCATTCCAGTCAACACCCCCTCCAAGCAAGTCTTGGCAATGATTTCATATTTTATAGCAGATGATTGATAAAAATATTGATCAGCTCCAGCCAGATGCTACAGCAGTATAAGACAGTATTAAATAAACTCTCATTGCCTAGATTATCCCATTAAGTCTACTGGGAAGGCATCAGGCAACATCAAGATGTAAATAGGTTTAATATCCTTCTAAGATAGGCACGTGTCCTGTTGGACCAGAAAGTGTATTAACAAACAAACTTGGTTTCATTCTGACTCAACAACATTCACTGACATTATTTCCCACACTGTCAATTTTACTGGCTTTTTCTACTAATGGATCTCTCTGGTTAGGGTTCTCAGATTTCAGTATTATAAATAATTAATTCATGAGCATAGGAACATAGAATGGTTTGGGGTGGAAGAGACCTTTAAAGATCATCTAGTCCTAGCCCCCTGCCAGGGGGGTCTGGATAGAGATGCTCATGATAGTCTGCACAATCTTACAAACCAAAGATATCTTCCAACTCCAGAACCATGCCTTACAGAAAAGCAAGGCTGGTGTTTAAGTTCCAGTACACCTGATACAAGAAGCACTACTATGCCTTTTAGCTATTCCCTCCCCCAGCACCACACAATAACCAGCTGGAATGGGGTGAACAAGTTAGTAATCCTCAATTTACAAAACTGGGTTGGACTGAATGAAAAAAGGTCCCTTACAGAATCAAAGCCTGTATTCATTGCAGTCTGCCCAGTGACTCAAAGCCAAAAAAATGTTCATTTCCCCCTCTCCATGTACTTCCACTTCTAGAATCATGGGAAGGTTTACATCTGAACAGACTGTAAAGCTTGAAGAGCACAGCTATTTATGAACTAGTCCAAAATCTCTGCATTTTGGCAATGTGCCTACAAATAAATCATTACTGAGCTTCTTTTAGTGATTAAAAGAATTCCTATCATATACACAGTCCAGATTACTGCCAGAAAATGGAACTGATTTTATTATCTCGCTCCTGCCATCAAACCACAAAATTAGCATTCAAGGAAAAAACCTAAAGCTCAACTTCTTAGTCCTTTTCTCACTATGGAGGCAAAACAAGGTCTGCTCTGGAATACACATCCTCTCTCAACTCTTTCCCGTAACATCCTATTAGAAAGAACAGAAAACTGTGCTTCTTGGAAGCTGGAAAGCTATAGTTGGAGTGCAACACCAATACCAGTTTTCACTTGGAAACCTGAAGGAGTCTATTGACTCTCAATTCTTCAGACAATGAAGGGGAAAAAAATACCACTTTTCTGTTCAGAAGGTGTATGGTTGTTAAGATTTCCACTATGATAAGACAGAACAGGGGGAATCCTAAGATACGAAGGAACTTCTTCGGCTGATCTTATCAGAAATTCAAGAATAATTCTAGAACATAACAACATAAACAAGCATATGCTTTAGGACCTGTTTTCAACTATATTGAAGTTCTACCCACAGAATCACATTTTAAAATGCGGAACACATTGGGTAAATAATCTCACTTGCCTAAGACCATGCAAGAAATGAGAGCCCAGAACAAAACACTGATACTCCCACTTTTAATGAGGTCTGGTATAGCCTGGATCAAGTGCTTCCAGAATAATTTTTGCCTTTGTACTTTCTAGATCATTGACCAAAAGGATTTTCACTCAGCTAATGTTTCAGATGTTCTTTTATATCATCTAATTTACTCACTTTCTTTCAAAAGCAGCTTCAAATTTTGACTAAATCATTCTGTGAAATCTTTAGAGCATTTTAGAGTATCTTTAAATAAAACCCCTCATTTACTTGTAACAAGCAAACTTGTTGCAATCATCAGCTGTCATTCTGCTGCTGCACATATGCAGTGATGTGTACATCGCTCATGCAAATCAGAAATCATGGCTTCTGTATACTTACACTTTAGAGAGTCTGGACACCTAGTTCTATCAAAATGCCAAACAATCCTTCCTGCTTTAATCCTACCCCCTTTGCAAATTCATAGTGTTCAAGCTACCAACAAACATAGTACAGATAACTAACAAGATGGAAATTACACAACAGAAGTATAAAAGCATCCCTAGTTGAATAATGATACCAGAGAATAAACTAAACCTGAAGGACAAGTGACAATGGTCAGAAGAAAACAGTTTTACTGGTTCATCCATATTCACTTCATTTTGGGAGGTTTTCCAGAGTCTTTTGTAGTAAGTGATAGACAAGAAGGTAAAAGAAAGGTAGAAATCAGACTTTGTACAGAGTTCCACACAACACACTTCAAGGGACAGATCATCTTCTGAACAAGAATTTCAGAGTGTGCTTCAGTAGGTATGAAAAGGTTCGATGCCTAAACCAAGACTTAGAGCACCAGAGCAAACAAGAGCAAGAAACCTAAGAGCTTGATTGCACAGTGCCCACCATTAAATGTTTATTTTAACATTAAAATCTCACTCTTGTTTTAAACTTCTGTGCCACTGCTGCAGAAGTTTACATTTAGGCAACAATTTGTTGCCTGAATACAGTCCAAAAGTCAGATCACACAGCCAAAGACCCTGTTACAGTGAAAAATGCAGTAAAACCTGCTCTAATAAGTGCAATATACTTCTTGTTTACTACAACAGCTTATCCTTCTCATATAGATTAACAGTTTTTATACTACTGCTCTCAAATCTGTTAACAGACACACTTTTTATTAATGCCCTTACAACGGAAAAGGCTGTCAGAAGTCAAGTTGCAATGGTAGAAAAAGATTCCAGAAACCCTTTTCCCACCTGGACCTCAATGGTAAAAGCACAGTTTCTTGAGGTCCGAGTTTCTCGATGTCAGTTTAAAGATTTCTAGAAAACTGAGAGTTTGCACGTGACTACTACTTGCACAGATGACAAGCAAGCTCTTGTTCATCACTTCAGACTGCCGTTTTGCTAGATGTTCATCAACCTGTGTTTATTAGAGTGTGCAAACTGAAACAAATCACTTGAATGAGGTCACCTAAGAAGCTTACTCTGTCAAAAGGCGTTCTCTTCTCCCTCATCCCAATCTTCCTTTACACTGCTTCTAGTACTCCTCTGATCCTTGGGTTGATTAGCTGATCCAATACTAATCTGACAGAAATTACTCACATTTTCGCTAGGTGACCTTCCTATCAGATAATAAAGTTGGTTCAAATAACCAAGTGATTTAAGGAGCTCAAGCTAGTGCAACAGAAACAACAGGAGCATCAGCTCCCATTTTACTGAGATCCACTACAGAATACTTTCTGGGGATCATGTACGAGGCCAAGTTTCTTTTTGACACATATCAGCTGGATGCAAAACGATCTTCAGGCCTCCTTTGCATAGTGTTCATCAGTTAGAAAAGGAGCCTAAGAACCTAGTTAGGCATGCATTAAGGAAGGTTAAACTAATGATCACTTCAAAAGGCTGCTGTATTCTCAAAACTTCCAGCAGCTTTCAGGACCACACCTTCAGAAATTTGACAGTTTTCATTGGTTGCATGTATGGTATTTGATGCAGAACCAGAAGTACACACATTAACCGGTAACACTACTCACTGCAATACAAGTCCCCTAAATCCCAGAAAGGGCAGAACTGTTCTGTGTTAGGGTTCCTTTTTGGACAGAGTCATTGCTCAGTTACTCGATGGCCTAACTGACTGTGCACATACCTAGGTAGCATTAAATTCTGGAGTTCATGAAGTCCCATGTCTCAAAGCTCGACTGTTTGTGATGCCAATTCACCATCAAGATGTCACCAGTGCCCTAAAGCTCCCATCACAGGAATTTCCAAAGCACGATGCAGTCTGAATGTGTTCTAAAGTTCTTGCTTCCTTCAGCTGACAGATGCTTCCCCCCACTCTCGTCTTGATCTGCTCCCTGACAGAACTCTGTCCTGGTACAAACACATCATTGTAACAGTGGCAGGATAGTTCAGAGAAAGCAAATTACTTGATTAACACCAAGTTGTGGTATATTATACAACTCAGTACTTGTATACAATTCTCTTTTGAAAATGCAAGTTGTAAATGCAAGCATACTTTTTCTAATACCACTGTTACCCCCCACATTAAACTGAAGACACAAAGTCTAAACATGACTTGGAATTTTTGCTCGTTTATCTTGATCTCATCAGATGAATGATTAATAGTGTTTAACATGACATTGAAGTCATTTAACATTTCTTGGGGCAGCATGCCAGATTCAGTAACTTGAGAGCATTCAGCATAATGCCCAAGATACATTCACAGGGCTGTAATATAAAAATGCTATTTTTCTAATCATAGTCCTGCAACATCCTTTTCAGCTAGCCAGACTGCTTTTTTCAGCAGCTCCTCTGTACCCATTCTGTCAACTGACCTTTTACCAGCCCGTCTTTCATAAGAGGAAAGCAGTGATAGGTTGGTGCCATGCCGTTTCTAAAAGCTCGTTGCACATTTTTCAGAATTTCATCAGTTTACGTTCTTTGGATTGCAAGTAATTAACTGGAAAAGCACAGCACCTTAAAACTTTCCCTGACTTCCCCCAGCTTCTGCACATACCAAGTTATTTTAGAATAACAGCTTTGCCATTTAGAGTTTACGTTCTTTCTTAATCTGACAGGCTTGTAAACAGAGATACACCACAGCTTCCAGAAGGCTAACTACGTTCACCCTCTACACAGGGTGTGCAAAGCTGTTTTTGCTGTCACAGGACCAAAAAAAGTCTTTCATTAGCACTGTGCCAAAGACCCTTTCAGCCTACTGGTCAAAATGTTAAGTACTCAAAGGTTCCTGGAGTTGAGCATTTCTCCTTTGTAGGTCACCTTTTTATAAAGGCTACACTCCATTTAATATAGCACTTGGAGACAGTTTTATACAACTGGTCATAGACAACTGCTTGCTGGCACTGACTAAAAACAAGCACTAACCTTTAACACTTGCTTAGCAACTAGTCCTAGGACAAAGTCACATTTTAGCTTCAGCAGCCTTGCTAATGCACCCTTATTAGGACTATCTTCCAATGAAAAGGGTTTGCTGAATCTCTAAGCTGTAGCAACTACAGATTTTCTATCAATGTCCAGTACCTGACAAGGGCCAAAGACGTCAATGCCCACATGTGCTCATCAATACACTTTGGGGAAAACTCTACAGAAATCGTTTCTACTACAGAAGATTCACATGTGCCATTTTGTGCTCCTCTGTCATTGTTAATCCTGACAGCAAAAGAAAACAAGCATGCTGGGTTTATGGAAAAAAGTGCTCTGTTAAAAAATAAACAAAGAGAGACTGTAAGTGCACAGTTGAACTTAATATAAGGGCAGAGTCAATCAATCTAAAGCAGTTGAAGGAAGATGCAAGTTAACCCACCAGTACAACACTATTTTCTCTTGTATCACTGTGAAAGGCCCTCACGTCCCGTACTGCTGCCCAAATCGGGCAGATAAAATCTCTAGGAGAACAAAGGCAAAAACTGTGGAATCTAACCCTTGGCCAGGGAAACAGTTGTGCCAGTGAATTATAAACAAAACTGCTCCCTCCCTCTCCTAGTTTCAACACACAGCACAGCAAGCAGTGGTTACAAAACCAGCTGGCAGGCAGGCAAACTCAGCAGAGTACCAACACTTCACCTCTCAAGGAGCTAAGACTCTCCAGACTAACAGGAGACAGTTGAACCCAGCTGCAACTCACCAAGCCACAACCTATTACAACTTTCTTGTTAATTTACACAAGAGTTTTCTGGAAGATGCAGCAGACACAGAGACATGGCCATTTCTTACATGTTACCAGCTTTCTGTGCAGAATACTGCCTACTCACAGTTGACTAGGTCACCAGTTTCTGCCTTTTCTGCAGACATTCAAGCTCTAAAAGCCTGTTAATAAACCAAGCATATCAACTGTCAGTGAAGGATGCACCAGCATCCAACCAACTCAAGCCTGTGGAGCCTGGAAACCATCTCCATAGACACATCACATGTTTTGTACTGTTTAAGTGGGAATATGTAGAGATATTCTGCTCTGCGTATCCACACTTTGTCGTAAAAAAAAAGGAGAAATTCAGACGTTAAGATTTTTTGATCCAAAGTAAAAATGTCAATTTGCATGCTTTCAAAGAAACAACATTCTTTCCCAAGAGTTGCAAAAATGGAGGAAAGGAAGAGGTGATAAAGAAGTCTACAGAACAAATTTTGAACAGTCTGCTTTAAAACAAAAGCAAACATGTTTTGGTGGGACACCAAATTCTGTTATGCCAGGCCTCTCCCATACACACTCAGAAGACAACCCCTACCAACAAAACCTGTAACGCAATGCAGGAAGGAAGCAAATACAGAAGCAGATGTCAAGTTTTTAATCATAACTCCAAAGTACCAACAGTAAAATGCTAGACTGAAAATAAAGCTAAATAGTTTCAAACTGAGCAAGAAACTTGCAAGTAAATCTATAAAGAAGAAAAAATTAAGGCAATCAGAATTTATGAGTATCAGCTGCAGAAAGACTAGTAAGACAAATGTTACCTCTGACCTTCAAGTCTTCACCTAAATCTTCTGCACTCAGATAGCATGCACCATAAAGACAAACTGACAATTCCACAAGTTTACATACACCCTTCTGTCAATATCATAACTATTTTTGCAGTCATATTTTTGTAAAGAGTAGGTACACACTTCTGTAACAGAAAAGGCTTGAAGTTCCATAACTCAAGTCAAAAGCCTCAAGTCATTTGTTCACCTTCAATTACTCTAAAACTACTCTTTCGTACCTTAAAAATCTGTTACATCCTTCAGCCTCCTTCCTTCAAGTCACTTTGGTGTTTATGCTCTAGAAAGACTCTTGTAGCTATATGCAGGTATCATTACGTTTGTCAGAGGTCAAGTAAGTTCCACCTAAAGTCAAAACCCATGCTCCCTGAGAAGCAATCCAGATGAGTATTTGCCCAAATTTCTTCTACCCATTCAGATGACTTGAGAGCTATGCACACCTCCTCCCAAACCCTTACTGTAGGTCATCAAACACAGAGCAACAGGCCTCCACTTCATGGGCACATTTTGCTGCCACACAGGACAACTGCACAATGCAGCTCAACTGCATGAAAGGAATCATCGTTCAGGAACACAAAAGCCTGATGTCTGGAAAAAAGGCAAAGAAAACAGTTCTTCTGTTTACCTCCTGTCACTGACAGGTTAAAGTATAAAAGGAAAGAACTAAGCACAGCTTTTAGGGCTGCATGAAGAGCCCATTCATCAGGTTATAAGAAGTCACATGCATTTGGTTGTGTCTGTTTAACAAAGCCACAGTGAGATTCCTTTAGGAACTATCACTGCTGGAATTATAAAGGCAGTTAAGACACAGAAACTCTAGGACAGGAGAAAGGATGCTGTCCCAAAGGCTAGGCAATCCAGCATGCTACAGAAGGGAAGTACCTGCAGAAAAATACCTTATCAGCACATACACAGCACACATAAACTGGGAAAAGGGGAACAACAAAAAGTTTGAACTGCTGAAAAAATGGGTAGAATTATGCAGCTTGCCTGATCCTTCTCTCACCACGAAATCCTTGACATTCAGATAAATGATTACTATTTCTCAAAGTCACAGAAGGTGTATCACTCCTCTGCCACTACACTAATTGCATTGTTTAAACAAGATAGCAAGATGTGTATCTATTCTTTGGAACAGATACTTGGAAGAGGGGATAATCTATGAACATATACGCACTCTAGGAGAGAATACGGAGCTATGGGATAAAATACAGACTAAGAGGCTCAGGTGTAAAAGGATATTGATTTTATGACCCATATCTTCTCATAAGCATCATCATAAAACTGGCAAATTAACAGCACTGGCAGAAGGATGCAGCTGTTTTATTATTTTGGATAAGCATGCTCAATACAGCTAGTAAATCTTTGCTACATGTATTGAGTGAATACCAAAATTTACAGAAAGTAGGATCTTTAATGTAATTTTTAGTTCACAGCTATGCAACCACCCAGGTAGGCCTTTGTCCCTGGCACCAGTAATCTAAGAAAAAACTTCTAGGACTAAATTTCATTTCTTAATACCATTTCTATTTTTTTCCATGAAGATGCTTTATTTCTAAGGAGAACCTATATTTTGGCCCATCAAAATTAGAAACAGGTAGTATACAATGCAAGCTACAGGTGAGATGGAAAATAATTCTGAACAACACAATGGCATGCTTACACACACGTCCTTAGAAAAGATTAAAATAATTCATCAAAAGCAACTCCTAACTCTTAAGAGCTCAGACTGCTTCCTCCTACGAGTGGAGCAGAAAGTGGATATACAAGTAGGCAGAGAGAAAGCAATCTTGTATAGGAGAGTCTGGGGCTGATTTTCTATAAAGGAGCTGCAATGATATAAATAGGGTAATAGGAAGCAACCGGAAAAGTAAACAATCCAATATTATCACAGGATAAACACACACATATTTTTACAGTAATACCTCAAGTCTTAGGCCCAGTAAATTTTGGGGAAGTATTGTATCTACTAGAATACATCTATATTATGATATTCAAGAAAGTCAATATGATTAGCTTGTCATAACTAGCAGCATTTAAAAGCATATTAAATGACCACGATTGTTGTACCATCCACTTCCCTTCTCCAACACAGGAATTCCTTGATTGTTACCATCAGCTTCAACTTGGTTGCATTTAGCCAGTAGAATACTAACATAGCAGGCATCACTTGAGTCCTTTTATAAGGCTGTTTAGCTTGTGTGCCCAAGTACTACTGCCATCTGCAGAACAATAACCTTATATTACTGTTATCTAAACAGCCTCTTCGCAACCAGAGGAAAACCATGCTTTTCAACTAGTAAGTCATATCAACTGAGGCAGTTGCACGCAGCCAGAATGTACAGTAGAGCAAAAAACGTGAATCCTAGCTAGCATTTTAGTAACAGCTGTGCTAAGGCTTATACAAGACAGAGGACGATATATAGCTTAATGCTTTTTCCAGACTATTTAGAACACTGCAGTATGTCAGAAAATAAAGGCCATGTGGGAAGCTAATATTGGTACTTTTAACAGCAGAATGTTTTGGGATGATCCATCTGAAGCATCAATTATTCAAACCCTTAAGAAAAAAAATTAAAGATATCCCAGTATTAAAAACAAGAAATCACAAAGGACAGGAATAAAAGTTTAGACTGAAAAAAGTCAAAAAGGCAGGAGGTCACATAAGGCAGAGAAAGTGATACAGTCCAAGACACAACACCAACACCCAAATGGCAAAAAAAAATTTCTGTGGCAGCATTTTAGGAGATTAGGAAAGAGAGAAGACATCAAATACAAGACAGCTAAATATCTGTAGTGAGCCAAAACAAAAGAAACATACTTTCGTCATAAGGATGAATGCAAACAAAAACAACAACAAAAAAAACTAACATGTGCTAAGAATGTCTGAAAAAGCAGGAGAGAATGAGAGTACTTTAACCAATTTATTTCCAAAATTCTAAAATTAAACACTTTGACTTATCCAAACAGTTTCTGTTTAACTAAGCAAATGTAAAGAAAGAATTACAGAACATAATCAGTTATGGGGTTCTACTCCGGACTATTCCATCTACAGGCAACAGGTAACTCACATTATTCAACCAGGAAAGTCAGAGACAAGAAGGAAAACAGCCTCCAAAAAAGATGATGCCAAATACACTGTCAGATAAACATAGGTATGTTCAAAATATCTGCTAGGACAACTCAATTCTTCTTTTTTCTAACCTTAGCAAATTCAGCTATGGGATAAGACTTTGCACCTCATACACATGCTTTACAATCTTCCACATAACACAAAAAAAAAAAAAAAAAAAAAGACTGGGTGTTTCCTGATAACATCCTACAGAAGTTATAGCAGTGTACAACCTACAGAGCATTGGCCTGGCTTATAAGCTGTGAATACCTGTTCTGACTTCTTATTACAAGGACACTTGGAACTAAATTCCAGAAGGGCTCAAACTTATCCAGTTAAAACAGTCCAGTACACGTTCTCATGCTAGTTGAACCATGATAGTGGTCCGTGCACACACCCAGAATCTGCGGCAAATGCAGTTACAGCAACAGCCCAACTCTTCTGCATGGAAGACTACATCAAGTAGCATCAGCGCATTTTTGACGCTGGCTAAAACCACACAGTTGTTGTAACTGAGCTGATACAGTAAACCCATTAAGCCATGATAAATTTAATAGTGAGCCTAAGACAAATACCTCTTCCACTTAACTGTGCTGATATCCATCTGCATATATCCTGGGAGAAGCATTAATTACAGTTCTGGAACACTCTAACCAGAAGGTACTTTTGTCCAATGCTTGGACATTACCTTCGTATAACACCTAATTAAGCTGTGGAACGCCTTTCCGCAGGATGTTGTGACTGCTAAAATTTACAAAGGCTCATGCACCAAAAATTCAAAAACATTGTCACTGGCTCAGGAAATCTGTGAGCCACCAATTACTAAAGGCTGGGACAGTGTCCTAGGGAAGTAACACAACATGCTTCCCCATCCTTGTAATCTTCCTTACGAGACTGTTACTGGCTACTGTCTGAGATAGGGTATTGTGCACTATGGATGTTTGCTCCAACCCAGTATGGCCAATCTTCCAACAAGAATACTTGCAAACAGGTTTTTCCGTCCTAATCTCTAAACCAACAGCAACTAGCCATGGTTCAGATTACATTCAGCCAGAGTCAGTAGATCTTCTCCTTTCACTTATAATTAATCAGAAGTTACATTACAAAAACTTTTGGTAAGAGCAGTGTCCCAGCAGAGAACAAACCAGTGTGAGTCCCATCTCTTTGAGGGGGAAATAAGAAGTATAAAGCTGGTAAACTTATACTTATGTCCTGTCTTGTCACTGAAGTTCCCATACATTCAACTGAATATTTCTGGCATCTTCCTGGTTTCATTACAACTATTTAGCAGGCATAAAGAGTTTGTAGACTCACAGTACACATTTCTGGAACTTATTTAAGCACTGAAGCACTTACATCAAAACTCATTTTTTCCTAGCAAATCTGACAAATAATCATAAAACTTACATTTTCCTGGTCAGAAGACAGAGGTGGCTCCACTAAAAGAAGCCTCTGCTCAGAGCTGTCCTCTTCAAAGGCTGTCTGTGTTGTTGTAATGTCAGACATGTGTCCTTTTCTGAGCCGTAGACCTGGCTCTGGAGAACCAGCATTATCGAGTTCCGTTAGTTCATTCATGAGATGCTGGGAGCCTTCTCAAATATTCTCTTTCCTCTTGATTCAGTTTGGCTGATTATGTGTTGGCTCTGAAAGACAAACAGTTTGTGTAACTGAACTGAAGTTAAAAAGAAGAGTGAGTATGAGAGTTGGCTGGAAGATGAGCATGCTTAAAAGCTACCAAACAGCTATGACAACTGCTTTTATGTGTGCCCAAACTCCCACAAGATTAATTACATAGACTTCTACACTGCTGGACAACGAATTCTCATCCTGCAACCACTAATATTTTCATATCCTATCACAACTTTGAAACATGATAGAAAGTGAGCTCCATAAAACATTAAATTCACAAAGACACAGTGATGTTTTTGTAATTTATTTTTACAAAATTGCAAACACTGAGCTGTTAATACTATTTACAAATGAACTACTTCTCACAGGCATTCTGTAGTTGCCAGCTCAATCATCTAGTTTAGATGTCACCAAAACTAGAACACTAAGTATTGGTACAGCTGCTCCGGTAATAGCAAGCAAGCAGAACTCAAGCACCAACTAACTTTAGACAGACTGCAAGGACTGCAGTAGTACACACAGTGATTATGCTTCCCTTGCTTAAAACAACATGTTCACAATCACTGCTTGCAATGGGTCTGTACCTTTACTTGTGTAAGGAGTAAGATCAGAGTTAAACACCATTCATTCCACCACAGCAATCAGAAACAGGTAATTTCCCCCAAAAAAACATAACCCATGCTTCCTACTCAGAAAAGTAACTGTATTTTACACTTACAACACTGCAAAAAAGATGAGGTAAATTTAACTCAAGATGCTAAAGATTTAATTAAAATTTGCAGAAAACTACCTCATGACAATCGTTAATCTAAGCCCTCATCCAAGATTACTGTTGGTTACCCATTTATCTCGTACATCACTGTGTGATGTTCAGTAGCCAGTCAGGAGATACCTGTTTGACACTGGTAGCCTTGGGAGGCACAACAGCCACAGCACTCTGCAATGAGAGTGCCAGACACCATCAGCATGAATTAGTGATCAGCTGAGGCTTCAGAATCACTTTGAATGAGGATCTGTTCATTTTGCACTAATCACTTGGTGTCATTCTTATTACCGTAGCATCTAAGTACTTAGATGTGACTAACACATAATATTAAGATAACCCATCTAACATGTTTTAACTTGCCAGAGTGCATAATTGGATTGGAATTTAGTGCCCAATAAAAGATTCTGAACTTTGTCATAATACAGGAGGGCAAATTAAAATTATAAGATGGGGGATTGATATTGGCAGTTTTGTAATAAAATGTCACATCCAAAAAGCCAATAAATAATGTACTCCTTCCTTTCAGGGACTAATCTCATTTACATATGATAACGGCAAGATAATTCTCAGCTCTGACAAATGTGTTATAGTTAATTTTGCTGCAGCAGTTTGTAATATTATATCCTCCCAGCTGCCTGACAATCCCCAGAGGAGAGAGCTGCTAATGAGCAGGTAACAGACTCTGCAGAACTAAATGATACCTCAGTTGTCCCAGTTCAGCATGGCACACTGCTCTCATCACCCAAGAAGCTAAGTTTACAATATGACAGCAGAGCAGATGGTATGCCCACCTTCCTGCTAACTCCACTACAGGGTCAGTAACCTCCATCTGGGAGGTAACATCTAAAATGGCCACAGCTGTTTACTTGGTAAACACAAGAGCCACAGAACTATCACCCTATGAGAATTAAACAAAGGTTTAACAACATTACACAGGAAGCCCAATGAAGAAGTTGAGCAAGTAGTTTTTAAGACCAAGAACAAATACCTAGAAAGCCACAGAACAAGTGAAATCTTGACTGTTTTTGTCATATTTCAAGCAGTCAACTCACAATTCTACTTTTATGCGGGAAACATGAAGACATCATCACATTGCCATTTGGCAAAACTCAGCAAAGGAAGAAAGAAAAGAGATGCAACAAGAACTACAGTTTGAAATGAAACTTATTGGGTGTCTTAATTTAAAAGGCAACTTACAAGAGACTAATTTCAGTACAGTACACTGTACCAATTTGAAGATGTAGCTAAATCCAAAAAAAATGCAAGCAAGCAGAGTAGCTGTTTGTAAACAAGTTACAAACACACACACACCCTGATATTCCACACAACATTTTGAACGGGTAGTTAGCTGAAACAGCCACAGTTAGTTTCATAGATTGTTCAGTCTGCATCGGACATTTAACCAGCAAGTTTTACTAGTTTTTCTTTCTACCAGCTTTAAGCAATAGAATTGCCATTGTGTGCTGCATTACCTGCTATATTGCCTAAGAGCATGTCCTTACATCACCTCTATGACATTGTGGGAGCAATGCTCAAAGAGGCACAGTAACAACCAACACAACAGGCTTAACCACGTTTGACCAAGATGCTTGCAAAAGGTTCTTTAATACACAAAGATACAAGAATGCCAAGAGACTTCTTAAATCAGGCCTTGAAGATTTACTTCACTAGCACTCACTGCCAAGCAATCACTAAGGTTAAAAATAAAAGATGCATTTCACCTCTGGCGAGTGAGATTTGCATTTAGCAGTAGAGTTGAACTTTAGAGGTCTGCATAGATAGAAGTTGTTGTTTCTTGAGAAACATAACAGTGGAATTGCTCAATGAAATAAGATGTTTCCATATTGTCTTTCATGCAGAATCCTTTTAGTGCTAAACACGCTTGCCCTTACTGAGCATGCAAAGATAAGCAAGCCAAAAGATAGTCCAAAAGCATCACTACTGGTTTTTAGTCCTTTTTTAAAACGTACTACAAAAGCCAAAAACACATGCCTGAATGCAGCACAGAGTTGTCAACAGAAAAGTGCCAGTATCCAGAACTGTTTGTTCACAAGTGAAAGAAAGCAGTCTGAGATTATGAATAGGAAAGGCACAGATGGTCTTTCATTTCTATTATAAAATTTCTATGACTCCACAGTTCAGTGAAGGGTCTGAATGACTATGATGACCTTTTCCTAAGAAAATAGGAAGTTTAAGTGTGGTCAGTAGCATCTAGCCAGAAGACAATGGTTGAAACACTGAAGAGACTTACTGCCCCATTCTGTCTCCAAGACTAGGCAGTTCATGAAAACAAAAACTAGAAAATGGAAAGCTATGGAACACTTGAGGTCGTGGAAAAAATTGTTTTGTTTCACTGCAATTATAAATCTCATAAGTCCTTTAACTTTTTTTGTGGCATGCAACAACCTAAAAACTTTCACTAAAATTAGCTTCCGTTTAAAGAGGAAGTTGCCATGTACAACTTAAAATCTACTTAACGGTTGCATATATAATAAGCATAGTATCAGCATCTGGATTAATCAGTGAGTTCCTGCCATGTTGAAAAATCAGCTGAGAAAAGCAGCTAGAGAGTTTGGTTTGTTGGGTTATTTTTTTCTTTTCAATACAGAAAATTTCTAAAGGCTAAGTCAGCTTTTAGAAAGGACTTACCAGTTTATTACTATCATAGTTCTAAACACAGCATATAAACACAAAATGTACCACTTCATTAGTCAACTTAATATGCTGCTGCCACCACATAACCTACAATAGCCTAAGCGGTCATCACTCCCAGCTGCTTGCTCCACCCCAGTTCAGAAGTCAACCCCACAGTGAGGAGAGTCAGTGCCAGTTTCAGGCCATAGAGAGACACTCGTCATCTTTCTGAAACGAGAATCAGAAGGCAATAATATTTCAGCAATTCACCACAATTGGGCAATGTCAGAGGAGTTAACATCCACAGTTACAGCATATTTAAGACACTGCTTCACTCCTCAATATGACAGGAAAGAGTAGTTACACAAAAGTTAAGCACCTCAGGATGATGTTACTATTCTTTGTACAATCTTCCTGGATATTCCCCAAGATAAGTGATACAGCCCTTCTAACCTCACAGAGTTCACCTAGCATGAGCACTGGTTTCCTACCCAAGCTAAACAATGCCACATGGTAGCAAAACAAAGAAAGCACACTAAGGGTCATGCTTGCAGTTTAAATTTAAGAGATCTACCACTCCCTTTTTAGGATACAACACAGTCCCAGATGGTCAGACTACCTCCTACTACCCCTAAGCAAAGCAACCTCTCCAGCATTCAACTCTTCTCAGTACATTTCTCCTATAAGCAGCAAAAGAATGATCCCTTCCAAAGGTATTTCATTCTGTCTGTAGCCAGCATTTGGAAGAAGAATGAAAATTGCATTCCGCTCTCATTGATCCAATAGCCTTTCTGATAGAAACTTTCCTGTTCAGGAAGGCAATGGCATCCAGTGTATGCTCTTTCCTTGCTAGTCCTCTTCAAAGCATCCTTTAAACTAGCACGAGCAATGTATACACACTGGATCAATCTTTGTAAGATTAGCTCGTTCTCCCTAATCGAGCTTAGTTATCAAAAGGACAAAAGTAATCATGAAAATTTCAGGCTACATAATTTCTCAAACATTCATTAATGTTTAACGAAGGGCCTGAGTGCCTGAAAAGTCTTGTAAAAGACACCACCTCAGTCTACAAACTTTGCCTTACCTGTGTCCATGTACCATCACAGCTACAACAGCATCACTATTTGGCTAGCTACATTCGTGCCAGTAGAATAGCAAAGCTAACCAAACAGTAACCTACCCACAGGTTGAGTAACTTTACCAAATCCAAAGTTGTTTAGACTAGGACTTAGTAACAAAATAGGTACAACTCCATTTCTAGAACTGTTAGCACAGGTACAAATGGCAAAGCACTTCCAGCACAACCCATAGGCAGATTGTTTGGTCTAAGAACAGAGCTTATCTAGAGCTATGGAGGGGACTTTTTGCCTGCAAAATAGCTGATTCCAGCTACCTTGACTGAAATAAGGTACACTAAACAAAATGTAGCTTTCTTGGCACGCTGTATTTCTACTGCTATCTTCTGGTAGGGAGGTTCTGTCACAAGTAGTCCCTCCCAAATGGTACAGTGACACCAACAGTATTCAGCAACAATACAGAAAAGCTTAAATTAGTCTCAGGTGACACTGGCATCATTCTATCACCCAGCTGGTTTCCTTACTCCCTAGCACCACTACTGATGCACAACTGAGCTCATCAATGAGCTGTTGGGTTTTGTGCTTTTGGGTTTTTCTGAGGGGAGGTGGTGGTCTTTGATTTTCTGCCTATATGGCACCCTGGTCTGTTTACCAGGGAAACTGGGCAAGCACCAGTGCCAACACAAGGCAGGCATATACAGTTGGGTAGGGGAAAGAAGAAGTCGTTAGACAGCAAGCACTGTCACATGCTTTAAGACTGCTCTTGAGAGTCACCCATACATATGGCCCAGCTAACCCATACTGGGTCACTTATTAACTACATGGGGTATCCACTGGTTGCCTGTTTTTTTCATTATGCATAAAGCAAAGAGAAGATATAAGAAATCCACACATTTTAAGTAATTTGTGAATTGCCCCTAAGTTAGAATTCTACAGCTAAAGAGTTAACAGAACAGTAATACTGAAAGATTCAAGAGTATAACTTGAAATAAGGGGGGTTTAACATGATTTATTTTTTTTAAGAGTCTTTCAATGATTGACTTGTCTTTTTCAGTTAAGGAGTTCAACATCCACAGCAACATTCCATATAATCTCCAAAACCACAGTCAAAAACAAAGCAAGCAAGGGTATTTATAATGGGGGTGGGGGGGATGGGAATCACAGAAAACCTTGTTTTCTCGATGTACCCTAAAGGAAAAGTATGAATCAGGCTGTAAAAATTCTTTGGAAGTCATTTTTTACAATGAGGAAGCAATCCAGCAGCTCTTCTCTTAGATGTAATTTCCCTAGATAAAGAGACATCTACAAAACAAAGATTAGACTCCTGCAGAGGGTCAGTGGCCAAAAAGCTGTCTTTGTAACTTGTAAACTGTCACTGGACACTCCAGCCTAAGCTATTTCACAGCAGGCTGCAGGGGCAAACAATCAAGCGCATTCTGATGCATTTGGATCCAAAGAAAGGGAACAAGCCAGCAGCCTGCCTACATTAACAAAACGCTTCCATTTCAGAGGATCTCATTACATTGTTACAACATTTGTCCAATTTGTACTGCAAATTGGACCCCATCTTTTTAACTGGGTTAAATGTTATGTCAGAGGTTGGCCCACCCCCAGCACACACTGTCAGTCCGGTTGTTACAGACTGGATGACTGCTGTAAATCAGTTTTACTCTTCAGTAAACCAAAACCAAGAGAATTTTCACAAAAGCAGTACAAGACAAGGAACAGAATTCAAGTTCTTTTTGCATCACACTCCACAAAAATTCACAGCCCAGACCTGGAAAACTTGCTTTTGGTTCATTTTTCATCAAATGGCTCAGTTTCTCCAAGCGAGAAAGATTCCATCTTTGTCCCCTTTTATGATGTTACTTCTATGGCATGTAACTCACACCAACTTACTTTAGAGTTGCCAACAACAAAAAGATGCAGTTTGTTTGTTATTAACACTCTGGGTCACAAGCTGTCTAGAAGTGAAAGACTGAAATGAGATGTTACTTTCCTTTTAAGTGAAAATTTAGACTACATCTTTTTAACTACTGCCTCAAGGACATCTGATTCACAGAACTGTTGGGTGAAGATGAAGAAATCAAAAGTCTTTGGAGCAGGCACTAAAATCCAGAGCTAGACAACTACACCGAAGTTACATTCGTTTAACCTCTATAACACAGAGGATCTTTGCGTAAGAATGTAAATGGCACCTAGATTAACAGCTGCAATCCAGAGTGCAAACGTTCCTCTGCCCTGGCAGGTACAACACCCCCCTCTTAGGAAGCATGAGTTTTAACCTCTCTAGAAACCAAACCTAGATCTCTTAAGAGTCAAGAAAATGCTCCAAGATCTAGAGCAACTGTACAAAACCACACACTATCACCTTGCTTTTAAAACCAAAGAGGAATACACATGTTTTAGGCCACAAACTTCAAGCAGGAAAGCATTTAAGACAGTTGCCTTCAGTACTTCTTACTGGCTTGCCTGGACATCTCTTTACGTAGATACCATCACTGTGCAGACTTAAGGGCTGGTTGGTGCCAAGAGGGGGCAGCCCCCACTCTTCCCTGGGTGGGCATCAAACAGCCCCACTTCTCAAGGCTGCCCCCCCAGAGGCACTCTGATGTTTGTCACAACCCATTCCAGATGGCAGTCTAGAAAAACATTAACCCAGGGAGGAGAACGAGATAACCACTTACTATCAGACTAACAAGCTGAATTGGCTCAATACACTATCAGAGAAGCAGCATGGACTACATGACAGAAAGGCCAGGACCACACCCCCAAGGTTTTAATTACATAATTTACAGGCAGTATTTTCCTAACCTGTTACAGACTGACAGTTACCTGTCGGTCCAAGCCTTTAATTGTCATATATGTACATATACCACAGCCTTTATTATGACCTGTTGACCAGATACAGACCAAACCTGGCATAGCAAACAAGACACAAAGATAACTGATTTTAGTACAGCAGTCATGATCTCAGAAGCTTGGCTGCAAAAAGCTGACCATCACACTCTTTCCAGTTTTTGAAAGCACCTGTTCTCTAGTTTTGCTGATAATCTTGGTAAGCTTTATTCGTGAGGTTGTGAGCTTGCTCATCAGTGTTTTATTTTGTGGCTGACAGATTTGGCCTACAACACGTTTGCATTCCCGTATTTGTAAAAAACGGGATCAAAGAAAACTTTCTCCTTTACTTATGCTCAACAATGGCATTTCTTCAGTCAAAAACAGCATATGTTGTTTTGCCACAAGTCAGACAACTAACAATTTGCTACTTTTCTGTAGCAAAAATGTTACAAGTACATTATAAGAATAACCAACATCCACACCCACAGCGTTATCAGTCTAAGATCAAAAAAGTGGTGCAGTATCTTTTTCAAATTCTTTCTTAACACAGAAACTTAAGCAAAAGAGGCAGATCTACTGTAACTACACCGCACCTAATTTCTGTCAGTCAGAAGCAGATTTAGTTACATGGCTGAAGATCTAGATAAAACCAAGTAAAGCTACTTATTAATTACATATCTTAAGATCCTTAATACAACAGCCAGAGAATAATTTGTTTTTTAAAAGATAATCATTGTTGAGAGTTAAGAAATAAGCTGAAGTGAACTTTTAGTCTCTAAACATTTAGTGCCACTCTTTCAGATCTATATTTCTTTCCTAGTAACGCTGTTTTGAAATCATCTCAAATTCTGGAACAAGACCAAGGACACTGATATCACAATACATCATTGATGTAATTCAAGAGTCAAAATGTTAAGTTAATCTTTTACTTTTGATAGTCCTATAATTAAGGAGAGATGGCAAAACACCCACAGTCTACTTACAATACCCTGTGAAATTATTGCTAAATTTCTAAGAACCAAAATTATTATCAATATACATGAAAGCCCTTTAAGTAGGGATGTAGCTCCAACTCAAAACACATCTACAGGACCTAGACCAAGTCACTCACATGAAGTCATCTTGCTGTGGTTTGTTCAACCATCTTGGCATAACACCTTTTGCTAGTATAACTGTTCCCTGTAGAGGTTTTTGCTAGTATAGCTGCAGCCTGCAGTCTAATCAGCACAGCTATGCTAGTGAAAAACGTAAAGTCTGAAACAGTTTACAACCATAAACATGCTCCAAGTTAATTTTCAAGTAACAGTGAAGCATTTTGGCAATAAACACATTAGGTGTTTTGTGTGACTTAATATCACTTACTGATGCATTCAGATAACCATGGAGGGGGGGAAGGTGCAATCCATGTCTTTTCCAACTAAACCAAAAACAAACAAACAACCAAAAAAGCCCCCTAAAACACACACTGGAATTGTCTTGGGGGAAAAAAAAAATGCTGTAAGTGAGCTGTGGCAATGAGGAACACTTCACTCCTATATACTTCCAGTGAAAAAAATATACTGTCCCTACTTTAAAGTATGCAAGTGCAATTCACACTTTGATAACAGAGCTACACTGCATGTTCAGTAAAACAAGGATTGGCTGTAACGCTGGATGAATAACAATCAGCACCATTAAAGGAAAATGAAGATTATTTTGTTACATCAAACTATTTACAGTAGATAACTCATAACAGAAGATAGCAACAACAGATTAAGCTAAAAAATTCCTCAAAGGAAACAGACACAATATTTATATCTATAAATACCTTATTACAAAGCAGTAATAAAACTGTAATTTCACATAAAACAGGAAAAGTTGCAGTTAAACATCCAGGTTACCTTTACCACAGAAGACAGAATTTACTGTAATTCATAAAGGAAAAAACAAGACTACTATGTGTAGCACTTACATTAATTAACAATGGCTATATATCACAATAAAGCGCTACTGTCTACCCTCAGACCTACAGAGGTCACCACAAGGCAAGAGAAGATGGAAAAGAGAAGATGCCTCCAGGATCCTTTACTCAGTCCTGCTCGGGTGCCTGCAGCCATAAGAGGGTTTGCACACCCTTCCTGGACTCGCGGGTGGTCAGCAGGGATTTGCAGACATCAGACACAGGGGGGAAATCATAACTATGCAGCCCTGTAAGTACAGCACTACCAGTGCCAGCAGCAGGCCATAAGCTCTGTATAGAGCCACAAGCTCTAGTTACCCTCCACAGAAAGAGGCCTTTACATGTTGTAAAAATGTCTTACAAGACATGGAGAAGTAACTGGCCTAGTATGACAACAGGGGCCCTGAAAAGCGGAGAGACAGGATGTGGTACAGAAGAGTGCAGATGTGGGATAAGACATGGGGCACAGGCTTGCTATCAGAGACCCTGTGGCTATAGACAGCTCACTAATGGTCAGTTAAAAAAAAATGCAGACCTGGAGCTGAACAAGCCTGGCTTTAGGGGTAACAAGAAACATAGAAACCAACATACATAAGGGGCACCATATCTAGTAAATTCAGACATGACCTGGAGCTGTAGAGACCAATGAAGAAAGAAAAGAGGTGTAAAAGCATGTTAGCAAACCTACAAAAAAAACCCCAAGTGCATCCTAGAGGGAGGAAGGAGAAACAGGCAACATAAACATCATAATCCTCCCAACAAACTACTCCCAAGGCTGACAACCTCACATTATCCTCTCTAGCAGTCCAAAGCTGCTGACTTAAAGACTCAGAGCAGCAATGGAAGAGTGAAACTAACTCTGGAGGAAGGGACAGAAGCCAAAAAGCACATTTTACCTGTGTTTGACAATGCTTTCTTGTAAGTACTGTAACTGCGACTTCTTCATTTTCCTTTAAGAATTAAGTTTAGACTAATGATTCTTGAGTCAAACCGTTAAGATTTCTATTATACTAATAAGAAATTCTTGACTTTACTTTCACACATTATTTTTGTATACACACACACAAGGGGTGCTTCCCCTTCACCCATAAACAAAAATGTAACAATGTGGACAGAGTCCTCCATTCCTTCTCCCATTTTGCAACTCTGAAGAGCATTGTTAGTCTTTAAAATGTCACAGGAAAATTCCAATATAATAACAAAGTTTGAAACAGCCCCAGGAAAAGCAACCAAATGGGCCATCTGAACTTGTAACACATTCTCTCCCCAGAGGGAACTCTTTGTGCCAGGGTGACCCGGTCAATGTTGTTTTGTACCAAAGGGCCTTTCATATGTGTATATACACTCCTACACCTGTGCCTAAACACAAAAAACAGTGAGCTAAGCAGTCACTGTCTGCACTTTTGTTTTGAAAAAGAAGTTATAGACATCACAGGAGACACTCAATTTCTTTTAGAAACCCTAAGAACAGGAAGGAAACATGGCCAAGTTGATAAGCATCCACGCTTTTAAGAGTAGGAAGGGTAGGAATTTGGGTTGATTTCCTGGACAAGGGCCCAGACAGAAGGAACACGAGTACAGAGCAAGAATTGGGTCAGCAAACTACTGAATAGTTATTTGTCCTAGTTTTCAAATACCCACTGAAGATACTCTTACTCTAGCCCAACTGCATCTGTAAGGGGTGTTAATACATGTAAAACTGTTCAGATAAACTATTCTGGAAAGGTGGAAAGAATACCTTCTGTTGACAAAACGCCTACTGTCAATGGAGTTAGCAAATAGGGATCACATTCTAGTATAAGCTTATTTTTCTTACAGAAAGAGAATAATCTAGTGTAATTTCGACGCAAAGACTATCAAGTCTGTGGCTGTGACTGAGAGGCAACACAGCTCTTCATATTCATCTGATGTGCACAGACAGCTATCATCAATACTGAGAAAATGCATGCCAAGCTTCTCAGTAGAGACCGAGTGCTATATGTAGAAGCCAACCACTAATCTGTATGCCAAAGATGTATGCACTGGGAAATCTAGCCAAGAACTCTATACAGGGGGTCAGATGTAAACGGGCATAAACATTGCCTTATCCATTTCTAAAATCCCCAGGTATACTATTATGAAAAGCATGAAAGGTTTTTCCATTATTGACAGCACAGTAATGGTATGCATGCTTTCGGGCGAAAAAAAAAGTAGACACCAACAGATTTGTAAGTCCTAAGAGAAGTCAATAATCAGCATTGGGAATTTAGTACATTAGAAGAGAGCAGAAGTCTTGGAGTACAACTGATCTACCAGATAACCAGGCAAGTCCTTACCTACGTAGACCAGCAAGCAGCTGTAGCTCAGAAAACAAGAGTACAAAGTGACACAAGCCTTGCATTTATGAAATACAAAATCTGGTATCTATTTTTATCATGTGCTACTCAATCAGTAATAATACAGAAGTTTTACATCATATTTTACACATTCACCAAACGATTTGAGAAAGGATTTACTTTGCAATAGCAAAGAAAGTTTTATTTAAAAACCCCAGCTGACCACTCACAGTTGCAGGAAGATTTCAACACAGTACAAGGTTTCCCAATCTTCGTGTCTACAACGGCACCACCACCCAAAACAAGAAAAAGTGAAAATACCAAGCACTGCCTGTCAGTCAAGGTAGGGTCACAGAGTTAGCAGATGGCAACCTCAAACACAAACGTAAGTTATTCTTGACACATCAAGTAGGTAAACCTTGGAACTCCTTGCTACAAGATGAGGATTCACACGGAAACTGGACAAACACACAGGATAAATCCATCAAAGGGTATTAAGCACATGAAACCACCTCTAGCTCTAGAAGCCCCTAAATACCAGTGCCTGTCTATCCTATATTGCTTGCATATTCATGCTTAGAAGCTATTTTCTCCCTTAGGGTATGGGCATCCTTACTAAAACTTTATGGTCCTCTCCAAGGAAGGCCAGCAAGGGGCCTAATGAATAAAACAAGACAAAACGGGAAAGAAGTCAAATGATTACGAGACAGAAAATGAAAAACCCCACGGAAGAAAGGATGAGGGTTGAAATAGAATGTTTCTCAGAGACACCGGGCAAAACACCCTAGCAATGCCAATAAATCCCTAAAGGGATCAGAGACATGCTCTAGCCAGCAACTTACAAAAGAGGACAAGGGAACAGAAAAACCCTGTAGCTGCCAGAATCTCATTTGCCAAGTTTCCTCCTTCTCCCCTGAATAGCTAGCTTGGCTGGGACCAGTAAGTGGTCCTGCAACTTGGCCAGGCTTCAGACTCAAAGGTTATAAATAGAAAGGTTAGGGACAAAACACAGTAAAAGCCTCAGTAGGAGGTGCTGCAACCTGGCACATTTGGCATATGCTTGTCAGGATTTCACTCTGCAGCAGGAGATACATCAAGTGAATCGTATCATGAGCGCACCCCTAGACAACTCTCACACTACCCATGAACCTATCCCCAGTGAAACACATACTTTGCTGAGCACAAGCCAGCCCAAAGCTTCCTGGTTTCTCATCAGGCAGGAGTCTTATCACTTTGTGCATGAGTGGGGCACAAGGGCAAGAAAACTGAGCAAGCAAAGCAGGAGAATGTAAAGATGTTTCTGTAGCGTGGCTTGTAGTCAGAGCAGGTGGGTATCACGTGGTCTGCTTGGATTACACACAAGAGGGTGGTCAGAGTCTCATGGGGCAGAAGCTTAAGCAGCAGCTCCACAATGAAGATAGGATCCTGAGTCAGAAGGATTTCTTGTTTGACCCAGCCTTGTTTATATTATAGCTATTCTGGAATTCCAAGTTTCAATAGAATGACTTGCCTTTTTCCAGAGGCTCAAGGAAATCAAAACACTCAGTGTGCCCCAGTATTTGTTCTTGCATACAGATTAAATTAGATCTATTAAACACAATGATTTTTACCTTCTTTCACGAATAATGAAACATACAACAGTTAACCACTAGAATATACTTCTCAAAAACACCCAGTATTCCTAATCTCTAATTTGTTACTGCTCTCTGACAAGCAGCTGTGCTACCTATGAGGAAACAGATTAATTTCTCTCACCTTAAACTTGCCACTGGTTTTTGATGTTTGAATTCAAGCTTGGGAAAGTTAACGTCCAAGATTCCTATAAGAAGGATGTGAAATCAACATGAAGCCTGTTTCTCCAAGTTGTCCTAAAACTACGTAATAAATTTACACAGACAGGGAGGAAAAAAGTCCTTAGGAGTATATATATTATACAGCAGCTATTAAACATTTACAGTGGATGACAAATGCATGCATTCCATTTAAATTAGAATCCTTTGATTTCTGTAGGCTCACTCACCAAAATAACAACTTTGACTTAAATAAAACACATAGTTACAGCTAAATTTTATAGAGGCATCAGCACAAAACCAAGAAAAGTGGGAATTTTGTTAACCGTCTCAGCTACATCATTCTCCATAAAGTGTTCAATGTAACTCCAGATTCCGTATTTTATTCAAACTCTGCCAAACAAATCTCTGCTTCAGTACTTGTTAAAACTGATTTATTACTGTCAAATACATTAATCTGCATGTTAATCTGCCTCAGGTCACCTAAAGTTAGTCAGAAAGGACTTCTGTCAAGCCATATATAATGTTGCTTTTGATCTACATGGAAGTTTGAAATCAGAGCTTGGGAGAGACCCTCTATGACATAAATATTACAGCATGAAACAGCAAGGAATGCAGAGGACTTTTCCTGTAATCCATTTCCATTTTCTCTGCTTCACTTGATGGCATGTTGTTAGAGCCTAAAAGTTTCCCTAAATGAAGGCTGAGTTTATCTTAGGATCTTGTGTCACTGGAGTTGTAAAGCATACAGCACTCACATGCCAACTTCAAACTGACATTCATTGCACTCAAGTGGAGGAGGGAAGGTTTGCAAGTTATACAACCTACTTCATCCATCCAGTAAGCAGTACACAAAACAGAAAAGCTGGCTTAAACGTTACATGTATTACATCATGTACAATAAGTGCTGGTAATATTTCTATATGAAGTCTTACACCCAACAGTTTAAAGTCTTCCAGTTGTATGGCTTCCTTATTCAGTATTTCCAACAGAAAGTAGAACTGGTTTTCACTAACAGACCACTTGCCTCCTAGTATAACCAATTCTCTAGACAACTTACCAGATGATCCAAGATTTTCAGCACAATTAAATCCAAAGTTCAAAGATTAATAAAGACAGCTGGACAACCACTGAAGAGAAGCAGTTTTAGCATACACATCCTGCATGTTTGCTTAGCAACTGGGTCACCATCAGCACAATATGCTGATACAGGTCTATTACCTGTCACATCCCCTGAAGAAGCAGTCTCCAATGCAAGCAGCAGTAATGCAGACATTCTACAGCTTTCCTTTTTATGTCTGCCTAGTAATTAATTTTAAGTGCCAGTAATTCTCAATTACTCCATCATTAGTATGGTTAAACGTCATTCTATGACAGGAATTATGCAACTATGCATTGGTCAACACCAAATACCACCACTGTTACCCATGACTTTGAATGTTGTAACAAATAATATGCTCATAAACTCTTCATTTATTACAAAGACAAAGACTTAGATTACCACCCAATTCAGGAGTTCCTTTGGCTTGAAATGAGAAAGTGTTCAAATATTCTGTTACTTCAGAACAGGATCTCCAAGAAAGGAGCACCAAGTTTTCAGGGAATTTTAATCTATATAGGGTAAGGCCTCTCAAAAAGTAGTAAGATTTCAGGTGGTACTACGAGAACTACTGGACACATCATACTTACTGCTAAAAGAACAGGAATGTGGAATTGTACCTTTTCATGGATGACCTTACAATGTACAAAATATTCACGTGAGTCTTGCAGGCAGACAAGCCCTCAGGCACTTCCATAATAATGAACTATTGAAACAGAGCCAAGACATGAGTTTTCAGAGGAAAACAGTCATGGGTTCTGTGATCATGCTTTGTTTTTCACAATGACTTTACTGTGATGTGTAACAAGGGGGTATTTGAACTGGTTAACTGATACAGAAAAAGTCAGCTGGAAAGGGCTTACATGGAAGAATGAAAAACCAATGTCCTTCTGAGAGCATCTTGTACTGCTTTTCCTACAGCATTTTAAGACTCCGCTGCTCAAAACCTGAAGTGGACCTAGGTTATCCACAGTCATGCAGAGCTGTTCTGTTACATCAACCCTGACCTTATCCAAGTATTTGAGATTTTTCAGTATCGTCTCTGCTGGTCTTGTGTTATCATCTCCCTTTCACTACACTGACCCGTATACTGGAGCCCTTCCAAATCAGTTGACATAACTGGCATTTTCAACAGCATCACGCGCTAGTTAGATGTTTTGGACAGAAACATTTATGCAAGTGCTATGAAACTTGGTTAGCCTCTCTCGCTTTGTATCCAGCTTAACTTGAAATCCTGAGTTAACCTTCACAGCAGAAGACGGGAAATATCCTACCTTTAAACTCCAGAGTATGGGGTCATGACCAAATTAGGGGAGTTTTACAGATACAGTAGCTAAAAGAATATACATCATGTCAATTATTTTAGCAATGTCACCTCCTATCGAATCAAACACTGGATTTCTGCAGTTCAGAGCATTTTGATGTTTTATTACTGACCGTCCTTCTCTACAGTCCTAGTTGATATAAGAATGCCAGAACACATATGAAAAATCATAGTAAGAAAAGGAGGCTTTGGCAAATTACATTCCGTGTTTCTGGAGGATGACCTAACAACAACAAAAACCCACACCACCGACAAAATATTCCTTTATAACCTTTATAGGAGTGACATGAGTAATTCATAATTATGAGGTAGTCAGAGAAATTTAGCATTCCTCTTCTATACCAAAAACATATTTGAAAATTGCTCCTTAAGAAATATCTTATAAATCAAGTCTAAGCTACCTAGCAACTTCCTTCACTGCATTAGTAAAGCTTGCAAAAAGGAAAGTATTTTTATAATACATTTATTATTGAACTATTTCCATAATGCTGCAGAATTCATATGGTTGCTAATTATTAAGAAGTCACAGACCAGTTGCACTTAACCATGGACATTAAGATCATCAGGATACAAGCCTTTTTTCAGCATCCTCCTCTTAGCTTGGACCATATAAAGGTCAGAAAACCACTAAGTAAAGCTTTTGTTGACTCCATTATGCTTTTCTCAACTCTCAGGACACCTACTTCAGAAAATAGTCCATTTTGTTCCCCACTGAAGGTACAGCAGGCAGAAAGCCAATAGCTGGCACTTTGTCACATAGCTACTTTAATAAGAATTATGAATAGGCTCTTCCTCTTATTTCTACAGTCATGTTCCATTAAAATAAAAAAATTATTTGCCTAAAAGATTAACACTGAGAACAGCAGAACATTGCTGTTATCAGCCTTACAGTGCTATATGCTGTTCTAGGGAATACACAGACACACAAATAATTGCTTAAACTAATGCAATTTGCAAAGCACACTGTTCTTCACAAGCAAATTGGTTGTATTGCCACACGTCAGAAGGTACCAGACTCCACCACCACTAACTTATCTCCACAGCACTAGTATTTGTCTATGCAAAACATGCCCACAAATACCACCAGCCATGGAGACCAAGACATAAATTAAAGCGTTGGGAAGGAAAACAGAGAAAGTACATCCTTCAGTTTACACCAGGGAATGGTAACCACTAAATCTCAGGAGCAGCCCACTAGGAAATGCAGTGAGTGCAATATTCTCCATAACAAAAGCATACCTAAACTGTCAGCTGAGAGAAGCCACAACGCACGTTCAGTGGTTCTTCATCTCAAGTCCTACTAGCCATCCACTTCCAAATGCTAAAACCCCTTTCCCTGCAGGTAAAAGCTTGCCAATACTCTCAGGACTAAGAGTACAGCCAGTTTCAGCTATACTTATCTTTGCATTGCATGCCTTTTTAAAACAAGTCCTACTGCACACTAGGAGACACAGATATAAGTATTTCTAGTTCAAGCATGAGTTAAAGATTAGCTAAAGGAATTTTACCATTCAGATTTAATCTAAGAAGCCAGAGGTGGTATTTGCTCTCAGAAGGCAGCTTTTACCACCTGAATTCAACTATACCATTTTCATCAGAAGTTCTACATTTTACAAAAACTCAGAAAAAACATATAGACATACGCAGGCTTGAAGTCCTTATCACGGTAACAGGTCCCAAAACCTAGTATCACTCACCAAGTAGTTTGCACAAGAAATCAAAATTAATAAAGTCTGCAGAATCATGTGAAGAAAACATTTCATAGAAGGTCCATGGCATGTTCCCTCCAGAAGAACAGCCTGTTTATTCAAATACACATAAACATCCAATTTACTAAAACACATTTTGAGAAAATCGTACCAGTCAAGCAACAAACATTCATCAGTAAGGATCTAAAACAGGAATCTAACCAGAATGCTGTCATTAAAACAGAGAAAAGCCCACTTAAGACTAAAGGTTCCTACCAACAAAACGACTCTTACATAAAAGCTGTAGAACTGTTTAACACACCCAGTGATCTCCTAATGAAATCTATAGCACATAAACTGTCATCCTCTAGACCTAAACAGAGCAGCACAATTGACCTTGGCTTCAAACAAGGAACAGCAGTCTCTGCAATCCTCTAAGCAGATGGAAACAAATAGGTTGGGGAAAAGAGCATTTAATTTGGTTAGGAAGAGAAGGAGGAAAATGGGATGACAGATAGGAAAAATGGCTTTGGTATACTTATGATCAAGTCAGGCTAGCCACACCTTACCTTTGAATACACACAGATGATCATAGCTACATTTAGAAAAACAATTCACGTCAGCAAAGTCAGCTAGACTTACACGCAACCTATTCAAATGCAGGCAGTGTTGTAACATTATGAAGTCTATATCTAGTGTAAGTTTGGTTTTCAGCATTAGATGAAGCAATATGAATACTAACCACTGTGAGATAAAATACTGCCACAAAGAAGAGAATGGGGGGGGGGGGGGGGGGGCA
>JAVJGI010000060.1:24489414-24508506 GCA_035590275.1 Ibycter americanus
CGGGCGCTGGCGGACCCTCAGGGGGGCCGGGCCCGTCGGCTCCCCCGTCCCGCCTCCCGGGGAAGGGAGGGGGCGGCGAACGGCGGAGCCCCCGGCCCCCGTCTCGGGGGGCTCTCCTGTGACACCGCTTCTCCTGCGACACCGCTTCCTCTGGGCCCTGAGCAGGAGCGGAGCGCCGCGCTCCCCTAGGGAAAGCGGTGTCACAGGAAACCCCAGGCGACCTGACAGAAAGGGGCCCGAGGGGGGCCACCCGTTGTGGCAGCTCAGGGCTGTCCTGGCTGAGCGAGGCACTGTGCATCTCACGGCGGGGGAAGGTGTGAAGCGTCCCCAGGGGCCACGGCAGCTGCCGCAGGCCCTGCTGAAGGGGAGAGAGGCCCCACTGGACCGGGGTTGTATGCCTGGGGCTGGCGTGCATGGCGCGGGGTGGGGAGGCCACGGCGGGTGCAACACCACAAGGGTGAAAACCAGACGGTGTTACCAGGCTGGATGGGGCTGGAGGCATCTTGGAAGCCTGACTGATGTGATAGGGCCCAAACATCCATGTCTGGTGTAGAGGCATGGAGGAGGAACACCAAAGAGAACAAGAAGTTCCTCTGTTAAAGTAGTGGGAAGTGTAGGCAGAGCAGCAGGAAAAGCTATGTGATGTGGCGATTTCAGCTTGTGAAATCACATCTGTGGAGAAAATGGTGGAAACGCTAGGCCTGCATGTTGTACAGTGAGACCAGTCAAAACACTAAGGGAACACTATCCTGTCAAAGGACAATCTTAACAATTGCCGAGAACAACTGGACAACCTGGGAGAACCCATCTGTAATTTGTGTGGCTCTATGCACTTCAGCGCTTTGCTGAGCCACAACCCAATCAATACACTTGTACCCACACCCAGAAATTTTCGCTCAAACCACTAACTGTGAACAAGATACTTAATGGAAGCAAAATTGTCCCTATCAATATTTCAAGCGTTTTGATTCCTAATACCCACCAACTTACACATACTGGCTGTTCCTTAAAACTTTATAAAACTGATACCCTATTCTCTCAGTTAAAATATATCCCATCTCACACATTCATTAGTCTTTATTATTGTGAAGGGAGCAAGGTAGTTAATGAACATCACAGTTGCACTATTATATGTATTTACAGTGTCTCTCATCAATCAAAATGTATTTTGACAGCCATGCGGCAGCAGCATGCAAGTAACAGCTGCAGCGCTTGCTCCAGCTCCACCCTGTGCCTGGCAGATGAAGTATTCCCTGCTCTGTCTTTCAGTATTTCATCTGTAAAATGGTGCTAATGATTTTAAAATATTTTGAGCTCCATTGACGAAAAATATATTAAAACTGCATGTCATTTTCGTTTGTCATTTCCTGTGACCATAACACAACCAATTAGTAGGGAAATTGAGATAGGAATACTGTTTCATTAAATATTAAATAAAAGGAATGAGGGTGGTTTATTCTGGTTTGGGAGCCTGGAAATCAGAAGGGAAAGTTGTGCTCTGCCATATGGGGCGAAGTATTAATTCAGAAAGACACATTTTTAAAAACTAAGTAATGTAATGCCTGAGCATTTATAGATAATTTCTAGAAATTGTAGCATTAATATAAAATGTTCACTGCCTCAATTCCATCTCTGAATGTTTTTGTCCTACATACATAGCCCTGTGCTTTGTGAAAGTTGGAAAGTTATTAGTTAACTCTGCTGTTGTTCCTGAGCAAGGGAAAACAAATTTGCTTCTGGTAAATGAAACTGAGACTGGCCAGAATCATCACAGTGAATTGCAGAGGGCTGCCACTCTAAAAACCTGGTCTAGACAATTTCTCAGACTGAGAAAGGTAATGGCCAAGCACTTGTGCAGGTCCTTCAGGCTGTGAACAAGGCAGGGCTACAATTAGCTCCAGCACAGTGACTGTGACAGTCATTAAGTGACACTGGGTCTACCCCACATCTTTTTTTTTTTTTTTCTCCCTGAAAGGCAGGATTGCAATGTGTCCTTGCATGGTAATGCCTCATCCTGTCCATCCCGCGTGATCATGATGCGCTTGCAGTCATGCAAAGAACTGACACAGCTATATGGCACTCCAGGAAGAGCCAAAAGACAAATTATGATTCAGAATAAAACTGCCCTAGGATAAGGAAGAGCCTGGACCCTTTTTCTTTTTTTCTTTTTTTTCCAGGATATGCCTTATTGCCGCAAGCCTTTAAACTGCTACACCTCTATTGGCAAACACACTTGAGCAGCTTCCTTCTGAATTCCCCAGGACGGCTGCCACCATGTGACAGCACCATGAGCCAGTGCTAACAGGGAAAGGGCCTGGGGGTGGTATTATAGTCTCCCTGCCTCCCAGTAAAGCAGTGCCTGCTCACTCTCTTTGTATTTTCTTCCTTATCAGAGTCTTCTTCACCTCCCAAATCAACGAGGGCCTAACTCTCACCCCATGCTCCATCACACAGCTGAAGGCTGGTGCTTGCTGCAGCCACCATGTTCCAAACAGAGCTGCTGCCGCTCTCATGGGGCCATCAGGCCCAGCTTACGTTGGGCAGGCAGCGTGGAGAGCTAACTGTGAAATTCAGGGCAGGTGTCCAACTTGAGCGTCGCAGGGCAGTATTTAGTACTCCATTTTATGGCTACTGCATTTTATCCCTGCTCTCAGGGAGAACTCCCAACCCTACTGCTTGTTCCCCATTTGTCTCTCTTTGAAGAAACGCTATGAGTAGGTCATGCCTTTTTGAATTCTAATGCAAAAAAAAATGGATTTCAGCTGTCATTCAGATGGAAGGCATGAGCATGCTGCGATCATTGTATTATACTGGGGTTTTTTTAATCATCAATATGTATTAACAGTTTTTACTGCTGTTATTTGGAGATTTACAACAGCTGATCATCATTCTTTTTGTCCTTTCTGGTATGTGTCCTGTTGGCCACGGAAATCTGTTTTGCTTATCTTTGAGGCTGGTTATATTTAGACTTCAGAGCTAGTATGCTCATGACATGGCCCAGTCCCAAAGCCACCAGCTATCTATGCTGGAGCTGGGAAAGGCTACCCACTCGATGGTCTCTGCATCCATCAGCCTTTGCACACAGGGTATTGGTGCCCACACTGCCCTGGCAGGCAGGCAGGGTTTGGCCAGGATACATATCTGGACCAAGGAGATGGGACGCATCTCTGGGAGTCATGGATTAGACATAGCCAGAGCCTACGTTTGAGGAGAAGGGGATCCAATATTATGTTCACATCTGCTCACTGTCTGTTGTATGACAGTTCCTTCAGAGCCTGCCCTTCAGTGAACTTGATTTCATGGAGTATCCTCTAGAAACTACTTAACCTGAAATGTAGTTAAACAAAAGCTAAATGAATGACCATATAAGCAGCTGGTTCTGGAAAACCTTGTGACAGACACTTGAGAATTGCCCTTTAGTCACTGGAAGTTATTTCCCAAGGTCTCCTTGGGATGTTCTATGTCTGCGTCAGTTGATGAAAATACTGTCTATATTTCTGTAGCCACAGGTGATTGCTCCCACAGCGTAATTTAAACCTACTAGGCTTCTCCCTGGATGGGGTCAAGTGAGCAGAGAGAGACCCTTGCACGTTTGATTTTATATGACTGAATAAGATCTGCATCATTTATGCTTTGTCTGGGCTACAAAACTTGGGTCCGTACAGAAAGTGTAAGTTACACTCACAGTGTGTATCTGGGTTCCACTTGGCTGTTCCCTGAATCACAAAAGGCAGCAGTCTCTGTTATATTGAGCTCTGGGTAGGCACAGCTTTTGGGGACAAAGAATGGGAGCCTGCAGATGATGCAAACAGCCTAGAGTCCAGCAGTGTTAAAAGGTTCATTTAAATTTTCTCACAACGCTGCCACTATCTTTTTACCATAATTGATATCAAATGAAAGTTTCTGTTTGTTCTAGGATCAGCTATTGCTTAGCTTACCTTGCAGCAGAAAATACTAAGGCCTCATTCATTCACATTATAACTTATGTAGTACTAGCCAGTTGGAAAATGATGACAGATTTGCATCCTGTTCTGCTCCGTTTAGGAGCTGATGTTCACTGACTTGCAATAACTGTGTATTTGCATAGTGCCTTTAACTCCAAAATATTTTAGTTTTACATGACTTACGGGTGGTCATTTCTATCAGCCTTGAAGTGCAGTGACTTCAGGGTTGGAATGTGGCAGCCAGTTACCAGCACATACTATATAATAGCGTATTGTGTGAATATCTTATCCATATGAAACTGCAAACAGAATTTGAGCAGGCAAGTATTTGATTCAGAAGCCAGGCTAACCTCCCAAGGCCTTAGTCTTGCTACAAGATATTCAATACCCATAAATAAACAAGCCCAGAGTTCACCTCTCTTTTGTGGAACAGTCGTACCTCCAGCATTGTACCAGACTAGGGCTTCACTGCAACTGACCTTCCAAGCCTCCTGCGGAGCCCCCCAGCAACCACCTCTGAGCATCTGACCCTCCAAGGTGCCACTGAGCCTTTTTGTCCCGAATTGAGCGTGTCCCTGCACAATGGGGATACAGCTGTCTGCCTGACAAGAGTTAATGAGCGTAGAAGGTAGGCCTTCAATTATGGGTTTTTTTCAGCTGTATTTCTGAAAGAGCTTTACAGAAAAAAGGAGGTATTCTGCTCCTCGTTTTATACAGAAGGAGGCTGGAGGCTAAAATGCAAAGAAATTAAGTAACTTGTTGAAGATTACAAAGCAGATAATCAGCAGAACTCAAAATAAAGCTTAGCTCCCCTCCCCCACATCCCTTTTACCAGTTTGTGCATCTAACAAGGCACAACTTAAAATCCACCACTTTGTAATTCTCATGGTAAAGAAGCAGTTCTGCTACAGCTTTCTGTTTGACTTTCTTTGGCTTTGCATCAAACCAATCTGGCTGTGTTCTTATTTTATACTTACTACCACCCTAAGGAGGTTCTTTTATGTGTGGGCGCCATAAAAATTAAGTTTTAAGCTACAGTTTAGTGGGATCAAATTTTTGGATACAAAACTCCCAGAAAGTCGAGAAGACTGAAACCTAGGCCTTGTTAAAAAAAAAAAAAAAAAAAGTGTAGGGGGGAGAAATCCAATGGTCACTTCTCCCCTATCGCTATAGAGTCCCTATTCAATAGGAAATTCTGGCTCCAACCAGGCTGCCAGAGGTCCAGAGCGCTGGGACAAAAGGCCAAAAATCATCTTTTTTCCATCCAGACAGTATTTTTGGTGGAAAAAGGACATACCTAGGGACACCCAGATGAATAGTAACCATAACAATGCCAACGTTTCCGCTCTCAAGGTTGTTTACTCCCACAAAATTAATTGTGGTGCCAAACTGCAAAGAGAGTTGCGAATCCCTTAAATGTGTGGTCTTTATCGGAAAGGCCAAATGAAATCAGTTTGAATTATTAGACACATTAACAATGCCTGAGGGTGTCATATACAAATAGCTGACACCTTTAAGCACTGACGCAATAAGGATGGACAGGAACATGAGGTGAGGGTGGTGGAAGGAAAAGTCTTTTTTAGAGGTATCCAAGGTAGAGCAAGTTTTATTACTGGGCTAGAAACGTATAGTATCCCAGGAGTGAATAGCTCACACATTTGATCCAATCTTGGGCTCAGTCCAGCTCCCACTGAAGTTTAATGGGAGTTGGATCAGGCCATTGCACTCACATTTTTTCCATGCATGGAAAACTATTTCCGTTACTTTGAATTACAATACCACTGGCTTTGGATTTTATATAATAAAATAAATCTAGGCCACTGTTTATATTCCAAGAAACTACATTCTGGGATGCCAGCAAATATATTGCCTGTTGGATTAAAAAAAATAAAATAAAAACTGGACACATTGGTTAAAAAAAACAACAGCTCCTAATTATTAAACATAATTTTTCTTCCTTGTGCTTTTCTGGAGTCCTCAAATATTTGAAGTATGAAAGGTACACATAAATTCTTCTCTGGTGGTTGAAATGGTGGAATCTGTAAAACTGCAATGCTTTATAAGAAACAGAGGTTTAATATAAAAATAACAATCTTCATGACTGGCTCTTTGGTCACTGGCATATTATGCACATTTTAAAATTTACAGGAGAAAAAAACCCAACACCCTTGGAATGTCAGTAACAAAGGGGACGTATATTAGCAAACCCTTATATTTTGGGAACTGGCTTCTCTTGATTGTTCTGACTGCAAATGAACTCTGCAGATGCTGAGAGGCACAGGAAATGTCTTGTGCTAGAAACAGCATTTGTTCCCTGCTTTATGAATTGGATTCTACCAAAATCCCAACGTGGTAAGACTGATTAGTAGACTTTGGTAATGCCTTCTGCCCTAGTATGATTTTATTATACTCTTTTATTACCAAGCTAAAACACAGAAAAGACTTGCATTGGTGAACATACACCCAAATTCTGGGAGCAAATGTATCTGTGATCAGCCTATGCTGGGGAAGAGCATGGCCCCTGGACTCTGAAACACAGAGCAGCAAAATGAAAGACACCCCACCAAAAAAATAAAACAAGAATAGACATATACACAAGCAACAGAGGGAAAGAAATGTCATTGAGGGGCGTTTAATGTTAAAGAGAAACTATACATCTGGGATGGTGGTGAGGAGGATTTAACAGAGCTGAACTAGGTGACCACCTGCATTCACTTCAAAGAAAAACCAGCAGCAGTATGAGGAGTGCTTATGAAGCCGTGTGCATGTGTGTGCATGCGATACTTCTTTCTGCTGACAAAGTATGAAGTATATTGCCTTCGCAAACATCCCTGGGCACCAGCAGCTTCTCCTCTATATTAACAAATTACGTTCCAGCATGGGATTAAAAGGAAAAAATAAAAAAAATCTCCCTTGTGCACATAGCCATCTGAGCTGGACAGATTTCCCCTTGGCCCAGGCAGTACAGAAGAGCTAGGTACTGGCTTCATGGGGACTCCCAGGCTATGCACTGGTCAGCCACAGGTCACACCTTCCTTCCTCACAACAGCAGGTTGACCTTCCTCCACCACACTGTGGTCTGTGCAGTGTCCAGGAATGGTTTACAGGACTGCAAATTTTAAACCATATTCTTGTAGAAGAGCCTTGGCAAACTTTCCCTCTAATGTGACAAAGCCCTTTAGAAGGACCAAGAATTGGTTCCAAATTCCCCAGTGGGGTGGCAGGGTTTAAAACTCATGTAACTAGGACTCACCCACATCTGGCTGTAATTTCAGATACGCAATAATGATGTGAATTGCTGAGATTTACCGATGAGAGAGCAGAAAGAACTCACTCTTCTCTCTGGCTTTGTTTCTGTAACGAAATAGCATGTGCTTGTGTGCAGGGGGGACAGTTTACTTTGTCAGCACCTCCTCTGCCTCTTCACCCTGACTGAAACATCCAAGGGGAGATGCACCCAAAGACAAACTCCCCAGCAGAACTGAAGGAATAGCAAACCAGCTGGTCTGATGGGGGAAATTTCAAAACCAAAATGTCTCTTAAATAAGCTTCTTTAATTATTATCATCATCTGTTTATTTATACAAATATAAAATATATTTATATAGATTTATATAATATAGATTTGTTGCTTTGGTGGCTCCTTTCATTTACAGACATACTGGTCGACGATCTCTGTGCACTTTTTACACTTGACATAACAGCACCAATGGAACTTGCAGTGGCAACGCTCCACCTGGACGCTCTTGAACTGGTCATAACCCCGTCCGCAGCACATCAGCTCACACCCATCCATACCCTCCGAGGTCTTGTTACACAGTCGGCCCTGGGTGCCCAGAGAGCCAGTGGTCTCATTGCGCAGGCAATAGTCTGGGCTGGGGTCAACATAGACCAGGTCCTCTTGCGTCGGCATGTTGAAACGGTTGTTCACCAGCTCCAGCTTGCCCTTGCGGCTGATCCTCATGGCAGCGGCGCTGTCATACTTCTCCTTCAGCAAGTCGCCCACCTTGCGGAAGTCAGCCAGCTGCAGCCAGCAGGTCTTGAGGCTGCAGGAGCCCGACACGCCGTGGCACTTGCAGGCCACGTCCGCCAGCTTGTACACTGCCTGTGGGAAAAGAAATGCCATCAGGCAAAGCTGTGTTCATTCCTGCTGCACTGGCAGCTGACTTAATGACAACGAATTCATCATGTTTTCATAACTACTTTGATTATCCCCCAATTTCTGTTGTTTCACCCTTCATAAAAAACAAAAGTCTCCTCTTCCTCCTGTTGCGACTGCTGTGTCCTGTTCCCTAAATATTTCCATTTCTGGTCACGCTGCCTCCAAACATGGCTCCCCCACCCCACCTGCTTTTCCTCTGGCAGATTTCTGACTTGACAGCAGGGTCATGAGCAGGAAAGAAGAGAGAGTCCTCTCCGCGTGGACTCTGGAAATTCCCCTAGTCTCACAGACCACCACGGTCTTACACGTTTTTCCCTTCAGAGCTGAGAAAAGGGAACACCTGGGAACCATCCCAGTTCCTACCACCCACACCAGGAACCGACGCCATCGCTGTAGGGATACACCTGCATCCTTTGGAAAGAAATCCCCGGACCCACACCCTTTCCCTCCATCTCTGCTGAGAGGAGCTCGTTCAGGAGCAGTGTCCGGAGGAGGCATCATTTTCCAGAGGAGGAGCCAGCAGGGGTGGTGGTAGGAAAGACGGGCACCTCTGCCCTGGGGCTGAGCAGCTCACCCCTGCTCGAGGTGTTAACCGGGCCGAGCCGCAGGCCCTCACTGCAGACCGGCGCCATCTTGTGTCCACACGCGTCCCTGCACCAGCAGCAGAAGGGCCTACGTTTTAAACACCAAACGCAAGCTTTCAGCGCTGTCTTTTCCAAGACATTGGCAGCTACGTTTTCAGGAGTCTTGCGAGGCCTGTAGATGCATCATACCCCTGAAAATCCGGCATCAAAATCGGCCAATAGTCTTGAAAATTCAGGCCAGTGACCGTTAAACCCTCAGCAGAGCAAGTACATGATGTGAAGGAAAACGGCGGTTCCTCTCCTCCTCCCCACACTAGCTAGGAGGAGAGAGAAATACTGAAAAACACTCTAGAAGAACAAAGCTCAAAACCTAGGAAAATAAACTGAAATGCAGGTTGGGTTTGTTCTTTCCATTACTTTCAGAGACAGGCACAGAGCTGCAGGCTACGTGAGATCCCGTCGGCACTCACAGGCGCTGACAGAGTTTGCAAAGCAAAGAGCTGGCATCCCCACGCAACCGGAGCAGCTTCCCCCCCAGCCTCTGCTCCTCATCTTCTCACCATCAGTCTCACATCTGCTCTCCCATGACCATCCCAGGTTCTGCACGTCCACAGGACAGTGCCTCTGCCAGATCCCTCGTGCCAAGCAGAGGTGTTCGGCATCAGCTGCAAAATTACCACCAGCTGTATCTGGTGGGGGAGATCAAGGAACGTGGGAAAAAACTAGGATGCTCTGAAGGAGATGGCAATATGTCTTCTAGCCAGGTTTTCTGCTGCAGAACACTGAGGTTTCTTTTCTGCCTCACCGACACAGAAGAAAGCTTCCCAGCTCTCTGCATTCGCGTGCCAAGGAGTAGGTGATTAAGGCAATTGAGCATACTGCAAGCAAAACCTTCTGCCTACAACTGCGTTCTGGACCAGCAGCAAGAGGTCAGAGTTCTCCTACAACAACTGATTGCTCCTGGTCTAACTAACATCTAGTGCTTTTGACAGCTAGTGAAGATTCAATTTGGCTTAATGGCTAAATCACATGGAGGCCAGTCCAGCTCCCGAGAAAGTCAGTGGAGTGAGTCCTTAAAACAGAGAAGCTTTAGTTCTGCTCCTCAGAGCTCAATTTACTGAGGCAATCCCTCACGGCACAATGTAACAGCTACAGGCTGGGACTTAAGCACTTGTCTTGGATCAAACTACAACTGCAGAGGACCAACCACACCGTTACTTAAGGATTCCTGCTGTACTATAACCAGACAGAGCTACAGCTGAATTTCCCCAGCCCCAGACACTCACTATATCCTCACTGCATTGCCAGCCTGCTTGTTATAAGCCTGTGTTAGCACTTTTTGGTTATGGTTCTGTCAAATCCCAGGCCACTCATGCCTCCCTTGCCCTTGCATGTGTTTTTATGAAGTATTACGATTCTTCCTAATCCTGGGCTTTGTTCCTTTAGGAAAACACTGCAACTCGATCCCTCTCAGTTAATGTCATGGGACTGAGTTCACTCTGACTTGGCTTTAAGCAACTGATGCTCAAAACATCTGGCCCATGTGGGTAGTAGCTGTGCTGGGGAATGCGAATGCTACCAGTTATCACAGGTAAGCATGGCGCCACTCAGCCCCCCGCAGCTCCCGCTATCAACGTCCTGTGGAGGTAACCATAGCTTCAACTGCTAAATGACTCTCCTTCTTTGCTGCCCAGATGAGGAGAAAGCAGAGGAAATTGGAGAATTCCTCTCTGACCAGGCTCAGGTCAAGGTAAAGAATAACAGACCTCACATGCAGTTCTGAGGGCAGGGTCTGATCGATGGCCATGCCACTTAAGCAGGTTGAAAATGCCTCTAATGGAAAGGCTTAAAGCCCCTTCCCATAAGCCCAAGTTCTCTTCCAATTCTTTTCTTGCAAGGATGGGAACGGGAAGAGAATTAATGGGGAATTCCTATGTGGTCAATTAGCCAGACCCCCTTCCAGGCTCTTCTGACACTGGCTTGAGTGACTGATGACTGAGACCTGCCATATGCTGACTGGGTAAACAGCACGGAAGGCCTGACTGCCACAGTTCACCAGACAGGGCAACTGATAAGGCATGGGGGGAAATAAGAGAGGGTAATGGAGACCAATTGGAAGAAGAAGACAGATGGAAGGAAAGGACATATTGAGATAACAGCCAAAGACAAACAAACAAGGGCAATAAAGCTAGGAGCCACCACAGACCCCGACATGGAGTGAAGGGGTGATGAGGTCAGGACTGCTCGAAAGATGAAAGACCTCTGGTCCCCTCCCATCCCTCTCAGCTTCTTCTGAGAGCCATGGAGAGCAGGGACAATCTTCTCTCTTGCCACTAGAGCTCCTCAAAGTTCAAGGAGAACTTTCTCACCCACAGGAAACTGAGTGAGGGGATGTGCCAAAAGTCTGCCTAGAAATCAGAAGACATCAACTGAAACACTGGCTGGGAAAGTGGGGCAAGACTGTATGTGGGATGGCACCTGGTGGCCACTTAGCAGTGCTCACTGCCATGTCTCCAGTACTCCTTTCTTTCAGCACAAGCTTTCAGGAGTATGGAGTTAAACATGTACCTTTCTACTTTCAAAACCAGAATTTCAGAAGTTTAGGAATGCAGGACGAGATGGGACCTCCTTGGTTATAAAGTATGATCTCTTGCTATTGTAGGCATCACTTCAAATGATATTTTCCTTAAATGTATAGAGTGCCCTTTTAAAAGCAATTAGGTTTTCAGCCACCATTATTCTGACCACTATTCCAATGATAAAATATCTTTTTCTAATTTCCAGCCTAAATGTGTTCACTTTGTGCCCATTTGCTATTGTGCCAAATTGGCCTTTTGCTTAGAAAGTACTTTTCCTTCCCTATTATTTCTCCCACTAACACAGACATCAGTCATATCCTCTCTCAACTTTCACTCTGCTAGGCTAAACATGGCAAGCTATTCCAGCCCACTTTCTTAAGAAAAGATTCCTATCCCTTGGGTCAGCCATAACAAGCCTTTTCTAGTCTGAGGTCATTTTGCTTGGGAATATGAGACATACAATATTTTGGGGCCTCACGAGAGCTTAATACATTGACATTAGTATTCCCCCATGTTTTATAAAAAGACTTTCCCTAGTACCTTATAGGATATTTACCACCTTCCGAGCAATGTTACATCTGCAGCTTACTGCTGCAACCAATTCTTTCCTACTCATTTCCTAATGACTAAAAATGTTTTTCATACAAGACCTCAAGTGATGGTCTTAATGTTGTTTGATTAGCTGCTGTACAAAATTTGGATTCTCCTCTGTATTCGTAATACCTGCCACCTTTGCATCATCAGCAAATTTCATCAGCCCATTCCTAATTCTTGTGTTGAGGCTGAGACGCAAAAATACCATGTGTTGGTCTTGAAGCAAGTCGTTGAAAGAACTCTGCTAATTAAGCTGTGTTAAGACCAAGAGATGTGCTGTGCTTTCACACAACTTACTGACATCTTTCTTTGAACCAGTTTCTTGTCCGTCTCATAGCTGCTGCATGTCTCCTTACCTTTCCCAATTTAACCAAGCATTTCTCATGTGGCAAATACATTAGATGTCTCACAGAAGTTCAGATAAATGAGACCTAATAGATCTAGCTTGCTTTTTAGGAAATCAGTGATGTTCTAAATGATTGTGTGATCAATCTTTGAGAAATTCTTCTCCAAATATTTCCCATTTTGCCCCTTCCTCTGAGATATCCTTTCCCCCAGGTCCTCCTGTAAACGCTGCCGAGGTCACACTGCCTGTGCTGCCAGGTGCCAGCTCTTTCAGAGTGCCGGGCAAGTGGGCACTCCCTATGACTTGAGAGCTTTATAACACTACCTGAGCTCTGCGCCCACCTTAGTGGTGATAATTTACATTTCCAGCCCTTCTCCTTTGCTCTCATGCTAATATATTTCTAAGAGCCAGGAGGAAAGGCTGCCCCATACTGGCCAAATACCATCCTGACCATACAACCCTGGAACCTGTAGCAATGCCATCTCAGAGCCATGCTGGGTCTTATCCCCAGATCATTTCATATTCACCTCCTTTTCCGATCCTAGCATCTCCGTTGCTCACTACCTCCAAATCCTCATCCACTCAACCCACCCCAAAGCTCCAGCCTCATTTACTCCAGAGACCTCTGTTCTTTCAACCCTTTGCTGCCACTGGACTGCCATCTGAATCATGTGACCCGATCCCAAACTCCCCTCCGTTAGCAGCCCCCTGCACCATTCCACCCATCTCAGGTCTGCTGACCCCAAACTGCAGTACTTGCTGCTCAGCTCTTCTTCCTCTACCTGTCTAAACAAGACAGCTGTTTCCTCCAGCTGCCTCCTCATGCCTTCCTCGCTCCCACATCATGTCAACACCATTGGCCACTGCCTACTGTGATAGACTGTGCCTGCCCCTAGGGCACCCTGCCTGGCTTCCCCAAAAAAGCAGAGTCCCAGGGGGATTTAAAGATTTACACTACAAGCACTTACTTGTAGTAAGTGCTGAGGACACTAGGCAGAAGTGCTGAGGACAGAAAAACACATTTCCATTGTGCAGCAGGCATGCAGTACCCCTCCCTGTGAGCAATGCTCCCCAATCCAGTTTGAAGCCCCAGATAAAGCACTCACTTACTTTGGGGACCAAAATGACTCTGTCTTTAGACTCAGCCCCATCCTCACTGACCAGCAGTCTCCTTTCTTTCAACCTCCTCCAATTTGCAAAATTATAAAAACTCTGCTGTTTATTTTTACTACCCTTTGCAAGGTCTGACTCAGCATGATTTTTTACTGTTCTCACTTCATCTTTACACTTCTTGACCTCTAAGACAGAGCTTTTCATTATTTATTTGCTATCAGTTCTTTTTTTCCATTCTTAGTAGTAGGCTCTCAGTCTATTCTTAACAGCTTCTCTATGGTAGTTATTCATTCAGTGAGGTCTGGATATTCTTCCTACAAGCTTTTTCCTCTTGCTTGGCATGCAGAATTGTAATGGCTTTAGCATCTTTGACTTGAAAAAGTTCCAGACCTCCTCCACATCAAGCTCCTCGGCTGAGTTTACTAACCAGCTCTCTTAGTTTATCAGTTTGTTCTTTGAAATCCACAAGCTTAATTACACACTGGTTTATACTTCCATTTAATATAATCTAAAATGACTTGTATTCATTGAATCTAAGGTTGTTTTCTACAGCCATCTGTTCTACAGAGTCTACAAAAACCAAGCTTGAAATAACATTGTCTTTTGCCGGCCCCTTTGGAAAGCTTTTGTCCAGGTCCTGTGTTAACTGGAGACACAGAAATCGCCTTGAGAGCTTGTCTATGGAGTCCAGAGAAGCACGGGCATTGTAGCATTCCAAGTACAATTTAAACAATTTTCTGCACTGTAGTAGGCAGGACGTAACTGTTTTTAACTCTGTCCTTAAAGCAAAACAAAGCTTTCTTCCATCTAAAACTGTATCATCATCCAAAATCACAGCTCAGATTCTTGCCCATATAACAAGAACAACAGGACAGGGTAGTGTTTTACCCATGCTGTGGAGCAAGTATCTTCTGACTTGATTTTCTAACACAGATGTTACTACAGTTCAACTGGCACCTCAAACTATTGGCCATATTCTGTCTCTGGATCCCTCAAGGCAATGGGACTGGCTGTTAAAAAGTCTCATAACATATTCACTCCCTATTTTAGGCAGGGTATTTTTTTGTAGCAGTCCAAGTTCATGACTCTAGACATAGATGTTCAAAACAAGCAATGCAGAGAAGAATGTTACTTTCAGGCTGCTACTCCATGGAGGAATGCCCCCCATTTCTAAGCAAATGCAGACCCTCTGCCCTTCCAAGTCAAAGAAAATCCAACCCCAAACCAAAAATCCAGAGAGTTCTACAGCTTTCAAGTTCACAGTTTTCCACGTACTGCAAATTTACCCCAATCTGATTTTTGCAAAAGAACCATAGAGCACTTGCAGCGCTTCAACCTGACACATTGATTTCACAACCAAGAAAATCGAGCAAATCTTCTTTGCTGGCAAAATGAAGCTGGAATCACATGCAGAAAAGACAAGCGTACATGGGAAAAGGAAAGATAATTCAGTAATTATTAGAAGTAAGAAATGGCATAAAATTGATAAGGAAACTAAGGATATTAGTTAAGAGTGTGTAAAAGAGCAAGGCTAAGTACACTTAGAATTTTTTAATGCACGTCAGAAATAAAATTAACCTTCGAAAAGCTCACTACTAGGGAAGAATGGTAAAAATTTTAAACACCCCATGTAAAAGGAACAAATGTTCAAGTAAGTATCCCCATTCTACATTTGGAAAGAGGCAGGATTACAGTTATACTGCATATGAATGATGCTACACCTTCCAGGCTATTAATCGCAGACAGAGGAATTGTGTAAAAAGCATATGTGCATACACTGAACACATACAAAAGGGGCAACTTCACCTATGTTTACAGCATCAGTGAGACCAATACCAGAACCCAGCACATCATTTTGGTATCTAGTTTCCGAAAGGATATGGAAAAACCGGAAAGGATACACTAAAGTGCCATGAAAATGATTTGATGGCTGCTGAGAACCTCTGAGAAAGTCTTCAGTGCTCAATCTAGTTTGTCAAGAAAGAGTGGTGAATGAATAAATTCCAGCAGATAAATACTTCTAGTCAGAGGAAATTCCAATTACTAAGAGGCTTTTGGATCTAGCTGTAAAAGTCAGAAAAAGAACTGACTGGAAGCTGATGCCAGATAAATTCGTATGATGATGGGGGACAGTGTTGAAATGGGGTGATTAATGATGGTAGTGTACTACAAAGGGAAGCGGTGGATTCTCTATCCCTAGGGATCTCCAGATCAAAACTGTATCTTCTCAGAAAATGTCTGTCACCTAGATGCAAATACCCAATACCCAGGTAACTGAGCAAGGCGTAAGTTTCACAGATAGCCAGGTAGCCTGATTTGATGTTTGCTTCTGGCCTTACATTCCCATAAATCTGAATGGTGGCAGTAGAAGAAAACTCCACATGCCAACAGATTCTTTTCACCACCAGCCTGCCACTTCCCAGCTCTGGGAAGGCAGTTTCTGAGACGTAAACCTTGAAAGTGGGTCATGACAGCACCTAGTTTATTTGGAAGGGGTTTACATGCCTGCACGCATATGTCATACAGTATCTCAACAGACCCAAAAATTCACTGGCTTTAGCTGGCAACAGAAGCCTGCCATTAAAAGTGGAATATAATATTGTCAATATTGTCCGTAATATTCACTACAATGCAGAAGATGTGACCATACACTGTTACTGGGGCATCACTGGACTATCCCCCTCACCAAACCTCCAAGTAATTTGGTATCTAGGTATCTCAAGCCTTCCGAATATGCCTCTGAGAAAGATGAAAGGGTCAGCGTTCAACTTACCCTACGACCAGCCTCATTGTTTTGCAAGTTCATCAGCATGCGAGCCTGCTCCTCTGAACCTCTCACGTAGTTCTTCTCCCTTTCCTTAGCATCCACAAACTCCTTGGCAAAACGATATCCGTACTCCACGTTATCCCCACAGCCACCCCACAGCCAGTCTCGGGGCAAGTCCTTGGGCCGGGCTGTCCGGCTGCAGCCACAGCTGGAGAGCTCTCCTTCACGGCAAGCCCGGCTGATCGCATTCACCACCCCAGCGGCACTGACGGCATAGGTGAAAGCAGTCTCTCGGCTACCTGTGAGGGAGACATGAGAAGCAAGTTAACAAGAGACAGATCTCATTTAAGAAACACAATGCACAGCAAGGAGCAAGCAAACAGGTTCCGGAAAGTAGGACATGGTGTGCTCTGAGACAGTGCACAGAATTAACTGGAACAAAGGAATGGGTGGTCAGGCGCAGGGGCATCACCCCGTTCTAGCAGAGAGGGAACTGTCCTAACACATGCTTGCACCCTCTGTTTTTGTTTTCATTTCACAGTAACAGCCCCAGTCAATTGTCTGTCCAGCGCTGGCAGTCTGTAACCAGGATCAAACCCAAATATGATTCTCTGACACACACCAGGGAAGGGTCTGAGATTCCTGCTGTTACCTGCAGGAACGTTCTTGGGAAGAGCACGTTCTTCATGAATTTGTATGTGCTGCTCCTCAAGGGTTATTATTTTTATTACACCTATGTTTGTCCTTTTAAGAGCCCTGGAAACTCTGGGCCTTGCCCAAAGGAAATAGCAACATCATAGACAGGGACTACTCAGTCTCTTTCCCCTGCAGCATCCTCTCATTTTAACCTGGAGGAAACTCTCAAGCAGCAAAAGGGTTATTCACTTGCTGAAAATACAGCTGTTGCCTTAGCCACTGAATTTGCCAATAATCATTAAGACCCTGGGTCTGTGTAAAAGGAATGTTCTGATTAAGCCAGATATCACTCTAGAATGGTTTTCATTTAATTGGGACAAGTGCTCTTTATGGGCTCTTCAGTTCATTGACCTTATTTTGGTTTACATAAGGTCAGCTGAGAATTATTTTGAGAAAAACTGAAGGAAACCCATTTTTACAATAAAGCATCGAGGCAGAGACTCTCCCAATGCCTACAGAACCACAGTGCTGGAACAAGTAGAACTTTCCCATGTAGACAATAATAAATGAAAAGACTTTCCATTAGCAGGTTTACTAGAGACTGCCCTGCTTTGAGTGTATGCTCTGTACAGCTTAAGAGTCTGAGCCAAGCAGCTGGATTGGGTCTCCAGCTATGTATGCCTGGCAGTGATTCAGCCCCAATTTGACCGGGGCACAACACAGCCAGAACACTGCATGAGACCCACAGAGAGTGCTGTGGGTCTGAATAGGGGGAGTAGAGGGGGATGAGGAAAAGGAGGCAATCCACACCTGCACTTTTACCACATGGTGTAATAAATAACTACACTGACACCTTCAGAGTCATTTTGTGTGTCACCAAACTTTCAGGTGATAAAGAGAACAACTGCCAAGCCTTCTCTGGAATAAGCAATGTGATTGTGAAGAGCTACTTATACCAAAACCCTGCAAGATGCTCTCAAGCAAATTTGAATGACTTCAGAGGGCAGACCCTCCAAGAACAGTTTGTCACCAGCCCACAAGGCTCTCAGTACCAGCTCCCCCAGCAGGACTGAGCTGATGCTTTTGGTATGCTCTTGTTCCAATTTGCATGTGCTGACAATCTGTAATTAATAGCAGCTTATCACCAGCTTAGTGGTAATGACCCAAGATAAAGGCAAGGCTGTCAATGGCACCCACCTTGCAGAACAACTTGTGACTTATTGCCGCTGCTGTCCCTGCTCCATCCCCCCACCCCCCCAAATGAGAATTGTACACTAAGGGCTTCTGCTCTGGAATACAGCACAAGGCTGATAAAATGCTACAGGACACATAATATAGAAGCGAGGGCCTTACTAGCAGGTCATCAGGAGAGGACTACATCCCTCAAACCTCCTTGGTTCAAGAGGTAAAGAGGACTAGTTAAAGTAATTCAGCTGAGACTGGCCCATAAGGGAGTTACGGTCATTTTTCATTAACCGAAATCAAGCTTTTACTCATCTAGTTTGTTTTGCGTGATATGGCTATTGTAAGGTAATGGTCCAATGAGCAGTTCTGCCCCTACCAGTCTGTGCCTGTATGGTGACAGCCCTGCAGACACACCGATCGTCCTGTTAAGTAGGATCATCCTGTTAAGTAGAGCACTCCCTGCATCTATAGGGATTAAAATAAACACAAGGGAAGGACCTCCCGGTGTTACAGCTTATGCGACAGAGCCTGCATGACTCCAGGTGCTTAGCATCCTTACAGCTTGATCGAGATCCCTGAAAGCACAGACTGGATTTACACTTTTACTGTCCACGTTTTAAACGTCTTCACGTTTCAGAGGTCACTGCACAACTCAACGTGCAGCCTCTAGATCTGCATGAGTTGTTCAGGCTGCTGAGGATGGCGGTGGGATAGGCTGCAACTAGTCGCAGTGGGGTTCCCCCCCTCCCCTTGCTGCCCACAAAGCAGAACAAACCACGGTGCTCACTAGACGTAGGTTTGGAAGGCCGCAGCTTGGTTTGGGAGGTGGGATTGGACATGTGCATGAAATCCTGCGCTAATACAAAGCAAATTTGTAGCTGGCAATTGTGGGCTTATAAATCCTAGTTTTCTCTGCCCTCCTGCCAGGTCCTCCAGCCTTGGAAAACTCTTTGGGTTTTCGCTGACCATCTCAAAAGTTCACTCCAGTTCCACACCTCTGTGCTGCCATCTCAAAAGGCAGGGCTGTTATTCCCCAAATTTACGCCAACTTGAACAGAGGTTACAGAGATGGTCAGGCAGTAACCCCCCTTCTGCCCCCTCCCACGCCTCCGCCGAGCCCTCCGGAGCAGCGGCTGGAGCCAGCCCGGGCTGCCGTGCCCTGAGCCGGCCCGGGACCGTGCGG
>JAVJGI010000060.1:24513527-24532988 GCA_035590275.1 Ibycter americanus
AGCCCTCCTGGCCAGGGGCTGCCCCCACCGTCGCTCCACTCCCCTGGCAGCACCTTGCACAGGGGCTGCCCCTCCGGGCGGGGCTCGGCGGTGCCAGCCGGGCTGAGCGGTGCTGACCCGGGGTGCCCCGCGCCCCGGGCGGGGGTCTGCGAGGATGGGCTGGGCTGCCGGCGGCCAGCGCAGATAGGGCTGGCACCAGAGCCTAATGGCTTTATGGGCAGGGGAGGTGGACAGCGGAAAAGCTTCAAAGGCTCCTCTTGTCCAAACACCCCTCTCCCCTCCCTCGACCCACCAGGAACCTCAAAGGCAGGGGCAATCTGGCAGCTCCTCGGCCCTTTTCCCCCTCAGACACCAGCAGAAAGCAAATGCAGGCATCCCGGCCCCGTGCAGGTACTTGGAACAAACACTCCTCGCACCCTGCCTCCCTCGTGCTGCAGGGAAACGGCCATCGACACCGCTGCTGCTGCCTCCATCGCTACGTGGCTTCCCACCATCCTGTCCTATCCTGTGCCACACAGTCCCCACCTCTCCACCACTGACAAATGTCCCCTTATCCTCTCCCATGCAACCTCCTCACCAGGCCTGGCGTCCCCCCGACCCTGCCCCTCTGGTGGTGGCTCCCTGAACACAGGCTGAACGTGCTGGTCCCCCCCAGGTTGTGGCCACGGCGTACATGGTCCAAGACCCACAAGTACCCAGCCCTTCGCTCTGCGTCACAAGCAGCACCCGAGACATGAATCACCAGACTCAGCAGCTCAGACCGCTGGAGTATATTTTTTATCGAATTCCTCACGCCCGCCACGGTGGACTTGCTGTGTTTGTTTGCAGCATGCTTCGCTTCCTCCCCCATCCAGATGTGCTGTACCTGCAGCTGGTGGCCCATCTCACCTGGCAGGCAGATGTGGGGCCGCAAGTGCCAGAATTAGCCTTAGGACAAAAAAAGCCTTGTGTGACCCAGAACCTCGGTGGGAGGGGAGTTTTACTGCTTGGGCACAGCAGGATCCACATCTGAAGAAAACAGGGTGACTTTATTCACATCTTCTATATCCTCCCTTTTCCTCCTCCCACAGCTCCAAGCGTGACGGAGGGATGGCGAGGTGTATGTGTGTGTAGCCACGCATACATGTTTTGGGTCTGTTTCTATAGGGAATAGACAGAATGGAAAGTTTATCTCCGGGAGTCTGGGGAGGAAGGAAGTTGTGTATGGATGAATGGCTTTTCCATGACAAACAATGAGTCTGCACAGACATGGTGTGATGTCATCTAAAGAATTTCCAAGCCAGCCTCAGATACAGAAAGCCTTCTCGCTGGCAGAGATGAGAGCGTCCCACCTTTCCATCTTACCACAGCCAGAAGGAAGAACTAGGGCAGGGGAAAGAAACAAAAGCCCTTGCTGTCTCTCACACACACGCAAGGCATGCACCGTGTAAATAGATGACACAATGGGAGAGGTGTATCTCCAAGCTTCGCCCTCACCAAGTCTCCTTGCGGATTCTGAGAAAGGAGTAAACCGTGGCAAGCCGCCCTGGTGCCTCTCCCAGCCAGGAATGTGAGACAGCACCAGCCGATGAGGCACTTCCACAAATACAAGTGATGTCAATGTCCGCGTTCGTGCGAGCTTCTCAGAGCCCATGTGCGCAGCCGCAGCACGCCACGGGGCAACAGGGAGGCACCGCCATGCAGCGCTGAACTGGTGGCCCACCTCTGGCACTGCGGTATGGTGGAAACAAAAACCTTTCCAGCTGGTAAAGTCTGGGAAACGCTCATGTGAAACTTGGTCCAGAAACACAGAGCATTAATTAAATATCTCATTTTAAGTATTACTATGTGAAGGCAGCCGATGATTAACAACAGCGAAGTGTTGAGAATACTTCTAGTAGCAACCTGACCACCAACAAGCACAAGCAAGGCAATGATCTTATTTTGAAACACAAGGCATAAAAATTACCAGATGGGATAAGATCACAACCTAATATCCTGTCAAAGACAGCAACTAAAGGAGATGCTTCAGCAGGAAAGGTCTGAAACTCTGAATTCTACCTAAATTCTGCTGCTGGCAAGAGCAACTGCTGTTAAGATGCAAATTATGGAAGTCAGTCCTTTTCAAGGTGCTGGAAATAATTTCTTCACCTGCTGTGTTTATGACTTCAGATAAAGTGGTAATAGCAGGTGAGGCATTGTTGGAGTGGTTTAGCCTCAGCCAGCAACCTCTAGACCAAAAGCTGCAAAGGCCTTAGCTGGCGGTCCAAAGAATACTGTCTATTGCTCTTCCTTGCGCCTGTTTCTACTTGCCACCAAAATCCTGAAAGAGAGCTTTCGATTTTGTAAATAAAAAGCTTGGGTTATTTTTTAAGCCCAACTGCAAGGCTGGTTCAAACACCTTTGGTGAGGTTGTTTGCCAAAGCAGGACTGGGTGGGAGAAGTCAAAGAAATTTTGTGAGGATGACAGGTGGGGTGAAGTGGGGCTGCTGGTGGGCTGGAATGAATGGAGTCAGTGAAGTGTCAGGTAAGAGAGGTGGGTAAGGAGCTGGCAGTGGGTAATCCTGGATGACCGACTGGGATGCTGGCAGGGTCATGAGGACTTAGAGGTTTCAGGGGAAGGAGGCTAGGAGTGAGCAGGATTTTGGGGTGCTCCATATAAGTGACACGAAGGGGTATTGGGTAGGACTAATGGGTATTGGGAAGGCCCTGGAAAAAGCTGGTCTCACCTGCCTTTCTGTTCCCTGGTTAACCACTGTCTCAGATCCAGGAGAGCCCAACCTCACCCCAGGCAGACCACCTCTCCTGGCCATCAACCCCATCCTCCCCCTGCCACCCAAGGGATTCCCACTTCCATTCCAAAGCATCCCTCCCCAGCAGCAGCCCACTCACACCAACTCACACCACTCCTACTACAGTAGGGAAAGAAGGGTCAGTAGAAAGAACTCCAAAACCTGGGGTTGCTCTTGCTTCTGCTGATTAAGGCCTCATCGTACCCCTTCCAGTGGGCCTGGCTCAGACAGCAGTAGAGAACCCTCACTGCAGCTCAAGCACTGCAGGTGCTTGCACCCAGACTGCTGAGGATCACCTGAGCCAAACAGGGAGCTGTCTCCTGAAAACAGGACATGAATCTCAACCTCAGATTAAAGGTCTAATGCTCCCTTCTTAGAGGGAAGAGCAGCAGCAGCAAGCCTGCATCTTCATAAAGCCTTGGCATTCTGCTGCATTCAACAGTCTGCTTCCCTAGGCAACTGTCTACTGTGTTGGCTGGCTGCCTAAAGTTAGTACCTGTGGTTTGCCTTTGTTTGCTTTTCAGAGGTGACAACTGTGCACGAAGCACAAATTTACACATTGAGTTTCCAAAGTCATGGCGGAGCAGCTGGAGAGCTATCACCGCTTTCCCAATACCACCGCGTTTGCTGGAGGGAGGCTGCAAGACTCCAAGAAGGGGAGGTCATGTCCATGAGATCATTTGCAAAGATTTGGCAGACTGAAAAAAGTTGAACCCTGGCTGGAAGACAGCCCTGATAAATGAGAAAATGAGAGTTACTCATGCAAATTCCTTGTTCTACCCTTTATTGTTTTTCAAAAATTTGGGATGTTCCCCAAGTGCGACACAGATCTTTATCAAGTCCTATAAGGCGTGTTGAAAGAAAACATAGGTCCCCTTCCATGTAACTCGAATGATCGTCATTTGTGCAACTTGCCTGGTTTCTCCCAGGCTTGGGAGAACTAGATGTACATTCTTCCTGTAAGGATCAAGAGCTTTTTTCAAGTTCCTGTTTATTCCTGCAACTTGACTGTGGTTCAATGCTTGTTTTTAATGCCTCACAATGTCCAGTGCATCCAGAAACATTTATTGCTCTCCCTGACATGTGACAATTCGTTAAGACTAGAAAATTTTTCACTGAAGTAGAGTCTCCTCTACTTAAGGAGCCAGTAGAGATACATTGCCCAGGAAGGAGGGTTTACATGTGCTGCTTGAAAAGGAATCCCTGTCCTCTGGTTCTGTGCCATGGACCTGCTGATTGACAGCACCAAGAGATGTACTGTAATGACCTGCTATACATCTGCTTCTGGCAGCCAGGCTTGGTTTTAGCCACAGTTCTTACTAAGACTTCAGGAATCTCAATAAATAAAGTCACATACTTGCCCATTCAGCTGAACCAGTTTTAGAGGGAGTGTAGATTTAAAAAAAAAAAAAAAAAGTCTCTTGAAGGTAAATTGCATCCCTCACACAGAAACCTAAATCACCTTTTATCCCACCACCTCCCACTCTTTGGTCCTGTGCTGCTCCCCTGCTGCCGAGCCGTTCCTCTCTCAGCACCGTACCACTGTGTTGCTGTTCTGGTGTCGACCTTCCCAAATCTAAATGTATTATTTTATTTGTATTGCGATGATTACTTAAACAGCAACTGCAGTCACCTCCATAGGCCAAGATCTAGCTGGGGTGTTACAGAAGGTGTTAATAAGACCTTCTCAAAGTATCCCAGCATATCAGTCCTTTGTGTCTGCCTCTTTTGTCTTGACATTGCCTTGCCTCCTTGAATTGTTACGTGCTGTCTGTCTCCACTGGAAGGGCAGACCATTCCTGCTTATGTCCTGCTTGTTTCTTTTGGAACTTACAGACTCAGTTTTATCTCCTGATGTGCTCGTGTGCTACCTTTTTCTGCATCTCATCACCTGTCACCCCTGTTGACAGATCCAGATTTCCTTTCACCACTACCTTGCTCTTTCATTTTTCCATGACTCCCCTGGCCAATGACATCCAGTCTCACTGTCACCCGGGCATGTAGTGCAGCAAATGCCAAGATATACCTGCTAGTCTCAGTAGACCCAGTGACAGCTGTCCCTGAAGTTCCTCACCAAGGAAAGCAAGAATGGAGGAAAGTTGCAACTAAAGCAGAAGTATTAGACAACAAAAGAGGCCAGATACTAAACATTTTCATCATTTAAAACCAAACAGGTATAAAGGACAGTGATTCTAGGAATAAAACTGCTTCTCATTAGTAAAAGATAGAGAATATATGTAAAGTCTTATGAACGTTGTCATTTATGCTATAGTATTTCACTTGACGGGCAACAAACTCACCTAGAGCCAAACCATCTCACCCACTACAAAAAAAGGAGCAAACTCCATGGATAAACCAGGACATGACCCTCCTCCCTCTCAAGGTGATTCAATGGTAGTTGTACTCTTACAGCAGACAATATCCCAGTGTTGAGCCAACTTGGTCCATTGAGACCAGCCCCAGACATCCCAAGGGAAAGTACAAGAGCCTCAGCAGTGACCTGTGAAGCACCTGCAGAAGCTGCATATGCTAAAACAAAATTGGTTTCAATTTTTCAAAATCAAGAAGGAAGCAACATAAATCCATCCCTGCAGGTACATAGCTGCCTGGAAACCATCCATATTTACGATATTCCCAGGGACAGATCCAGGCCACCCTTTTCCATGGGAACTCTTATTTACATGTTGGTGACCTCAGTAGAGAGCCAGAGACCTGAGCTGGGACATGTCTGGCCCAATTTTGCACTTCTTGTTCCCATGACCACTAGAATACCAGGTTTTCTGGGACTGCAGCAAATAATCTGTAATCACAGACTGAAACCTTCTCAGTTTCTTTAATTATATGGGCAAGACCTATAAGAAATTAGACCAGCTCCACTATGTATAGTCATAATCTAACAAATCACTAAACACATCTATTTGAAAAAAGGTCCAAGCATTATCCTCTGCTGACCATTCAGTGGCTTATTTAACATGCCCACAGTGTCACAGCTTACTTGCCAAACAGGCACCCCATCTCCTTCATTCGCACTAACAATTCCTTCTTCAGAAATTGTTCCCCAGACCCCCTTGAAGGAGCCACAGGAGGTCAGGTTGAAACACAAGCCCAGGCAGGGTTAGGAAGTCCATGCTGCTGCTCCCCAACATCGCAGGTTTCTAGGAATGAAAGACTCCTACCCTTCAGGCCATCTAGCCAACACCTTTCCCAAGTGTTAAGTTTACATGGAGGATTAACCATTCTAGAGAGGAGTAAGACAAGAGGAAAGTGAAAAGAAGAAAGTATGTCCCTCCTTTATTTGTTTTCCAGGGACCAACCCTGGGAGCTGGTTTGTTACCTGCCATAGATGACTGTGGCATGGACCCCTCAAGCAGTGACAGGAGGGCAGCCCTCATCCTGCTAGAGAGCTGATGCTGGCTGCAGGATTTGCATGAGAACTCTGGACTCAGAGTATGGTGGTTAGAAGCACGTACATCAGCCCTCCTTGAAGATTAGGAAGGATAAGAGGACAAAGTTCTCCGACAGCACGAGCAAGCAGGCAGCGAAAGGCAATCCAAGTCAAAGCAACTTCTCTGCAGAGATTTCAGAACAGACCAGGGGATGGAAATAGCTTGATGACTTTTCTTCCTTTATCTGATCTTGCAAAGCACAGAGCACCCTTCATCCTCTCTAAAGGGGTGTCCAGCTCTCCCAGTCCCACTGGAGCTGTCCCAAACCAAGAAGATTTATGTCTCTGCATTTCACAGGCCTGGACCTCATTTTTACTCTTAGTATGTATTCCTTTTAGTTTGTTCCATACTCTGTAATAATTACATCAACTGGCCAAGAAAGTAAAATATTTAAAACACAGTTAAGCTGCTGCTGCAGTGGTTCTTAGCTCTTCAGGAGCGAATGACCAGGGGAAACAAGGAGATGCAGTTACTGCTCTGTCTTGGACATTCAACACCTTGGTGTAGGTCACAGGGACCCGTGTCAGGCTGACTCGGATCAATAGCCTCCTGTCAGTTAAATCATTGCCAGCAAAGCTTGATATATACATTTCCAAAGGAAATAGTAAGCCATGGAATAAATTCAAATTTAATTTCATCTCTCTCCTTCCTGTTACAGTCTTCAAAGATGTTCTTATAAAGTCCAGTCTAATGAAAATAATATTAATGATCAGCTCTTCCTCCATTCTAGAATTGCAAAGCAAGCACGTACACCCCATACATTAGACCACACAGCTCTAACAGCCACTATTTTCCCCTTACCTTACAGAAAGGGAAAGGGAGGTGACGGAAGGGCTGAGTAACAGGTTCAAAACAGTAAATATGTGGTGCAGATTTACCTCCATTCAGCAAAGCATTAAACCAGGTGCTTGAAAGTAAGCATACACCTACAGAATTTTGCTGAATCAGGATCAAAATTAAAATCTGCTTGCTTTTTCCATTCTTTTGACCAACAGATAGTTCTGCCATGAATTAAATGCTGTTCCTGTTCAAATACAGTGCATTCAAAGTGCAAGTAATAAACAAAACGTTTTGGGAATAAGGCCCCAGTGTATCAACTGCATCATCTGCATAGTTATCGCACTTTCCAAACCAAAGAAAAAAACCTTTCCCAAGCATGCTTATTATATTTTGATATTGAAAAATATATATAGAAAAGGCTGAAACACTATAAATAAAGCCCTGTCGATATCAGAAGATTACACTGATTGAACCAATTTCAGAACTTATCTTCTACACTGTCACACTTCAGTGAAGGAATTTCCTGTTAATTCTGGATGCAACAGATTTAAGCTAAACCTGTTCAAACTGTCTGGGGAACAGACTGCATATACATTTGTACCCAAAAGATGATTATTTTATATCTCACCTTTATTCTAGCAGCAATCATGTATGTGCAATTCTAACTGCAGAAGACAGACGTATCCTATTTCAGATCTTGTTTGTAAAATGCTATTCTAACATTATTACCTGCTTAAATAGATAGTCTCCAGGTACAAATTTTCAGCAAAATACGCATTCATGGAAACCTAATCTGGAAGAGCTATATCAGTATATCAGTGCTGTGTAGGTTAGTTACCCTTTAAACCAAAAGCGAAGCCTTCAAAATTAAGATCTGTACTGATTTAAGTAGACTGTTCAGTTAAATCATTGTTTGTTTTTTTTTCTTTTTAAGTACATAAGATCTAATATTAACAACAAGGGGTTGTGCCTCTTTTCAGTGACACATCATGTGATCCCATACATAAACTCAGTGAGCACCTTGAAAGCCGTGGTTTATTTGGGGTCCCTCCTCTGTCTGGCATCTCACCATGCACAAAGCTGCGACTCTTTCTCTAATTTCCAGTCTAAATTTATTCATGGTCAGCTCATGCCCATTTATTCATGTGCCAGCTTGTCCCTTAAAACTCAGGATGCCAAAACCAAGGCTGGAGCCTGACAATATGGTTCTGCTAGCAGCATTACGGGTGTAGTAAAGACCTCTCTCTCCCACCCTGGGGGGTCATTCCAGCCCTGTGCCACAGGACACTGCTCTTTCAAGGTGCAGCCCCTTGATGATATAAGCAGTTAGAAAGATGAGATAAGGAGTTTAAAAAACTCAGAATTAAACTTACAAAAAGAAAAGACCAGGTTTTACTTATTTAACTGCCTGAACTGGTTCACATGGATATCAGAAGTGCTGCGGAGCCGGGCAGGAACATGTGGCTGGAGGAGGCTGAGCCACAGCAGTACCACCTTCACCCAAGTTAAATTTGGATGGAGCTGCACCGGCACTTCAAGGAAAGTTGTATTCCTGAGAGGTTTTTGATTGTGGATCCGCTCCCTGACTGATTTCACAGCTCACTGCGACAGGCTGAGGGCACCACTACACAGAGGGTGAACACCAGCTTCTTGGACAGGAACTACTTAAACCCATGTTGCTGCCAAAGCCCCTGTGTTATCAGGGCAAGGCCCGAAGTGCAAGAACATGGTAGTAAAATGCCTCTATATAAAATTACCTGCTTTGGAACAGATGAGGTTTCCAGTGTAGCAACTAGTATTTGCTGCTTTGTAAATCCTCCCCTGAGCAGAAAGAAAAAAGAACTGGAAAAGTAACTAAAATTGCTAGTGCACTTTACTCAAATTTATTCCTTTTCAATGACTTTGAATTTGACTCAGTTTTCAAAGCATATTATATAGATATTTTAACTGCCAAAGCTATCCGAAAGCTTTCCAAAAAAAGCTATGCTTTTTTCCTGCTTCTCTCCTCAACATGAACTGTAATGTGACATTTTTGCTGGTGGTACAGACACTAGAATAGCATCCATTTTCTCCTCCCACAGCTCTGCTTGCCCAGCAGGGCCAACGAACTTGCTTTACATCAACAGAACCAGTGCAAGTTGTCACCAGACCGGCTTTACGCCCATCATGAGGTTTTCTGAGCACATCCCACACTCCACCAGTGGGGACTTTATCCTCCAAAGAGCTCAGCCCACACCTAGGCTTCAAAATGAGGAATCGGATTTCAGAGGTGCCTGTGGAAAGTTGTGCTTTTCCTTTCCTGCTTTTGACATGAAAAATGTTGTAACCACCAGAAGCAAAAACTCCAAGAGGTTAAATTATCTGGAAAATGTAGGTGCTTATCTAACACCTCATCTACTCAGAAAGTAGCGTACAAGCCCGTGAATGATGGACACTGGAGAATTTGGCCCTAAGTGTTCTAAGAGCCCAGCTGGTAGTACCCACATTTTGCAGCCTTTCCAATATGGATTTAAAAGTCACTGTTCCTGCAGCAGGTGCAGCTAGGCTGGATAAGGGTACCCGACTCAAGTTGTTACGATCCTGCACGCTTCAGAAAGGCACTTGGCTACCTTAACTTCTAATGCCAACCATTTTTTCAATCCAGTTTGCTACCAAGAGCTGAGGGAGGGCAGGACTGCCTCTTTTGACACAATGTGGGTTGATGTCACCTTTGAATGATCATACATTTACAGCGTCAGATGGCGTGAGATTGTTAACAGGTCTCAGACTCACACTTGAAGAAGGAAAGAAGTAACTACTGAATGACTCTCAATCCTGATGAAAATTCAGGTATGTATACGGTTGTGCACTAATTTATCAGGGGGAAGGGCGTTTTCTTCAGAAGCAACCAGAGCTTGGAAGACAGAGGCTAAAATCCTCTCCTGTGGCCAAACTTTGCCCTGGGCACAGGGTGGATATCAGGTCAGGTCCCCTGCAGGGACAGCCTGCCTCCCCTCCCCAGTCACTGAGGCTGCATCACACCTTTATGCTAATGGTACTCTTTGGCCATATAACGCGTGGCACTTAAATTGCACTGCACTGGCATTTCCAGCAAGGAGCACGTACAAAGCCAACAATCTGGCACGAACAGTCCTTGCTGCGGTGACTTCGTCTGGAGCTCTGCTGATCTAGGCAAGGTGGGGATCTGACCCTGTGTCTGGTGACTACAGCAAGGGGTCAGGTCGGGACCTTGCCTTTCCAGCACTGCTGCTGATTTGCTTAGCCATCTCCTTTTGGTTATAACTGACACTCTGAAATTCAGCTTCTTCATCTATCAGGGGGAGGTAAATTTATTTCAGGACTGGTATTGTGATCTTGCCTGTGGATGCTGTGATACGTTAACAGGATCTAATGCACTTAAAGATCCTTCAGTGAAAATATGTAAATACAGTTATTAAGTCCATGCTAACAGTAATACCTCAGGCAGAACTTACCAAACACAAGAGAACAGTCTATAGTAGACAGCTTTTTTTCGAAGAAAGTAATGTGTTTATTCTTCCCTTGAAGCTAAAGGGAAAACATGAACCCAGTGGGAGAAATCCAGCGGGTTAAGTTTTTCCAACTGTCACTCAAATAGAGAAAATTAAAATGATCTATTTTATGCTACTATCTAAAAGGACATTTGCAATACTAGAGATTTTTTTCTTCATTATCTTCAACATATTTATCCTCTCTGGCAATATGTTTCTGAATATGTTGACTAGACAGGACTAGGGAATTCCTGTAGGTGGAACAGCTGTACATCTGGAATGCAATCTTGGCTTTTTTGGACAAATACAAAGTTCTTGGCAGCGAAAAATGTGTTTGTCCTGAAAAAAATAGTGTATTTGTAGAGGAGGTAAGGATTGCTTGTCTTGCAGTTGAAGGAAGCATGCTGCATTGCACAGAAGGGTTACATGTGTGATGTCTTGCATGCTTGCTTGCAGGTGTGGACCACAGAAAGCTGGTGTATGAGGATATATGCACCCATCCCTGCAGGGGGCAAGGTGTAGGAAGACAGAAGGAATTGCCAGAGTCTCTATATTGCAGGGAAAGCAAGAAATCCTATTAAGGATTTATGCTGTTCCAGCAAAATAACTTCCTCACTTGAAGCAGAAGCCAGCTTTTTCATTGTCTTTACTTCACTCATGCTGACAGTGTGCAGTTCTTCAGTCAAGCCCAGTGCCAGTTTTGTACTGAGAGATTCATCATTAGGAAATGGGCTACCAAGCCTCCTAGCTCCTACCCCTGCTCTCGGTCACAATGTCAATTGCCTTTGAGATGTATTTCCCAGGCTTCGATTGAACAGTCCTCACATTGCTGAACACTCATAGAGAGAAAACAGTTATTTATTACACAAATGGGTTTCAAAATACAGTGACATGCACGTTCAATATGTTCTAGAGAAGGCATGTATGGGAGATGTCTAACAAGACATTTGTGCGTGGTGTGTAATAATTATAATATGTTTTCATTTACACAGTGTCTCCTCCACACACAAGGGATTATAATAAAATGTAACTAAAACCGCATATCCTTACAAATAAAGGGAGAGAGAGTGTTTCATACAAAGGTTAAACAAAAAAATCTGTTTAATGTCACATTGGGGATTAGAGGAACTGGAGTAAAACAAACACACAGAACAAACTTTGAGGGGTTGCTTCAGGAAAAGCACGTGTGTGAGTGTGTGCCATCACATCTGCATATTCAATACATCTTGCTGGGACAGCTCAGGGAAAATAGGAAGCTGGAAATTTTCAGTGTGGGAATTAGATGGAAGAATGTGAACCATTCTAAACAAAACATAGCAAAGTTGCCAGCTGACTTGATAAAATGCCAGTGCTCTCTAGGATCCCTTGAAATGGAGCTGAGGACTGGCCTCGCCGTTCAGGCTGCAGGTAGGCAGCCAGGAGATCTGGGCTGTATTCCTGGCCTTGCAACAAACCCAGCATGTGACACTGGAAAGTCATTCAGCCCTAAGTTTCCAAAAAATGATTTCATGCCTATATTTCTGGGCACCTAGCGTGAGACGATGTGAACCCAAACATCCAGGATTTCAAACAAAGTTAAGCCGCAGGTACTAACTTCCCATCCACGCAGAAGATCTGTTTCGGGGCTCAGTTTCATCATGGATACAATGGGACTGAAACCTGCAAAGCAACCCAAAATGCTACAAAGCTGCAGGTATTAGATGATTACACAGACCTCTCATTTTACCAAAGGAGAGGTGCTACGGCTATGCAAAGGAGTATTATTTAGCTACCTGTTGTTTCCCACATCCTGGCAACCATTGCCATTCTATAAACATTTTCACAGGTTTCAATACGTCTGAAGGTTTTTGTTTACATTTCCTGCTTCAGGGCATCAAGGAATAATCTTACGAAAGGATTCTCTGTTCCAAAAGGAACATAAAGAATACAGACCAGGATTGCTGGCAAAAAGTGTGGAACAACAACACCGACAAGACTAGGAAAATACTAGATCTCAGGGGTGAAATAGTGGAAAGAAAGCAGCTTTTCCACATAATTTAGTCAGCATGTATGCTGGGGGAAAAGGAGTAAAAGCAGTTTTTCTAGCTTATGTTTTCCTGTGCACACACATTTTTTAAAAAATATTTGGAACCATCTGGATTAAAGAAGGTTGTGTTCTCATTGTACATGACAGGGTCTGGTCACATAGAAGATCAGTTTACTTTATACTGTAGGCAAAGGATTATTGTGTTTTTTCTGAATGGTGTAGAAACAAGTTGAAAGAACTAGCTTAAAAGAGAGATCTTGTTTTACCCATTTATATTTCCACTTCCAACGTGGTGAGCGCTGTACTTTCTTCCCACCCTGTCTGCGTCTGCCCTTAATTTTACCCCTGCATTCTCAGAGAGGATTTTCAAGATTTTTTTTATGCATGGGTAGATAACATGCGTTGGTGAATTAAGCAGTTTGAATTGGGTTTTAGAGTGTCTACATGTACCTGAGAACAGAAGCAAGAACAAAAGCAGTTTCTGAAAGGCACCTCCTTTTGCCACACTTCTCTGTGCATCCCATGGAGTTGCAGCAAGCAGGTAACTTTCAGAGAATCAGGGGAATTTAGCACTAACAGTTTATGTGCTGTTACTTTTAGGAACATGTTAAAGTAACCTTCCTTTGACGAGAACTAATGCAAATCCTCCATGAAGTATAAAATTGTATTTTGTATCTTTATCCTGCCCTCCATAAAACTGTATTTTGTAACTCTCACCCGCAGTTTCTGCCGTGACTGATTTCCACAGCATGTTTCCAAAACAGTACTGCCCTAATTTTCAGTTTTCCTCTAAGAACTTACTTTGGAGACGACGCTTGTAGGGCAGGTGACATAACGTTGTCCAATTCTAGTCAACTGCCAATTTTATAATGCTATTTACTACCTGAAAATGTGCTGGTGGCCATGGCCCAGAGAGGGAGGAGTTAATAGTTAAAAGTAACGCTGTGGTAATCCACAGGTATAAAAATGCTCTGTTTTAAGAACCAGGCAGCTACATCTGTACCCTCCCTGTGCTGAGCTTACCTTCTTGCAAGGTTAACTCTAACTCTTGCTATCACAAGAATATATGAGTTACCCACCCCTGGACCTCGCTCCTGGGGGCCCCATGCAAAGCATGACTGGAGGGGACAAGCCCAGCTACTGATGCCTTTTCTTCCTTAGAGCTTCTGACAGAGAGGACACCAAGAATCTTCCCTGACAGCCAAATAACCCTTACTTGCAAGCTGGCCAGTATTGCTACATTTGCCCTGACTGCATGGAAACCTTTGGCGGAGGGGAGGCTGTTCCCACTTGTCTTCAACCTCAGCCAAAGGCCCAAACATCTCCACCCCAGGCTGAATGTGCTGGCTGTCAGTGGAGGTACACACAAACAGCATCCAGCTGTCTCTGCTGGGTTTTGGACTGAACAGCCGTTACAGAGGAAGACTTCACAAACCTGCTGCTGCAACAGGTACCACACAGCATGTTGGACACACATGTTTCTGCTGTAACTGCAGGGGCTGCCCCTTTTAGATCAACTTGTAGAGGTCTCAGAGTTCAATCCCCAGGAATGGCTTATGAAAGCAATTACTACCTGAAAGGTCTCTTTGTTTTTCTGCCACTGCTTTTAATAATAATGATTACATCAGATATTTTCTGCCATCTCGATCTTCTTTCGTACTGCTAATAAAGAAATGACAAAGCCCAACACTTAAAATAGCACCCAGTGCAATGAACTGCAACCGCTGAGGTTTGAGATTTTACGTCCTACCCTCCCAGAGCACTTTCCCTTTAATGATTTTAACCATTGAGTACTGAGCTTCTTATAAGCCACGAAGGGTGTGACACATATGGCGGAGTCAGAGAATCGCCTGCGGCCAGGGGCCCAGGTCGCTTGCTCTAACCACCAGACAGTCCTGTCCCACAAGAGCAGACCAAGACATATGTGATAGGTACATGGCATTCAAGTGCAGTTGCCTGGACCATAGTCTATTATTTTGGTTCTTCAAGCGATCCTTTCATTTATGCTTGGTTCAATCTGTTACAGCAGCAACAGTTGCTGGCCAATTTAATGGCAAAACTGGGAATATAATCCAGACCTCCCACGCTTTACATCCTCTGACCATTCCTCCTCGTACCAGCATAGCTATATTCTTGTCAGCTATTGACTGACAAGTAAAATCAAAACCTGAAGAAAATACCCAAATCCCAAAGGCTCAAATTTAGAGCTGGAGTCCGCACTGACACATTAGCTCTGAATTTTGCCCCAGCACCTAACCACATATTCACAGTATGCTGTATTTCGAATAAGCCACCCCCGACACCAGGAAATACATGGCAGATCAGAATTGCTTTTTGCAGGAGGAACCATGTAATCCTAAAATACAAGGGACATGATACCTGCAAAGTACAGAAAAAGTACTAGTTTTTAATGTTTCAGGAAAGCTTCATGGTGACCTAAGCTTCACAACAAAGCTCTGCATGCAAGAGGATCCTAATGTTACAATTTCCAAATAACCCACTTTACACTTTCTTTATAATCTCTGGTCAAAAAAAAAGATCATGACAAGCATGAATTCCAAAGGGGATCCATTAACTTAACAGCCCTATCCTGATTTAAATATGAGCGTGTGCATGTACACAGATATGTATATATGCTTACGTATCTAAATTATGCACATTACACATCTGTTCTGCCTACACTTAAATGCATAACTTAAATGCATAATAGAGATCTTTGTCATGTAATTACTCGTTGCATTCACAGAAGCGTTCTAGGGGATCATTTTCGCTTTACCTTCAAGAAAGGCTAAAACATGCTGGCGCAGCTTCTCTGACACCTTGCTAAGAGCAGAAAAGCACTGCAGTAGTAGTCAGGAGTCCACTCAGCGTGAAACGCTGATGAGCACCACGTTCTCTCCACGACAAGGTGACACCCTCATTTTCCTGAGCCACGTCAGAAGATGGTGGCTTAGGCATCATCAATGCTAAAGGACCATTTTGGTCTCATTGATACACAAAAAATGTTCCCCAAATTGACTTTTAAGAAGTTCCACTAAACCAACTCCAAACCCAGTTTAAGACCATGGGTTGTATCAGGCTTAGCTGATTTTTGTGGACATGCTGCAAATCTGATGAAGGTCTGGAAGCCAATTTGTGAAGGACAACTGTAGCCCCCTGGAGCGTGGCTGACATTAGAACTTGAACCAGTCCCAAACTAGTGTCAGCTGAACTACTCATTAAGCCAGTTGCATGTTTTGGAGAGGAGAAATTTCCCCACTGTAGCTTAGACTGTGGCAAAATGCTTTAAACTGAGAAGTAATGTAGTGGTGTGCTGGACACAAGGACTGAAACCCCAACATCAGCTTGTCACAGGAAATTATCTAATGGATTGTATCAGGCTACACCCCAAAAGGCACCACCCTACAGCCTCTGCAACAGATGAGGTAGGCTAAGGCCATCCGTGCCTTGTTTTTTTTCAAGGGTGGAAGTAAAAGCACCACCATTTTAAATGAAAGCCTAGATCTCCAAAGCTGTCTGTGTGAATGAGGCTCTTGCCTCCCTAATATCCCTTTGATCATCTTAGCTGTAGCGAGTGGAGCGCGTGAATCCAAGCTGCCTGTCTTCTCCGCTCCCTCAGATGAAGCTGCCTCTTGTCTCTCAGGTGCTGGGATGTGGGACAGCGTGTTTGAGTGGGGAAACAAAAGGGATTAGCAACTGTGGGGCAAAGAGAAGGCAAGGAGGAACACAGTCTCTCAAGGAGCTAGTTCATGGAAAGGAGTATGGTTAGGCAAGGTGGGAAAATAGATTACTTTAGGAATTAATTTAAGGTTAAAGGGATGACAAGAGAGAGAAGGGTTAGCAGACCACAGTTATGATTCAAGCAGTTTTGTGTCATTTCTATCCTGCAGTCCCAGTGGCTACCACCTGTAGGTAAGAAGAGGCCAAAGGCCAAGAATATTCCTGTGGGTAAATTCACGAGTTTTCCATTCCACAGCTGAAGCCGTAAAAATGCAGAAAGCACATGGAGTAGGGTGGCAGAAGAAAAGGAAGGGTGGGGAAGGATTCTGTATTTGTTTTCTCTTAAATGATTAATTTGAGCCAAAAGCTACCCTGCAAATTGAGAAGCAAAAGAAACAAACACTGACAGACTGAGATGGCAGCTGCAGAAAGACCTGGTGGACGCTATGCCCAACCATGCAATAAAAGATACAGGACAGATGATGGTGCAGCTTTATCAGCACGACTTACTTCCAATCACAGAAGCCACAAGTGAGTCACACAGATTCTCCTGAACCTCTGCCAAGCAATACTGTCCAGCCTCCACTGAACACCAGTGGTAATTGGGGGGGGAAAAAAAGAATGAAACATTTATCTGGCAAGTGCTTTCAGAAACAGAAAGCGGCTGTTGGGAGCTGCTCAAGGGGCTGGAATGCTGGAGACAGTTCCAGGGGGACAATCAGCCATCTGAGTGCATACCAGGCAGGCAGGGATTTTTAATAAAATGCAGTTTATTGCACGGTGATTACCACCTCCTATTTATACCATATGAGATCATTTAAAAACATGGCATGTATTTCCTTACTTCTGGAAACACAAAGTCAGCTGACCAACCATGTGATAAATTGGCCCTTTTCACGCACTTTTACTTCGTCTTTCTAAACCTCTATTTCCAAACATCTGTCATTTAGATAAAGTCAGAAATAAAAATCTACTTGAAAAATACCTTCTGTGCCTCCCGTGCCCCCACAAAAAACCCAGCCCCACAGTAGATTAGGATTGTGAGTCCAAATTCCAGCGCTGTTCCATTTAACATGTAAATCTTAATTGTTCACAAGGAAGCACAGACACTCAAAAGTATATGTGTGAGAAAGGGAACTTCAGGGTCCCCAGAAAATGCACCACCTATTTCTAACCTCTCCTGGTTACACACAACAGGCGTTACAGACACAACGTGCTAAGACATAAAGAAAAAAGTACTTCAGGTAAGCCTTTATGCCTTAAAGAGCACGCCTTTCCTCACTCCTCCTCAAATGTGGTTTGAAGGTAATGTGAAGGCTTAGAGAGAGGAAATACCACATTACTTCCATGGTAAGATTCTGCAGTCGAATGTGGGATAATACGGTAAAAGACTTCATTAGCACTCTTTCAGAATTACTTGTATAACTTGCTTGTAGCTTTGCCAGTTATGAGTAATGCAACAATCACCAAGATACACCAACACCACCTTTATACCACATTTCTCTTACACGTTGCCTGGTGTCTACTGGACTCAGCCTTCTTGTAAGCAATCCCGCTGTCTTCAGCCGAGCAATCCTCACCCAGGCAGGCCCACGCAGCCTGCAAGACGCCGCACCTTTCACCTGCTCCTCACTTCACAGAAATTCTCCTTTTCAGTTGCGATGCTCTACAACTGGTCTGAGCACAGTAGGTCTGCAGTGTGGCTGCTCAGCAAAATCTATTGCCCCTAATCTTTTCCTTATTAACCTGATGGTTAACCACCACCCCCTCAACAGCACAAAACTAAACAAATAAAGCTACCAAGATAATTCATACTGGGTGACACCCCGGGACAGCATCTGTTGTGGGACTGCGGCCCCATGATCATTAAAACCAGGTCTACACATCGCTGGATCACCCAGGAGTACAAATTTGATCGGGACTGGGCCAAGGCACATGATCACGCTTCTGCTGAATGAGCCAGAGTGCACGATACAGAGGCAACGCCAATTTTAGGCTGGCCATATGCCAGCCACAGGGGTGCAGACGATACCTGATCTGGCTGGAGTTGTGTACAGTGATACCTGATCCAGCATAAAGTCTGCTAGTAAAAAGGTAACCTGTCAAAAACTTCTTGAATTAACTTGAGCAGGCAGAGTGAATGAATACCAGGTTAGCGCTTCACATCATGTGGCCACCCCATTTTTGAGCCAATAATAGGAGTCGCACTGCTGGCTCTTCTGCATTGCCAAACCGCAGGCTAACGTCGATAGCAATGCTTACACGCATGGGGATCTCATTGGAGAATCAGGGCCTCAGAGTCCTTCAACTCGCCTTGCCTCCAACTTAAAGCAAAAAGGAAAGGAAAAAGTAGAAAGAAGTCTAAACGATTAACCTCTAAATAGTCAACAGTCTACTAATATGGAATCTGTACATGAAGATGGAGCCACAGGCATTTCTGTAGCAGATAAGTTTAGATGATGATTAAATAGAGCCTGTTCCTTTAGGCGAGCGAAACTCTCGGTACAGCAAGCACATTGGTAACTAGACTGATTTTTGTAGTATTTTAGTAATCTGAACAGTATTAAGAATGCGCCCTGTCGTGCTGAACAAATGTGAACTTTATTATTTTCTTTACAGCCCTTTGGCACAGATGCGCAGTCCTCTTTTGAAAAAGCCTTACCTGATCTCTGGTAGAACTTAACCCATTTTTAACGCTGCACAACACTGCCCAGTGTCGAAACACGCGCAGCCACCGTTGCACGAGGCTAGAGACATGTAGGAAACACAGATTTCAAACATTCTTTTTTGAAACGGCTGGAAATCGCTCAGTTCGCTTGAGTACTTCAATTATTTTCAGAGCTACCTCAAGGAGACCGTTAGCTGAAAGCAGTTTCCGTAAGTTTTTCCATTTCCTATCACTGCGGCCCTGCAATGGTCCACCCAGAGGTGTAGCAACCTCGACAGGCACCCAGGTCTCCGAGGTCTTTACAGCCCTGCTCCTATCGCTCCCGCTGGGACACACAGCCAGGGGGTTCTCAAATTTTGGTCCTCAAGGCCGTCCGGCAGCCTCGGGCCGAGCCGCACAGCAGCCGCCTGTGCTCCCACGGGCACGGCGCGGCGGCGGGAGCCGCCCCCTCTCCCTCCTCACGGGGTCCGGCCGCCCCGGGCTCCCCAGCGACCTCGAGGGCTCGTTCACCAGCCGGCCCACCGCGGCCCTCGGCAAACGG
>JAVJGI010000060.1:24543315-24571786 GCA_035590275.1 Ibycter americanus
GCCCGGGCCACGGCGCCGCACGACGCCTCACGCTGTAACTAATTAAAACTTCACACGTTCGTTAATTAAAATCGCTGTCCCGCGAGCGGTCCACAGCAGGGGGCCATGGTGTCGCTTGGGGGTCACCAGGGAGGGGCGTGCGGCACTGGGTGGGCGAGAGGGCCCGCCGGGCGGCCCCGGCCCTGCGGCACACAGCAGCGCGGGGTGGCGAGCTGGGAGCCGTGAGGGATGGCTGCTCCGCTGCTCTCATCATCGCCATCGGGACTTGATGGTGGTGAGGGGTCCTGAGGGTTCGCACCACGGACCAGAACGGGAAGCCACAGCTGGCAGGGTGGTCACCGCAGCCCATCGCTGCGTGGGCCCCACACGGCTCAGGTGAACTGGCCGCCTCCTGGGAAACATCCATCCTAGACCTGGTACTCCTGCCCGAAGTCCACATCTCTTGACATCTACAGCTTGACACTAAGAATTACTATTTATTTTTTTTTATTTAAAGCATGCAAGTGCAGAAATGGTAATGGAGCAGGACTGGATTATTTCAGTACAGTTTTGTTGTGCAGGGCCTTGCTGTGTTGGAGGCACAGTTACTCCCTGGGATATCCCCATAGCGATTAAGGTATCTGGAGCCATACGCATATCCTTCCATTTAACACCTAAACTTGACCAGGTTTTTTTATCCACTTCTCACGCTGCTGCTACAGAGTGATGGTGTCTTTTCCACAAGCAGCTATACCTGATAATTTACTAGAATTAATAATTACCTTCTGCACAGCTTATTACATATGCAGACACCAGAAAGGGACGAATCATCACTAATGGGGACAGAGAGGTGAAAGCAACTTTACTAAGGTAACATCCCAAATCCGTGAGTGGCCAAACAGTGCCTGGCACTCACGTCTCCTGTCTCAAGTCCTGCTGGCCTCTGCCACTTGGAGCAGCGAAAATTGAAATGCGTTTTCTAGCCTAAGGTAGTCCTGGAGAGGGAGGGCCAGGACAGAGAAACAGTGTAGAGGATACCTTCCTGCTCTTCCCACACCGGGCTCTGCCACCCAGTGCTTCTGGTGTACGAGTGAGGGCTGTGGAAGAGCTCCCAGCAGCAGGAACCCCCATCCCTTTCTGTTCAGACTCGTCAGCCGTCACGCCTTTTATTTCAGGCAACGGAGAGTTTCACCAAACAAACATGGAGCTGACAAAAAGCGCTGCCTTGACAGCCCTGAAGGCCAATGTCCAGTCACAACACCAGGTACAGCTCGGAATGCAGCTCTCCCAGATGCCCTGTCTACATCTTCACCAGGACTGTCCCTGTCGAGACACTCCGCTCAGGGACCACCCATACAGATCAAAGGCGCCAGCAGTACATGGTCCTTAAGGCTGCAAATGCTATCACCCGTCGTGGTTTTCCTTCCCGAGAGGCACCTGTCCCTTAGCAAAAACACGCCCAGACCACACCAAAGACTGACCAAGCGACGGCGACTTTTGGTTTCCAGACCCAGACCACACGGCGTGAGGACTCACGCCTGGGCTGCTCGCTCCTTTCCCTCATCTCCGCCGGCTTCAGATACAAGTGCCAGGGGGACACTGGGGGGACACACAACATGGGGGGATATCATCTCCCGCACACACCTGCCAGGGAGTCAGTGAGGCTGGGGGAGGCTGCATGTGAGCGGCTGGGTGTAACTTCCACCCTGTCCCTAGTGCCAAAAACAAGCATGTTAAAGCTAATCTACCCCTGTCTCAGCTCAACTGCTTTTCTGTGACTAAGTCCCTTATAATGGTTTTACTAAAATCCTCTTTTGATGGAAAAAATCCCAGCTGGAAGTTTCAGGCAGTGGCACAATGTGCAAGTCTGCGTGTCCCTTTCCCCAGCTTCACAAAAGCCTCTAATCGAGTGGAAAATTTGCTGGAGGCCAGAGGTTTAGGCCCGCAATTATTTTTTAAGGGATTATCAGGAGAGAATGGCGGTACTTACGACCCTCCCTCTCTTTGTGTTTTGCTCTGTGCCGCTTTCAGACAGACTCAGCCAGAAACCTAAACCACTGCAGCTGGATCCAGCGAAGCCAGGGCTTGGCCGGGCGGCACGCCTCCTCTCTGTCCTGCGGGATGGGCCCCAGCCTCCAGGTTAGACAAGTCCCACTCCAGCACCATGCAACGAATAGAAATGCTTTTCCACAGAAGCAACACTAGAAGGTTTTTTCTTTTATAACAAAAAATTTGAGAAAAAGCAACGTATTCCAGTCCTGTGAGCCTAACCGAACTGAAAAACCAAGGAGCAGGCAGGGATGTGGTCCACTGGACAGGCTGGGCTTTGGCTTTGCAAAACCATTATGCAGGACGCCTTGCACAAGTTACTTGCAGCAAGCTCCAGAAAAGACTTGGCACCGAAGATGCGTATACTGCAACACCCAGCTTTTAAGGGCCTTGCTCCAAGGGCGGATGCCGGGGTTAGGGTCCTCGGTGCTTTCATGGCCTCTGAGAAGAGTCAGACACCACTGAGGCTCCAAAACAACTTCTTGCCAGGCATGGAGCCACTTACTGTCAGTACGCTTAGCATGGGCCAGCCAGAAGAGAAACGCCACTGGCTTTCCTGCCCGAGGGGCTCCGTACCTTGCTCTGAGCCACCGGCAACTGCCTACGCTCGCACAAGACCCAAAATTAGGTGCTCCTCCTCTGCCGTCAAATTGCCACGCTCCCGTTTGTGCACAAGCAAGCAAGCAAGCCATACCCAGAGGAAGCAGCAGCATGCCCTGCTTTTAAACAGTAGCCTGAGGAAGTGGGAGACCTGCTTTAATTCCTGCCTCCCTTTGCGGCATTTCAAACCTACCCCTCCCGGAGAAGGCACTAACCGTCGGCCCTCCAGCCAGGGCCAGGAGAAGGGGTCACTCTTGCTGTTTCCATATACACTGCTCTATGGTGTGGATGATTATTCCAGACTCAGCACAAGAAACAGAGTACGTGAAGGAAGCAATGGCTATGGACCACCAGCATTTACTCTTGGGGCCAGCCTCTCCTTCTGAAACCCCTTGGTGTGCTGCATAAAGCAGCTGTTGGATGAAACGGAGAAGCAGGTTTTGATCCCTGAGCCTTCCAACCATTTGGCTGCTATGTAAGATGTTTCAAAAGAAAGTGGCAGCTGCCACTGGGTTTTCGATCTTAGCGTGTCCGTGGGTGCTAGGTGTGCTCCAAGAGCGCCTGGGGAGGCTGAGGGGCCAGGGTGCTTGCTTTCTGGATCATGATCAGAGTCAAGCAGTTTTGGGCAGGCACGTAAGTACAATGCTCAGCACCTGAGGGGTGTTAAAACAAAAATAATCAAAAAAACCCAGACAAACAAACACAGAGAAAAAGGCAGATGAGGCATTTGTGGAATTAAGATGCCTCCAGGAGCTAGGTGGTGCCTAAGCTGGGGATTTTGATTTTGCAATTTTGAATACTGCCTAGAAGTCATTTGTTTTGTGGGTTTTTTTTCTTGGATCAAGTAATTTGCCCCTTTCTGCTTCATTCTCTCTATTCACATGGACACTGTTTTTGCAGTGTTTTAAGACAATAAGATAAAAAGACAAATGGCTTAGCCTGCTCAAAATTGCTCATTAAAGCTGATGTGCTTTAAGATACTCTTCACATGTCTTAACTTCTGGAAGATGAATGAGTCTGCTCTCCAAGATAGCTTGAGTATCCAAAGATAAGGGGCACAGAATCACCAGTAACTACTAGTGTAGGATGTGACCTGTGCAATTCATTAGCGGCACTAGAAATGTAAGGTCAGGTGAAGAGTCAGCTCCAGCTCCATCTTCTCACCCTAATAAATTGAGTGCCGGGCATAGCGCCACAGGAGAGCCATCTTTTACTACTTCCAAGGAAGCGGACCTTTCCCCCAGCCTGTCGTTCCTGAGTGCTGTCAGTGAGCCTTACTCTTGGAGTCCCGAGTCTTTCTGTTTATACACAGCCTGCTGTCCACCAATAACCTTGAAAAGCCCTACTTACAGTATCACCGAAACACCAGGGACTTCCAGAGATCACCATCCAAATTCTGCACGGAGGCAGGATCAAATATACTTGGATCACTCCTGACAAAAGTTTATCTTACCCATCCGTAAAATGCTCCTTAAAGGCACAGTGTGCAGCCCCCTTACCCAACCACTTCCAGTTTACTTCTAATAATTTTTCTCTCTATTCACCTCAAATATGCTAATTTTTATCTCCAGATTAAGCTGCGTTTTTTAAAGCTCTGCACAATGGGCAACAGAAAAGAGTTGAGGAGTTCTTTGTTTAGGGCAACGTCTTACGCCCTGGACCACAACTCCTTTCCCCTAGTCCTCGCGCTCCGCTCCCTGCAGATGCACCTTGGATGCAACATGCTTCAACTCCACCTCTGTGCAGGGTCTGCCTTGTGAAGAGGCCAGTTATCATGCTGCATTATACAGGTGGATTTCTACATGTGTGATAAACACGTCTGCAAACTATTACAATCCTTGCAAATGTTTGTGGCCTGCAAGAGTTGAAATCAGAATCCCAACAATGCAAAGTGATTTGCTCACCAGGACGTTATAAAGATTTTATCTTTTACAATATTATTATAATACATACCATAAAGATACTATACAGATACAACCCGCCACTTGTAAATTGTGAAAGCTTCCTAAGACATGTAGATAACTCAGTATCTACCCTCTGTCCCAGCACTCCCACTACTTAATTTTGTTGATACCTGCCAGCCCCATTCCTTTATCCTCCTTGCGGGTGTTCTCTCGTACTCATTGATCTAACAGCAGCGTTCCCCACAGGAGTCAACAGGGACTGTACTTCTGTCACCTACCCACGGGCCACTGATGGAGACATGAGGGATGTGCTCAGTTCAGTAAGACTGAAGACAACCAGCGTTTCACACACTGCTGCACAAAGCAGAAGCAGCTTATTTTTCTAGCATAGCTTTATGCTGCAAGCGAAAAGAGAGGACTGACAGGCCATGACAACTGGAACCACTCCTGTCCAAGTGGGACACTGCACCAAAACTATCCCACCATGAGCATTACAGACCTTTGAACTTCATGGTCTCTTGTCAATTCTGTCACCAGTATAGGATGTCTCACAAGCATAAACAGAGTGAAAAAAACCCCTTTCCAGCTCTCAGCAGAGTAGTCATGCTGACTGTCACTGTACTCTGAGAAGGTATGGTGCACAGGTAGGTACTAGTTTCCTGCTTGTACCATCACTACTATTTTCGAGACACAATTTCAGCTCCAGGCTCATCGCTAATGCAGCAGAACAGAAGTGCCAAGCTGCAATAGAGTACAGAAATAATGTTACTCATCCAGGAAATTACAACTCTGTGTCTGTACAACACAGCGTATTGCCCTCATGTGCGGGTATGCAATGGAATGGGCATCAGCGGCAGTGGAGCAAGGGAAGCGAAGAGTCTTACAGCTTGAATTTTTGAAAGTCTAGGCACTCAGATGTCCCAGGGCACTGCAGGAACTTCTGGTGACTTGTACCTGTCAGGAAAAACAGTAGAGTGGATTCTGTTCTGGGCTCACTGCACGACTGCAGGCAAGTCCTGCCACGCCTCTGCATCTCAGATGCTTCGTGCTTAAACCTAGAGCAGTACATACCTATGAGAACAGAAAAGCTTATTTATGGAAGTTAAAAAAAAACAACTGAGATCTCTGCATGGTAGTCAACAGAGAGGTCTCAAACACAATCACCGATATTCCTGTGCCCAAGGCACAGCACAGGAAATTTGTCAGAGCCTCCCAACAGCTCCTGAGGAAGTCCCAGCGCATGTTCATTTCTGCCCCCTCCATACCACTTCCCTGAAGAACGGGCCTTGTGGACAGAAGGGTTTCAAAACACAGCTTGAGTGCAGTAACTGCAGACATATTGTGTCAGACAGGGGCTCAGTGTTGAAAGAACCATCTATATATTCAGCTGCATATTGTTACAACCATTTAAAGAAGCTGCTGTATTCAAAAGGGAAAGACAAGTTCTATTACGAAAGCTGGGGGGTTTCCAGGGTTGTTGTTGTGCCAGCAGACGATCCAGAGCCACTATAGATAATCACGGTAGAAACGCCAGGAAAATCTACAAGCGCCTGAGGACCACCTATGCAACATCTGCACATCTCATAAACCAGGTGTTGCTCCCTGGAGCACATAACTTGGGCATGCACTCAGCGTGCCACTCCTACCGCCGCCTGGCTCCCTCCAGAACAATGTCACGCACTGCCTACAGCTACGTGCAAAGTGAGTAGCGCCAACCCCAGTTCAGGGAAATCTGTCATTTACCCAAGAATATGTTGTGTCAGTACAAAACTAGCCCACAGCCGGGAATTGGCAGGAACATATTTGAGGTATCACACTCACAGAGGAGGAACAGAAAAACTGCTTTGCCCACAACTACCCAAAAGCAACTGCAGCACTTTAAGTCAAAGACTTAAAGGGAGGTACACAGAGAAGTCAGGGGTCAGGCTCCAAGAGAGACACAGATTCGCACTCCAGAAAACAGACTACAAAGCACTGAACACAAAGAGGAGTTTTTCCCAGCAGCAAGCTTCATGCTGCATACAGACGTGCTTTCTTTACAGAGGCAAATGCATCTTGGTATGCCCAGCATCTAGTGTGGCTCTCATCCCTTAGTCCATAGATCCTACCACACTTCAAGGATAGGAGCATCTCTCCTTCATGCACTAGCTGTGCTCAAGAGCTGAGGCTGAAATCCTGGCAATAGTTCCCCCCATCTTCACAAACAAAAGAAAAAACGCCCAAAGCAACAAAGAAAAACCAAAAAACCAATCCCTAGTCAGGAGCCTGCTACACCACAGGATGAAGAAGTGCTTACTTTTCTTCAGGAAGATATTGTATTTCTTGTATCAGGTTGAAGGTGGTCGTGGAATGGGGTTCAACACATGGATGCAGTTCTGGAGGATTTTTACTTTAATAAATATGCATAACTCCAGGGGGAAAACCTCTGTCAATACAAATCCTATGGAAAATATTGCTCCTGTAGACAGAAGAGAGACCAGTTCTGTTTGTGTATTCAGGCACTGTATATATGAAGATATTTTAGAGGCCTCTATACTTAGCCATTGTGGTTTCGATCTTTCCCAGGCCAGAGGTAGCTGTGTAAGCATATAGTCAGCTTGGCTAAACAAGTACTTTAAAAACCATACTATTATTACCAAGTTAGTTAAAGATGACTTTTCTTCTTTTTTTTTTTAAATGGGAGGGTGTCAATCTGTAATTCAGGACAAAATCATTAAAAAAAACCAAACAAAAAACCACCACTGTTCTAGCCCTTAAGAGTGAGATATGGTTTTTTCAATATCTCTTTACACTTAACTGCAGCCAGACCACTGCAGGTCATGATTTCATCTGATCTCAGCAGGATGGCAGTGCTGGGACTTGCTGATACTCCCGGAGGAACCAGGGTCCCTCAGGAAGTAATGCGGGTGACTCAGGCAGTGGAGCTCCTTCCTCTGAGTCAACACTGACCCAGTGTTTCAGCATCATGCTGGAGGGCGCTGACCTGCTCCTCGCGTTGTCTTTCAGAGGAAATAAACGGGTGCCTGACCACACTTGTGGTTATTAAAGACAACATGTCACTTTACACAAACACTGGCATTTGGCTACGTGACCGCTCCCTATGTGCGTAATTACATTTCTGCCTTCCTCCCCTTTCTGTCCTGAATTGTTTCAATAGCTGCTGTGTTTCATCCAGCCCTAACTGCACTTCGATGGTTGGAGGAACAGTTCCAGCAGAGCCCAAAACTAAGAATCTGGAATTTTATTGCTGACCCCACCTTTGGTTGGCCACATAACCTAAGCATGTCTCTTCTGCCTTCCCCTCTCCCTTGCCTTCCCCATATGCAAAAGGGGTATCATGAGAAGAATCTCTTTTGTAAAATGCTTTAGGACCTAGCAGTGGAAAACCCCGCGTAAGAGAGCACTATAAAGATGAATTATGCGAGACAGCGCTATTAATTAGGTATGCTGACTAAACATTACGGGATTTTTTTTCAGTAGAAAAGGCATTAGGGAAAATAAGACAGATATGTAAAGACAGCAGTGAAGTCTTCTGCATTTGATATAATCATGACCTATGATCTTTCTTTAATTCAAGAGTGCCTTGGATTACAAAACCAGACAGGTATTTCCCCCTTTGATGCAGAGGAGTTCAGTGATGCCTACTCTACAGTAAGTGCTCTAAAGGTGCTGAGCATTAGCAGGATTTTTTTTCCACAGGCAACTCAGCTGCCTATAATTATCCGAAGAAAAATTCCTCCTCTTCTTCCCTAATCCCAGTACTCTGATCACATGCTATGTTTGCTCTGGGGACTCCATTTCAGAGCCATGTGACATTTACAACACACAGTCTGAAAAACACATGAAAAATACACCTGGTTCTGGGATTTGGCACAAACTCAGCCCAGGTTCACCGAAAGGTTTGTGACCCTTCTGAGCACAGGCTGGGACCAAGTTACAGTTTTGCATTGTACCTTCTGGCTTGGACAAGAAAAAAAATCTGATCAAACTTGAAAGCTTTGACTGGAATGCACTTGGAGAGTTTGAGCTCAGTTTAGGCACAAACTTGGTTCAAAACTCTGAGGCTGGAAACGGCCTTGAACGGAGAGCAGCTGGAGTACCGGCCCTCACCTGCATGGCAAAAAGGATCAGCTCAACATGGGTGACAGGGACTTGACAGCAGATCTGACCACTACCAACACCGAGGCAGCCATGAGAATGCCAGTATTGCAGTATTGTAGTTCAAATAGGGATTCACTTCTGAAGCAAATCCCCCCTCAGCCCCACTACGCATGTGGTGGTTTGCAACTTGGAGCAGCCTTAGAGCTTGCAGGCTGGATTCCCTCTGGATGAAACTGCATGGGAGACCGGGCTTGAGGATACCTCACACACCTCCTCCACAACTGTGGGACCTGACAAGAACTAGTCCAAAATAACATCCCCCACCCCACAGTGATGGCGTAGGTGCCAGGTCTTCAGCACCAACTGTTCGCCCTCCGGACCCACTCCGCCTGGCCCTCTCTACCTGCTAACATGGCCACAGCCACCAAACACTGGGGCTCGGCCGCCAAAGAGCTGGAGTGCAGAGATGCCAGTGGTACCTGATTACTTGAGATACCTGTTTATGAGCACCCTCTACTGGATATTACAATTTTTTTCTCCCCTCCAGGCCAGCAATGCTAGCAGGCTACCTCTGCTAAGCCAGCAAAACACTGGGGTGTGGAAGCAGGGAGCCTGTCCAGGGTATCCCTGGGATGCCCCACTGTACAACGTGCCCAGAGCACTCAGGGGACTACTCTGCACCAGTATATCTGCAGCAGGATGAATCAGCATTCCCTGAAAACAATTAGAGCGCAAAGATGTACTCAACAAGGAAAAGTCAAACCCCACAAAAGCCTTCCCCACATGACCAAGCTGCTTACAACTCACTTCAGTCTGAACAAAACATACTGCTGAAAAAAAAGACACCAATGTTAACACCTAAAACTCATGGTTCCCCAAGAGGATGGAAGCCATACAAGCTCTGATGTAACGTTCCCTACTGCAGCTCAGACCCACAGACAACAACACTGGGGTGGATGACTAGCAAAGAGGTAATTGTGACAACTGAGTTGGTGGTTTGACAAGATGGATTATTGTCATCTTGTGTCTATAGTACAGGATGTCGACAACAACATCCTCATATCCTACCTCTCAGCCTTTAGGTGATTAGAGAGTTGTGGTCACCTCTGATCCCAGCCAGGTTTATAGTAATCATTCAATGCAGAGATGTGCCGGAACGCAAGGCTCAGGCAACGACTCCTCTAAGCTAGCATCTGCTGTCAGATGCTTCAAATAAAGGTATTAGAGTTTATGGGGCCAGGAAGAGCATTTAACCAGCTGCAGCTGGAAGACTGTCCAGGAGCAGGCGGCCTGATACCTTCTAAAACAGCTAGAAGAAAATTCATAAACTGTGCATCAGATTTTTATCCATATAAATGTCTAATCCTTTCTGTATTCTACTATGTTCTTGGTCTCCGCTATTTATGTGCTGTTAGAAAAAAGTAAGTTTCACCTACATCAGATGTTTTATTTCAATTTCATTGAAAACCTTGTATTATGTTGAAGTATGCACAGGAATGCCTGGTTTACTTCTCTGTACTTCCAAGTTTATATACTTCTGTCATGTTGGGTTTTATTACTCTTCAGTCTGACCAAGGATACATAATTTTTTCAGTCTCTCCACACCTCTAAGAATTCTCATCACCTTTTTCTGCTAAATATTTGTAGCAGAGTGATTGGAAATGAACGCATGATACTTTATTTTTAAGACCAGACTCCCAGAGAACCACTCGTCTTTCCAACAGAGAGATCCAGCACCTCCCCATTGCCAGCTGCCACCTCCTCACCCAAAGCGAGGGGAGCAATGGAAGAAGCAGGGCTGATTATATCAGACCTGTTCACACTGCAAAATTCATGACTACTGGAGGAGGTATGTGCTCCTGTCCCATGCCAGCCAGTGTCGGCTGTGGTAATGCAAACGCATAGGCATTAACCCTGCTCCCTGCTAGGAAACAAAGTCTCCCACTCATTCCTTAGAAAACTTAGAGCTACTAATTTCTGAGGGACTTGCAGGGTGGGTAGATACGCTTACTGCAGTTCTCCAAAGATAGCTCAGAAATAACCTGGGAGGATCCCAGATGAAGGCTGGGTGTCTTCTTACATCTGTCTGGTTTGGGAGATGAAGTGTAAACAGTGGCACATTAACTTAGATTAATTACAGACTGCTGGTATTTTGCTTTCATGTAGCACGCTCCAGGAACATAACACCACTGATAATTAAATAGCGCCTTCCATCAAAAGGCTCCAAACCACCCAGCAAACCAGCCGAGCTGTTAAGGTAGGGCTGCTGGAGCAGCACACAGCGGCGGCGGCTTAACAGGATGTAGGAACACAGCACGCTTGTTTAGGAAATGAAAAGTTTCTACAGAAACTACAGAAGGAATTATCACATGTTTTACATTATGTACTGCACAGTAAAACCTGGGAAGGACTGCATCAGTGCCAGGAGACCTTCACTGGTCAAAGTTTTATATCGCACGAGAAAGATTGTTTCTCCCATGACACGGCACCCTATTTTTTTCTTTTTTTCCAGGAACATTGGCTCAGTAATGGCTGAGGAATAATAATAAAGTTATCTCCCACTTTGTTTTCTTCAGCTATGGGGTTTCTTTGCAGCTTTCCTACACAGGATGTGAGTAATGTGCAGGTTTTATTTGGGAGACGACACGACTCAGGTAAGCACGGGTGAGAAAACACAGAACAAGAGATAGATGCCAGCAGAGAAGGGCTCACAGCAGCGGGGTTAACCTGTGTTACCACATCCCCTGCTTCCCCACCTCTTTCCATGCATACCTCTGCCCATCAGTTATGTGAGATTTTGTGCCAGGGTCAGCAGCATAGCACGCCACTGCAGTGTCCGTACTGGGGGGCGGGTAATCAAACCTGCACCCTCCTCACATGCCACATCCCAGCTGGGTTACCACATGCTCTCTGCCTGTTCATTTCCTTTTCTGTTCCTGCTCTTTCCAGTCCTGAGGCTACTTTTCCCTTCTTGGCCCCCCCTCCTCACCCCCTTGCAGCCAATGCCCACCAACAGCAGGCCAGGTCTTGGTTACTCCAGCTGGCACAGCTGAATGAATTGCTGCTGTAAGGCCAGGCTGCTCCCCAAAACTGCAGCCCTGAACTCATCAGCTGTTCTCTCAAAGGCACCAAAATGAGAGTTCCATACAGAAGCCAACGGGAGAGCGGGGTCTGCCAGGATCTAGCCACTGGTTTACATTCACACTTGTAACAGGGAGCAGAACTGGTGGAGAGGTGCACGTTTTCTCTTGCCACTACACCCCCCCAGCACTATCTCATGTCCCTCTGCAGAGGGGACTGGGAACCTGCAGTTCGGGAACTCAGTATCTCAAGATCAGCTGCCTTTTGCAGGCAGTTTCTTGCCCTGCAGTCCCAGGATGTAGTGGCTGGGGACATTAATGTACCGAAATGCAGACCAAATCGCTCTTGCACTCCCAGCGTCACTCTCAGAAACTCCAGCTTGAGCATTAGCAGTGTTACTGATGGGCATAACCACATGCTGTCCTTATGAGCAGAATGTTACCGCTCGGTGGTTTCACACAGCCTGCCCTCTGTGCAGGCACAGTGACCAATTCAGCCAGTTTCACCTTCTGCAGCTGGATCCAAGGCAGGGCAACAGATGCTCTTCAAAGAGCACTCAGGCTGCAACCTGCCCAACGATACTAGAGGGCCAAAGTGCCTGGCCAGGAGGCGATCCATAGTGATAACGAGCACAGGGAGAAGGGCGGGAGCAAACTGAGCAAGGCATATTTCTGCATGGTTAATTACAGGCTATTATGGTTTAGTTAATAACCTGAGGTGGACGAGAGAGACACAAGCTCCCACCCAGTGCCTCCTCACCTAATAGAGGTATCTTTCTGGCATATCACGCAGACAGCCTTTACTTTTCACGTAACAGTTGAATAAAAGACACAAATATTCAGTCTACGCCACAGCACGTGGTACAGCAGCTGGAGCACATGGCTATGGGACAACTATTTGTGAATTCTGCCTAACCCTGCCAGAAAAAAAACTTTCCCCAAGCCCTGCCATCCCATCACTGAAATCAGGTAATCCCAGCTATAGAAGCTGCACCAGCTCCTCAGGGCTGAGGTGGGGGTATTGATGGAGGGGAAGAGGGAGGGAACAGACCACTTTGTGGATGTAAAGCACCAAGGAACAAAGTACAGGAAAGCCAAGGAGATTCAAAGCTACCAAACTTCTACAATATCTGCTACGACTGTTCACTTACCTACCACCTTCCCAGGAACTGCTGGGCAGTCCAAAAAGCAGGAGCAGACACAGAGTCCATGAGGAAAGCTAAAGAAAAGTAATTCCCACCTGCTCTCTCAATGTTCCTGTGTTACAGAGAGCAGAAACTAGACCTGGGAAGGTTCAAATGGCAACTGCAATCATCTGCACTCTCTGCTGCTCAGGTGAAGTCCATGAAGGGAAGGAGGCACTCAGGCTTACCAGAGGTCATAAGAGCCTGGGTTAACACCAGAAATCCCAGCGCCCAGTCCTCACCCTCACAACTGAATCCTCCTAGAGAAACCTGGAAGATTTTATTGTCATTAGCCTGAAGTGCACATCCCAAAGCTCTAGGATCCCTCGTTGCAGACCATGACCCCAGCATGCCAGGAGCTCTCTGCTGGCAAAGCTCTATGGCTTTGGTCTGCAACGTGTGCCTTGCACCACAGTAACATTCAGAGGCCCCAGCGTGCTAGGCACTATAAAGCACAAGACAGAAATTATTTGCATCATCATTACCCCCCTAGATAAATATAAAACCTTATACTGAAGAGTTTTCTCATCTCCCTTTTTAGTAAAATAGCCATATAGTGACACTGGCATTCCTTTCACTTATAGTGGCATAATGAAGAAGAGAGAAAAACGTATTCGGCAGCCTGATGTGACTGATGTACACTAGATGTGCAGGCAGGTGATCCTGGTGAGCTCACATAGAACGAGCGAGGGTTTCCACCCACCCTGAGAGTCCCCGCTAGGTTTGTGTCACCAATACGGCCACACCTGCCCTGCTGCTGTCACTTGCACATGGCAGAGACTAAAGTGAGCTCAGGTGTGCCTCGGGCTGCACCCACCCCTCAGCATTTCCATGCTGTAGGAATACCTTCCCTTCCTGTGAAATCACTCCCACTGCACTAGCAGAAACAGCAGAGGAAGACAACCCAAAAGCAGGACTAGAAATTACAAAATCTAAGTCCTCTTTAGTCACCAAGTTGCATCTGTTCCTCACGCATTTCTTGGAGGTATACATTTCTGTCCCAACACAAGTGAAAGCCCAAGGACTCCAGTTGTCAGTGGACTGCCAGCGCTGGAGTTCTGATATATTTAGAGCACACAGCATCACACCAACTCCTCTACTCATTAAGCCATGATATTTGAGCTACGATATTTTTTTTGCTTTTTTTTTAAGGTGACCTATCTGAAGAAGCTCTCAGATCATAAATCTGGTTGCTGAACCACAAAAATATGGTTGCCCCAACATTATTTTGTTGCTGCAGTCAGCCTGGCTTTTTAGAGAGTAGGTTTGATGTCTGTCTTGCAAGGACAAGCTCTTGATCAAGACTAAAATTCTGGGTGAGACAACTGACCAATGCATCTGACCCAAGGCTGAAAATAAAAGCTGGCTTCCCACCTTAGTTTCCAAGTAAACTCCACCAAATGACGCAGCACCCCATACTGCATTTCACAGGCAGTGCAGATATATTTAGCCTGGTACGCTCCTCCCAAAGCACGGCATGGGGCACAACTGGCTGAGCAGAACCCAGGGAAGAATACAGGCAAAAGAACCGGGCAAACCATCCTCTCCTATTCAGTAGCATGGCTCTTGTTTACTTGCTTTGTTTAAAAGAAAACAAACAACAACAAAAAAACCCCAAGGAAACTTTGCAAGAAGAGTTTTATTTTCAGGTCAGGCAGCAAACCCAGAAGCTGTAATTAGGTCCTGGAAATTAGCAGTTTAATTTATTTTTGTTGTCAGATATTCTTTGTATTTCCATCCCAGTGCCAGATGGGAATGTAGGGGACGAGAACAACATCTACCCTGCCTCCTCAGGCTTGTTGTCAGAGAAAATGGTATAAGCACCACACGAGCACCATGGACTTGTGAACATGCTGGGACTCACATGGATGTGAAACTGGGGGACAATCAGCAATTTTAACAGCAATATTTGGGTGCCCAAAGAAGAACACTGGTTGCTTTTGGCATCTAGAAAAGTGTCTGAGGGAGAAGAATTTCAGCGGTGTATAGCTAGCTAACTTGCAAATGACTTAGTGCATTTCAGCAGACACCTCACTGGAGAGATGCTTCCAGGGGTCACCCCAGGGCTGTGGGAGGGCTGGAAAGCGAGCTTAGCTCTAGGAAGCCCAGGTTTTGCCCTGAGGGCCCTGGAAAGTGATCCCCTTCTCAGCCTCCATCAAATCAGATAACAACTAAAACAAATTATGGTGATCAGAACAATAAAAGGCAGTGGCTGCTCAGAAGCATCTGCCAACCTGTTGGGTTTTGGCACCAGCATGTTATATGTGGTGATGATGCTCGTCCACCCAGAAAGCTACAGGGGGGGCTCTCTGCCTTCTCCAGAAGAGCTGCCAGCTGCAGTGCAGGAGCACAGGCCATCTTCTTGGCTTCCATGCTGGACAACCTCCTGGCCTCAAGTAAAAAAAGTTACACGCCAAAGTCTCAGTTGTAAAGGACTTCTTCTCAAATCAGGAAAATAATCCATTACATACCGGAAATGAAACAAGAAATCAGGGCAAAACCTAATGACAAGGTTGCGTGAACAGAAGTATCCTATCAAGACCCCTAGCCTGCAGCTTTTCCTAATGTGGCTGGTTTTAGTTCAAGACTTTGGGAACCTTTTGCTCCATAGGATGAACTTTCAGCTCAGAGCTGGACTAAGCAGAGTGCGATTCATTAGGGAGACCTCAACGCAAACCACAAATCAATTGCTCTTATTATTTTCCTCATCCCCAAATGCAAGGTAAGGTAGGGCCAGGGAAGATTTGTATCTATGAAAAGACTTTAATGTCTGAGTAGCACTACAAGCGTGAAGACTTTTGATTTCTTGGAGTTGCACTGCACTTCATCCTCTCCTGTGACAATTTAGGAGGTTGAGTGGAGTAGCTGTTTCCTCCTAGATTTCCCAGTCTTTTGCTGCTTTCCCCTAAAGAGTGCTCTCCTGAGGCCTCCTTTCCATGCCCTTCCCTCAGCCAAGAAAGGCCAAGCACAGCTTCTTGCTCCCAGCACACGTTATGGCTGCCCCAGGCCAGCCAGCTGAGAGAGGAGACTATTATTTAAAGAGGTGCAGAAAGGAACTGGGATATGATCGTAATCACTGACCCTCGGGCACCCTAAAGCACAGGACCACAATGTGCTGAGATGTGAATAACTCTCCTCCCATGGGAAAGCTGGGCACTGCCGCTATGTGTGACCACGATCCAAGAGCTAACCAGGTTTAGAAACCCCTGCACATCAGTGTCCTGTTTCACAGTCCTGCAGCCACAGAGATGAGTAACAGTTTATAGCATACAGCTTGAGGAAACATCTTCTTACCAGATTTTTTTAAAAGGCAACATAAGATTTTTCTCTAATTTGAGATAAAACATTGCTTATAAAACCTGCTGCACATAATTCCTATGCTGTAGGTTGCTTGTGTACATATTGCTGACAATATCTACTACCTGAAGACACAAGAATGACAGGCATAGCTTCTTATCCCTGACTGGGTGAATGCAATTCCTAGAACCAAATTTATGATGCAAATATTTGAGATTAAAATGTCAAAATTCAGGTCCCCTCAATAGCATCTGCTTTAGCATGCTAACACTGTATCTGTGAGCATTTCCACTATGAAAATCCTTTGTTAAAATACTCACAAAGAGCATGGAAGGCTCTTCAAACACAAACATCACTCTTCCTCTAAATACTGGCCAATACTAGCCAAAAAGTTTAAAATACTCGCCTAGCTCATCCTTGTTCCAGTGACGTAATGTTTGCAACAGTCCCGCCAATGCTGTACACAAGGGAGGTTTCTGTGAGAACCAGTCTTTTCTCCTTCAAGAATATGTCTCCTGCTCATTTAGATTAATCGATTTCACACACAGTTGTTTATGTGTGTGGCCTCCCTTGATTTTCTGAGCTCTCTTCGCTCCAAACAAAACAGCTTGGGATGTAGATGGAGCCAATTGCATTTTGGAAGACAGGAGATAACACCTCAAAGCCAAACAGAAAGGGAGATTTCTTGCTTCAGAGGCTTTTCTCTGAATTATGCTTTGAGGCAGCTTGACAAAAGCATGCTTCTGGGGCACACCATAAAACTGCTTCAGAGACACACTGCACAGAGCCCGGCAGGAAAAAGTTCCCCACAATGGTGGGAAGGGGAAAAAGTAACTTTGAGCAAAAAGATATACGGCAGTCCGTGAGATTGCAAACAATAGATGACCAAGAAGCTGTCTCAAATTTTAAAACATCCTGATTTCATATGAGAGCTCATAGCTAGGCTGAGACTGCACCAGAGTCTTCATCTGTGCATGGAACATGTATCAGGCAGCTGTGCAGTGCACTACCAAATGCTGGTTCAAAAGGAAAATTTATCTTGGGAAAGAAATCTGGATATTAATTTGAAACCACGACGCAGAGCAAGAAAGATTAACTGCCCTCAGCCTCTCCAGACCAGCCATGTGGACATGCCACGGATTCAATCTGCAGTGAATTACAAGTCATCACACACAAAGTATTGAAGTAGCTGGCCAGCAAAACCAGTGGAAATATACTTTTGTGGATCTGGTCAGAGAATGGAATCTCTGTTCCCCAAGAACGGCTGGGATTTCAACATTTGCCTGCATCCCAAATAAAGGTCAAAGTATTAAGACTATTTCATGCCATGAACAATTCCAAATGCTTTTGATTTGAAAATGCGGGGGGTGGGGGGGGCAAAGACATTATTGATAGAAACAAAACATTCAAAATGTTTTACCAGCATTTTCTCTGCCTACCAGCACCATTGAGCCCCAGACCTTGGGAACAAAAATCCAGGTTGATGCAAACACAGACCCACCATCAGTGAAGGAAGCGTTGGTCTGTGAACTACTACAGGAGCTTGACCCCTCCAAATCAATGGGCCCTGACGTTACCCACCCAAGGGTGTTAAATGAGCTGGCTGATGTCATTGCAAGGCCACTCTCCGTAATCTTTGAGAAGTTGTGGAGATTGGGGGATGTCCCAGAAGACTGGAAGAAGGCTGATGTCACCCCCGTCTGCAAGAGGGCCTAAAGGAGGGTCCAGGAAATTATAGGCCCATCAGTCCTACTTCAGTCCCTGGCAAAGTTATGGCACGAATCCTCCTGGGGGGCTATCACAGGTCAAATGAAGCATGTGATTGGGGAAAGCCAGCACAGATTCACCAAGGACAAATCGAGCTTGACAAACCTGATCGCCTTCTACAACAAAGTAACCTGCTTGGTTGATGTGGGGCAAGCAGTGGACATTGTCTACCTGGATTTCTCCAAGGCTTTCCGTATGGTTTCCCACAGCCTCCTCCTAGAGAAGTTCATGTGTTATGTTCTAGCCAAGGGGTCTGTGCTGTGGGTGGGGAGCTGGCCGGCAGGCTGCACCCCGAGTGGGGCGGTAAACAGCTTCTTCTCAAACGGGTAACCTGTCACAAGTGGGGTCCCCCAGGGATCGATATGGGGCCCAACGCTGTTTAATATCTTCATAAGTGATCTGGATGATGGGATCAAGTGCGCCCTGATGAAATTTCCTGATGATACCAAACAGAGTAGGGGAATGGACACTTTGGAAGGGAGAGCCACCCTGCAGGTAGACCTGGATAGGCTGGAAGAGCGGGCTAACAAGAACCTTATGAAGTTCAACAAGGACAAGTGGAAAGTCTTGCACCTGGGAAAACATAATCCAGGAGTGCAGCACAGGCTGGGACCTACCCAGCTGGGGAGCAGCTCTGTGGAAAGGGACCTGGGGGTCCTGGTGGACAAGAAGCTCATTGTGAGTGAACAGTGCGCTGTTGCAGCAAAGAAAGCCAAGAGGATGTTGGGTTGGATCAACAAGGGCATCACCTGCAGAGATAAAGTCATTATCTTGCTCTACTCAGCGCCTGTCAGGCCACACCTGGAATACTGTGTTCAGTTTTGGTCCCCCTATGTCAAAAAGATGTGGGCAGGCTGGAGAGGGTGCAGAGGAGGGCCACAAAGATGATCATAGGACTGGGAAGCCTGCTGAGGAAAGGCTGAGAGAACCGGGTTTGTTCAGCATTGAGACAAGAAGGTTTAGGGGAGACCTTATCGCCATGTTCCAGTATTTAAAGGGCAGCTACAAAGAAGATGGAGACTCCCTTTTTACAGGGACTCACAAGGAAAAGACGAGGGGTAATGAGTACAAGTGACTCCTGGGGAGATTCTTGTTGGACACCACAAGAGGAAGATTTTTCACCATGAGAACACTTAGCCATTGGAATAATCTCCCCAGGGAAGTGGTTGATTCCCCAACATTGGACACTTTTAAGATTCAGCTGGACAGGGCGCTGGGCCATCTTGTCTAGACCGTGCTTCTGCCAAGAAAGGTTGGACCAGATGATCCTTAATGTCCCTTCCCAACCTGGTATTCTATAATTCTATGAAAATGAAATGTTGATCCAAAATGACAGACTTGAGGATGTTGTCCTGAAATTTAAACTCGTTTCAGGTTTCAACTTAAAACGACACTGAAGTCTGAACGTCAACTGGAAACAGAAATCATTAGGTTTTGAAACATCACTATGGAAAAGTATGTTTTTCTTCTGAAAATTTCAATTTAGACCAAACTATGTTTTCTTACGAAAGCCTTCTTATTTTACCAGCCCCATGTTTTTTTGTTTTGCTGCCTAAGGATTGAGCATTTGCTCCAAGCATATGGATGTCTGCAATGGGCACATCCACACTGGGGACACGCTGGAGATTCCTTATAGAAGTCCAGGAATTTGGAACACCTGCACCCAGACTTGTTCAGGAACCTGTAATATTACAGAGCAATTAGAGATTTTAATTTAGGGGACAGGGTCCACAGGTTCAGGTTAGTGGACAAACAGAAACCCACTTTGCACAGAGAGAGGAGCGGGGTCTGAGGATACTCCTAGATGCCCTCCAAAGCAGCATCGCTTCATCAGCATACAAGATTACAGACCCCTTTCCAAAGGTTGGCTTTGCAAAACCTTGGAAAGGAAAAGGAAAATGGGCCTCTGGAAACATAAAATGACCTCTAATCACTTGTTACTTATTTAATATTAATTCTTTGCAGAAGACAAACAAAAGCCTAATTCCAACTCCAGGAATCCACAAAATGTCTGAAGATGTCTTTAGGCAGATGTATGATTACCAGCAACCTCTGCCCTGTGCGGAAACAACCAGTCAGAGCTTTCTGTGGTAGAGGAGACAACGAGAGAAAGCAGTATATCCCAAACATGGGGTTGTAAACTTTGACTGAAAAGGCAGCTACACCACTAACATCTACTGCTTCAGACACATGGACAATGGCTGTGAGCATGCAAGTCCATGCAGCCCAAAAACCACACAGCAAGTCAATTTATGGCAACTAGTCACAGATGCAGAACCTCAGACTGCAAGTCATCAAGATGGTCTGGAAGATCCACTCAACACAATGCTGAGGTATACTGAAAGCAAGCCCTACCAAGGAAAGAGTGACAGGATCAAGTGATGAATTTGATGTGATGATGTTGGTATTAAAAGCCAAAGGCTCCTGCACATTCAGGCAGAGGAGCCGCAGGGGTAAGTAAAATGCATTTAGGTGGAGTCACAACTGTGACTGAGCAGAGCAGCAACATCTGTCTGAAACCCAAACAGGGAACGGATCACGTTCAAGTGACTCTGTGGCTTTCAACATCAGACCAGCACCTGCTAGACTGATGGACCTTCTGGATGACAACCCATAACTTAGGAACGGGTATTGCTTTTGAGCTCTTTCATCCCCAGGCTGAGTTTATAAAGCTGTGCCCACCCCGTGGCAGCCTCTGACGCCTGTCCCAAGATGTGAATAAGCCACAATTTCCACAGAGCTGCATCCTCCCCCATCCTTGGTCCAACTCCATCATACCCTGCAGGCCAGCACACACATGTCCTCTTGCACACAGGTCTGCCGGATAATCCTTCCCTGGCTATGGACAAAGGTTTTGGACTCTGTGAAGATCACCACCTCTTCTACCAGGAGGAAGAAGGAGTTACCAGACCAGCTGGGAAATAAGAGGATAATCGTCCCTGTTGCCTCAGGGAGGTGCAGGAATTGGTATAGGTGACAGGCAAGGCTGTCCCTGCCAGTTCAGAGGCATGCTGTGACAGTCACCTCCCATCTGCTCAGCCTGGGATCAACTGCATGAAGCATGAGGTTTGCCAACTCAGATCTCACACAGGTTTACCAAAAGTGGCAATGAACTGACAGACTAATTAGACCTTACCTCTAATGTATTCAAAATACATTTCCCAGTTCAGCCCTGTCCATAAGCTAAAGTTAGGCTTAGCTAACACAAACTGACTCTGTCTAAACATAACCACTCTTCCTATTGCTTGTAGCCTGGTTTTATGCTTGACTTAGAAGTGCTACCTGGCATCTCTAAGTAAGGCCTGGTCCAGACTATCAAGTTTACCCCATAAAACTTTGTTACTCCATGGAGTGACAAGAAAATGTCATAAAAACACAGACCTTCCAACACCCCAGTGAACACTGCTGTGCTGACACAGATGCCCATGTGGCCACAGCCGTGCCCGCAGAAGGAGCTGCTGCTGCCTTCGTTCACTCTCTTTGGAAAGGTGTCACAGCTACGCGGGCAGAACAGCCCGGCACTGCCCAGCCGTGCTGGCACTACTCTACCGTAGACGCAACCGAACACAAGCAGCCAAATTCAGACAGAGATTGATCACAGTAGATTGTTCCCGGGGTGCCACTCTGACCTAAATGGCACCATTTTCTTCGAAGATACAGAAGTTTTACATGCCTCATGGACAAAAAAGTTTGGCTATTATGTGCAATGGGATTTTAAGCCACTGGAGTGCAACTGTCGTGCAGAAATACACTCTTAGATCATCTCAGCATGCTACGAAAAGCAGCTCTTGAGCCTTTCAGGATTGCACGGTCTCCTCAGAAAATGGCAGAGATGCTGAAAGAGCCTGAGCAGCTACAGTAAAACCTGAACATAAACAGTGCTGCACTTACCAAGCTTACCCAGCTGAAAACTTTCTTGCCATTAATAAAAAATTAATAGATGTTCATTTTGTACCTTGGAAAAACTCCCAAACAGCTTGTTAAGAATAGGTGGAAATGGGGAATAGTTATAAAAACAGAAAAGAAATTGGGACAGGTAATTGGTCATAATTCACAGGAGCACTCACTCCACTCTACCTGTATGGCAGGCTGTGAAATCTCCACAGGTGGAATAACAGCTGCAGCCACTTGCAAGGCTGCAGATGTCGGTGAGAAATCTGGTTTGTACACACCACGCGCTGGAGCGAGAGCTGACATTTTGGCCCAAAACCAGAAGCTTCCACTACAGCATGTAGAGTAATGGGGCTACCCCATGAGTATCTGCATCATCTCAAAACAAGATCGTAAAGCTTCAGTTAGTCTTCAAAGATGCAAATCTGGGCAGAATCAACAGTGATGACAGCCACAGGATACTCCAAACCTTCCCAGCTGTGACACAGAAATGATAACGGCAAAATATTTACTAAACCAAACCCTGACATTCTGCCAGGACCAATATTTAGAGTAATTATTAACAAACCTGGGCCACAGAATATAAGGAAACCTCTAGAATTGCTCTGCCTGTAAAAAGAGGAGGAAAAAAAGGATCTTCATTTTCTTTTGTACAGTATCAATTTTTTATGATTAGAGACAACTTTGCAGTACTTAGGAACACCTCAGAGAGTAACAAACCTGACAGTCACAAAATGATTTTTTCTGAAAAATGTTCCATTAATGAAGGCATATTTGGGCTCATATGTTTCTCTTGCCATTCTTTGATGCATAACAAAGCTCAGAAACATTTTCACAGTGAAGCAAGGGAGATTCTCATTTAATTTGCTTTACAACCCCAATTTGCCCATAACAGAGGTGCTACAATGCTTCAGGACTCAGTGAAAAAATGATACCAAACCAGCCAAGAAGCTTAACAGAGAACAACTGGAAAAGGAAGATGAATTTAGGGAGACCACTGAAATACTAGTATTGATAGGACTTTTGTTAACCCTCAGCCCTGAATGATGAAAAAACCAATCCAAAATACGTGTATCATCCAACCACTTCAGTTTCCTTCATCTCCAACTGAGATGGGAGAGTTTACAGAAGAAATGTTTTCCCCAAACCCTTCAAATAAACTAAGACTTAAACTTCACATATATACACACACACACAGATCTATATGTATATACATAATGATACGAATTTGCTCTCCTTTCCCTAAGAGAAAAACTATCAAACCCTTAGAGCCTTTCCCATGAGCTATCGAAAACCACAAATTAAACTAAACCAAGAACTCTTCTTCAAATCCCTGCACACAACAGTGCCATGAGCTCTCCGGCCACAACCAATTCCCCCTCTAGGAAGACTCACTCCATCTGAGTATCCCTGCTAGAGACCTACATCGTGCATTATTTGACCTCATTTTGTTTTGCCTAATTCTGCTCCAGATCCCAAGATGAAGGTTTGCAAAACGGACTAGTCATTTTGAGTAATCAAGTCCAGACTACTTAAGCCTGCCCAAGCATCAGAAATAGCTGAACTTTGGAAAAAAATCGGGACCTTTGACAGCATTTCAACTCAGATACCCCAAATCACTAGTCATTGCTGAAAACCCTGGCCTTCGTTACCTTTCCTCTGAATATGAGAGTATTAAACACAAGGCCACCGGGTTAGCTCAAAGAGTGACAGAGGCGGCTAGGATTCAAACTCTCTCTCTCATGTGGTAGACCACAGCATTAGCTACACAACAAGCAGGCATGCCTGGAAAAACAGAGATCAGTTAGGGGGGTCTCTTGCAGGGTTATGCAGGACATGAATGGTTTGATCCCGACAGTTTTATTTAGATGGAGAAGGCTGCCAGGCTGGGCCATATTTACTGTCCCAAACGCTGAAACTCTGAAGAAAGCAAATTCTGTCCAGCCCGACAGAAACAGCAGCACTCCCTCTCCTCTGCTTCTCCCTCTCTCCAGCTCCTCTGAAGCTGAGGGGCACATCACTCTGTTCCCAAACAAACCAGGACGAAAGCCAGCTCGGGGCAGCCCAGCTCTGAACAAAGTGAAATGAGGAAGATGCCTCCACAGGGAAGCACCTACCGACCCCACCGCTGGGGTCCCAGTGGGGGCAGAAAGAGACACCGTCCCTTTAGAGACGGCCAGGGAGCTCCTCAGCATGCTTGGTCTCCCTTTGGGAGCAACCACAGCCAGAAGGAAAACAGCTGTGGTCTGTAGCGGGACAAGGGGAGATTTCCTGTAGCCCACTGCAGAGTAAACACTCAGAGCAACCTGGGGTGAGAGAACAAGGGACCCTCCAGTCCCGAGGGCTGCACAACCAGATTTAAAAATAAAACCTACAAGCAGGGAGAACTGGCTTGCCTGGGACCTCGAAAGAGCCAGCGTCCGCCCGAGAGAGGGAGCGAGCGGCAAACCACCAGCCCAAGGCAGCCAGGAAACACTGCAGCAGGAGCCAGACCCACAGCTCAGCCACAAGAGAACAGGTCGGCTTAGGATGGATGAAGCCGGCTGGGGAGTTAAATTTAGACAGGTAAACATACCGAGGGGAAGAGACAGGGCTCACACAGCCCTCACCATCTGCCACTGCCAGGTCCTGGGGAGGACCCTCCAAAAAAACCGCTTGGGGGGCTGTTGCCGTGAGCTGGGGCACCCCAGAATAAGGCCACAGGGGGCAAGCAGGTGGGGGAGCACCAGAGTGCATGGACAATTTTCCCCATCATTTGCTCCCGGCACCTCCCTGCCAGGCACTGTCCCTGGGAAGCGGGAAAGCTGTTGAGAGAAGCGTGCAGGACACCGCAGCCTGAGGAGAACCACAGTCGCTGGTACGCACAGTGCAATGGGGACTGTGCAAAGGGCAAGTACCAGGGAAAACCCAACCAGAAACACGGGGGCCACAGCACTGGTGTAACCACTTGGTTGGCAGAGCCCTGCTGAGCCCCCTTTCTGAGGGAAAAAGGTGTAAAAGAAGAGGCTTGGCAATCACTCATGACACTTGATGCAAGAACAAGGAGCTAAAGTCTTGTGAACTCAGCCAACTCTAGCTTGAGTCGTCCAGACCCCAAGAACTGGAGGGAACACACAGAACTCCTTCCCCCAAGCTACCTGCAGCCCTGCTGCAAGCCATCAAACCTCACTGCCCATTTCACAGCTCGCAAGGGCAAATGAAAGATCCCCACATATGAACAGCCTGCCATCTGCAACAGGCTCTGCCTGCAAAGCTCTTTCGTGGAGAGAGGCCGTGCAATTACAAGGCACACAAGAGCATCCCTACTTTGTGGAAACAGCTGTGCTGAAAAGTGACAATCTGCTTCCAGTGACCCTGTTGCTCTACCTCATACAGAGCAGGGGAAGGCTTGCGTAAGCTTTATCTAGGCCTAAGCCAAAGCTTGGAAGGGGGCGGCGGATCACAGGGTCTGGTCTCATCTGTAATTCTGTCCATACGGGCTCAGCCAGTTATCCCTGCAGTGAGCCCAAGAACTTGCGCTCCAGTAAAGCGTCTTTTCCAAAAAGACATTCAGTCTGTATTTGAAGATTTTAAGAGCTGGGGAAGCTGATGTTGTCTTTGGTTGTTTGTTCCAATGGTTAATCACCCTGCTGTTAAAAATGTTGCCTGTTTCAAACGTGAATACATACCGCTTAAATGCCCAGCCACACATTCAAGTTCTCTTGAATTAGAAAGCTCTCCAAGTACCAGTTACTCTCAGTGCTGCGGAAAGCACTCAGGTATCACACCACACTACCTCTTAATTTTCTTTCTGAAACGCTACCTAGGTCCACACTCCTTAAGCCTCCCATTAGAAAAGGATTTTTTCCAGTCCGGGAGAAATTCCCATGACTCTGCTCTGCACTGCCTTCAATTTTAATGAAGTCTGTATGCCTTTTTCCAGCCAGCAAAGGTCCCTTTCTGTGCAAAATCACGGACTGCTCTGTCTTACATGACAACATGCCTTGGCTATCCGCATCCTGATTTAAAAAGTACTGTGTTTACAAGTCTCTCTGAAACGCTTATTGTGTGTGTGTCCAATTAATTTGGAAATGATGAAATGGTTTTCACTCGAACTTTGATCAGCCATTAGAGAAAAGATCTTACGAATAGAAACAATTTATATTCATTCAAATAAGCAATCACGCAGTTTTCAGAAAATAACTGCTTTCCCTGCGCGCCTTGAAATCCAAACCCAACAACTTCAGGACAAAAGACTCAAGATCTGAAGCAGTCCAGAAACAGAGGCGCCTACTGGGCTAGAGAAAGGAACAAATTGCATTAAAGGTGACTGCACTGATATATTCATGTTTTTAAATTTCACAATATTTGATCTCTTCCTAAAAGTCCAAGCTCCTGGAGACTTCACTATACAAGAATGTGAATTTTTCTTTAAGAAGGTGTGTTTCTGGTCTTTGCAGAATAAGTCTGGAAAACACAGTTGGGACATACCTTACTACCTGAAAAGAAACAGGACCCCCCAACTTTTTAGACCCGATTCATTCACAACTTCCATGTTTTTCAACTGAGGTAATGAATTCTGGCACATTGGGAGGGAAGGGGACGAGAGAAAATATTTCTCAGGGCTTGGAGCCTGCAGCCACAGTTTCAGCTTCAGCTCTCCCTAAACAGAGGTTAGTCACATATGGAAGGACATTGTCACTATACGTGCACTAGAGACAGGGGAAAGGACACACGGGCTGCTTACAGCTACTGAGAAGAGAGGTTTGCTAATACTGAAGGCACAGAAGGAGCTAGGGAGGGGGTCCTTTCTAAAAGGGAGGAATCTCTTGCAGACACTCCCAGGCACAGACATGCGAGCGGAGCGACAGAGCCTGGGAGCAGAGGAAACCCATGGCTGGAATGGGGCCAGCTCGCCTCCCCAGCTCTGCCTCTACCCTGCACTGGCAGTTCAATCTCATGCTTTTCTCTTCACACACTTGGCTAATTTCTTTAAAGAAGGAGGGGAAAAAACCCGAGTACTTGGGCTAGCTTCACTGCCACATGTGGCAACTTATCCCATACATTGGATGCTTGGGGTAAAAAAATTCCACCCAAATTCCTGCAGTGCCCAGCCTCCACCTTGGATAAACCCAGGTGTCCATGCACAGGACACTGGTTTAAGAGGAGTCTGTCTCTCCTGCCAACTTTGAGAAAGCCTGCTTTATTCTCTTTGGGAAGAAGAGCATGTACCCAACTTGGTTCCGCATTTACAACAGCATCTGTGCGTGTGACAGAAGACAAGCTCCCACAGGTGAAACACACCATCACCAGAAAAAACGGTCACTTCAGCTCGTGTGCTGATGCCCAGCGGCAAATGTGTCAAGGAAGGGCAACAACAGGCTTACACCTGAGTGTTGGTGCCCCCCTGCAGAGCTCCCACCTGCAGGGGAAGGTGGGGGAGACATTACAGATACGCATGTACCAGACAGGCTCCGAAGGGGCAGACAGACAAAGGTGAGCGCAAAGGAAGGCGATACCTTGTGTGCCCATTATACGTGTGTACCTGAGGCTGTGTGGACACAAAAGCTCACATAAAGGGCAACAGGAAATAGTCAACAACATGTAGGCAAGCAAGGAGGCATTGGTGTAAAAGACAGTCCGTGTGTGCGGGTGATGTGTGGTAGAGCAGATTATACTGGAAATGTGCAGGTGCACGAGGAGCATGATGCACATGCACATGGCTATACAGAAAATGAAACAAGAACGTAAATGGTGGTACATGCGTGAGAAACAGCTCTGTTAAAAAAAAAAAAAAAAGAAACCAACCCCCAAGATGAACAGGTGAGTACATGGGTGCAGGCAGCAGAGCAAGGGTGATGCTGATCACGTGCTGGAGTGCAGGCAGGAAAGCATTAAGAGGCAGGTAAAAGATGGATAGCGAGACCAACCGGGATGCTCATCCCGTGGCAGAGGAAAAGTACAAAAAACATCGGGCAATGAAGTGTGTCACAGCACATGAAAATCTGTTTGGGGAAGTTATTTTACCCATACCACTAAGGGAAGTATTGCGCCATAATTCCCAGGAAAAAACCAAGTTTCATAAAACAGCGTGTTTGTTACGGACATAACAGGGATGTTTGTGCCCTGGTACTGTGAGACCGGACACACTGTTGCTATTTGTCGGTGTTTCCACACACGCAAGCACCTTCTCCCATGCCACATGCCATGGCCTGCGACAGCACGTGCTGCCAAACTGCGGGCACATGGGTGCGGAGGACGGCGCGGGCCGGGGGTTGCGTGCTCTCAGGAAAGCCGCTGTGATCATGCTTAGGGAAAGGGCCCTCATCCGAGAGTAACATCCCTCCACTCAGAGTAACGTTCAACTCACCAGAGTAACATCTGTTTTGCCAAACTCTTGTCTGTCATGCCTGAGGAACATCTGCTTTACCAGCACAACGGCTGCCACCCCAGAGGAGCATCCCCCGCACCCCAGCAACGTCCCTCATGCCAGACCGCCGCCCCGCACGCCCCAGCAGCATCTCTCCCGCCAAGGCCGGTCTCTCCCACCGCAGTGACACCGCCAAGGCCACCCCGGGGCCACCTCGCGACCGACCCCAGCCCCGCACTACGGTTGCCCCTCCGCTGCTGCGCGGCCGCG
>JAVJGI010000060.1:24573043-24600599 GCA_035590275.1 Ibycter americanus
TTATGTGCTTCCTTTTATGACAGGGTTCTCATCAGCACTCTGTAAACTGCTGTACCAAATTCTCCACCGTGATGTCAGTGGGGTTGTGAGAAAGGAGAATACAGCTCCCTGTGGATAGATGGTTGGCTGTGTATGTGGGCGGGGGCTGCGGGGAAGGTGCGAACGAGGCGAAGCCCGGCCCGGGGCCCGACGCCGCTGCAGACGGGCCGGCGGGGTTTGCAGAGGAGGCAGCGCACAGCCTGCGGGAAGCCCTTGATGGGGCTGGCTCCCAGCGGGCACATCCATCCCCTGCCTGCAACACCGGGAATCACACCGGGGGCTCTCCCCCACCTCTCTGCCCATAAAACTTCACAGATTCACGGCCAGATCCTGTTCTCGCTTTCCGTGGCAGAGGTGGGGAGTAGCTGCACAGGCATTAGCAGCATCACCGCGACTTTCCGTTGGTGTAGCTGAGAGCGGTGCCCAGCCCTCGGGGCCGCTGGGCGTCAGGGCGCACAGAGGCAGGATTGATGTGCCTGGCCCCTGAGCTCGGTGGCAGCTCTGCAGCAGCCAACGAAGCCAGGATTTACACTTGTTGTGTTGGGATCCCCGCCTCTGGGCCCCACAGTGACAGGCATCCGAAGTGTCCCTGCAGCAGGAGCTGCAGAGCCTGGCACGCAGTGCAAGGAATGCCTTGCTGCTCCTGCACACGCGCAGCCTCATGCGTATGAGGATTCAAAGAGAGTTACGTCAGGGAGGCACTTGGCCCCCTGGAATTACTCAGATTTGTACCAGCTTGGGACTTAGCGCAGCTTGAGGCACGCACCCCTACATGAGCGCCTGGTTTCCAACAGTTCTGAGCATCCATTCAGGGTCAGAGTGAAAATACTCAAGTGAGCACTTTTAGAGGAGCAGGTAAGTGTCTGAATACAGGCTACACGGTACAAATAATTGAAGGCTCCAAGTGTCTTAATTTATGACCAACTGTTCCTGTGTTTCCCATCATTGTAGTCATTAATGACACGTTCTTTTAATGGGAATAGGAGATAGAGGAGGTACAGCTGGAGGTAAATAGTAACCCAGTGTTTGTGGTAGGAAATAAGGAGCCATTGTCCTCAGCACTATGTAACTAGCAAGATAATAGTTGGTACAGCAAATACCAACTAATTAGAGGGCAAAGGCAGTCTTGAAATTGCAGCTGGCTGCAGGAAATTTTAGGTGCCAGCTTTTTTGCTCTGAGGTAAGGCTAGTTTACCATATGGGCTGTTGTTCCCGCTTGTTTGTCAAACTAACTTGCACGTTAAGGCTGTGGAGGGCAGGGGCAGGGTGCTCCTTTGGGGACCCAGCAAACAGCAGGGTCCCCTCTTGGGGACCTGGAGGTGTGAAGGGGAGCGTCACAGAACTGAGGCTTGGTAACAAATGCTTGGCCTGTTGACTAACACGCTTTTCCACTTCTGGTGCTACAAGGGACAGCTGGCCACAGCAGGTCAGCAGGCCAGAGATCCTCATGGGTCCTCACAGGAATCCTCCTGGAGCTGGCACTGCTTCACACACTGAGATGGTGTTTTACATCAGGGTTAGGGGTGGCAGAAGGGGAAGGCAGAGCAATGGTAGGACCAACAGCAGAGACCGACAGGCAGGACTGGATACATGTGCTCTTTAGAACCTCCAACTATGAGCTGTGTGGATTATTCAAAAAAGATCCCAGCTTATTCAAAGACCATGCTGCCTTCCATGTGTAGTCCCATGAGGGCAATGAGACTTCCTGCAGCTTTTATCCTGCCTTGCTGTCTCCACTCCTGCTTTGGTGGGACAAGAAGCGCTGTTGGGAGGCATGTAGGCATGTGTGAGTCCCGTGGTGGTGCTGGGTACCAGGAAGGGCAGGAGGGACAGCTGAGTGTGCGCACCTCTAAAGTTGGGTGGGAGTGGGCCCCTGGCTGGCCACTTGAAAAGCTGGACAAGAGGCAAGAGGTCCTCTGCCAGCACTAATGAGGTGCATGGCCCATCTGGGAGGGTGTGTGTCTCACAAGGGGGAAGACTTGCCACTCCTGCCAGTGCTGAGGACAAAAATCACAGAATGAATCAGTCATGGTGCTTGCATGGGTGGGTGAGGACAGGAGACCACCTATTGCTTTACCTCAGTTTGTCCCCTCTGCTGAAATGTCATTGATGTTTTTCTCCTGGAAGGAGAGAAGTTGGTTGTCTTCTTTTCTTCTAGTTACCCCCACAAGTTTGCTTTATCCTCTACCAAAACACTGCCCTATGAATATCATACCATAGTTTTTGTCCACTAAAGCTATTCCTCCATCTACAGAGGAGGACGGACAAGGATAGGGCACTTGTACCTGGCCAGGGGTGATCACTAGGTACCAGCGACACCAGCTGCCAGTAGGAGGGGCTTCTATCTAGTCTCACCTGCCAAAGATGTCATCCAAATGTTCTTTAGAAAATGTTCTGATATGATTAATCCTCACTGGTTAAATAACTGGCAGTGTCCACAACTGGAACTGGGCAGGGTGCGGACTTTACTCCATGACCAGAGTCTTGTATGTGACTAATATTTGTGGGGAGCACTGTCACAACATACCCAGGCAAGATGTTCATCTGATCCGTTGTGAAAAGTAGCTTAACCCATGCAGTCACCCTGGACACCACAAGCCATTTTACTTCATCTTGCCGAAACATCCTATGGCTCCGGTCACCCTCACGCTCCTCTTACTCTTCTACTACAGTAATGGATTTTGTGTCTCTCACCTGGCTGGCCTCTGCTGCTGGTGAGCAGAAAGAGGGTGGGGAAGTGCTCAAACTGTTTGAGATGTGGAAATACTCAACTCACTTGGCAGAGGAGAAGAGCAATTTCAAATGTATAAGGAACATAAGTCCCTCCCAGTTAATGGCATCACACTGCAGAATATATTCAGAAGCAGGAGACCTTATCGCTAGAAAGTCAGCCATGTGGCTCCAACTTTTCTTAACGTAGGTGTAAGCCCAGTGTAGCACTTCTGTGGTGCTCATATGCTCTGATGTCTTGGGATGTTTCTTCCGTTCCTATTGCATCTGCACAATAAGCTTCCCCCCAGTCAGATGGTCCTGTGTCCTCTCTGCATGCAGGACAGAGCTGAGGCTGAGATGATGGCTGTTCTGTGACAGCTTTCAAGGAGTACCCACTACACTTCCTTCATTGAGAGGGACCTTTTTTTTTGCCCTTTAATTACCACTCGCTCCACACTCTGTGGTGGGATTAGCAGCAGTAGTAGGAGCAAGTAAAAGGGAGTGAACTTGTTGTGAGGAACTGGACATGTTTCCAGCAGTGAGATTTTTATAAGTCAAGGTGGAATTCATGGAATAAAAAACTGGAAATGGAAAAAAAAAATCTTGAGCTCCTGCCAAAGGAGGGCTCATTCCAGATGAGTTACCTGATCTGACCTGCCTTGCAGGTGTGAAAACCTTCATTGACCCACCCTCATGTTCTCTACCTGCCCCTACAAACACCAGAGAAAACCACCACCTTATTCCCAGCCGCTGCCCTCATGGGAAGCAGCCAGTTTCCTTGAGGCATAAAGCTCATGACCTGAGAATTTGTGGCACTCCACAAAAGGAAATATAGGCTAAACTTCTGAAACATTTTCTAATGTTGACGTCTTTCAAGTGGTGGAATCGTCTCCCCAAGGACACGTGGATGCTCTGCTCCTTGAGTCAGGGAGACAGGACCGGACAACGCACAGGGAGATGTATTGTTGGGAACCTTACCGCCGCTGTCCCCGGGAGATACAATGAGGGGGGAGAGAGGAAATAAATTAGATTACTTGAATCATTTCCAGCTCTAATTGCTATGATCTCGCAGTAGTTTTCCCAGCCCCAAGTATAACATTAACCGTCGAAGCACGATTTCACCCACGGTCAATTAAACCAGGATTCATCTGGCCTGACATCACCAAGTAAAATCTATCCTGGACTCAGGAACACCCCAGTGAGAACAGACAGGAGCCAGACAGGGGCTCCATGGGATGAGCAGAAGCTGCTGCCTTTGGAGGTGGACATCTCCAAGCATGCTCTTCCCTTCCACTGGCAAAGGGCGCAAAGAGCAATGCACAAAGTAACTGTATGGTGTGCGTTTGCCTTTCCTCAACTCGGTGATGAACTAGTAGGGTCTGTGGGAGTGATCCTCCCATCTGGATGGTGCTGTTGGCTGGAGGGCTGCTCCAGAGGTCAGACGGAGCTGATGTGTGCCACCCTGCCAGATGGCTGGCTACCTCTTCACGTTCAGTGGCTACAAATGTTGTCCTCTTGTCTGGTTTGCTCCTTCCTCCTGGTCCTCCACAGTGCAGGTCTGGGAAGCCTGTCAGGTGCCCACAAGGGATTCAGTGTCTGGAGCTGCATTTCTGAATGTCGAGCTCCACAGGGTGGAGAGCGGATCAGGGTATGTCTCTCCTATGGTGGATCTCCTGCAGCTGCAGCCCTGCTCCTTTCTCTTCCTCCCCAGTCCTTGAACAGAGTGGTGAACCAAGCCATTTACTAGGTTTTGAATACCAAGAAATCAAATTATGAGAAACCCTTGTGAAGGACGCAGCAGCAACCAGACGGACCTGGCGACTGTGGTGAGGTGAAGTCCTGCCTTGCCTGGCCCCATGTAACTTGGTAGCGAGGCTGGGGAGAGCACGCAGAGTTCATGCCTCCTCGTTTAGCACTTTAATCATTAGACAGGCGCTCCCAGCAGCGGGTTCTGTGGGCTGAGTTAAACTGTAACTGCCTTCCTCGGTGGCCCCCAGTGAGGAGCCCTGGCTCGTGTGACCAGGGCAGGAGCAGCCTCCCACCTGGGTCCCACCAGCTCTCACTGCTGGCTCGAGCAGAGATGCAGGGCTGGCCCTGACTGCGGGCTGGCAATGGGGTAGCTGCCCCGCATCCCCGTGATGGCTGTGGGAGGACCCCGTTAGGTTTTGTACCATGGAGGTGGGAGAGCTTCCCCATCCCTCCCTCCCAAGGGCAGATAAGCATCACCTGGCCCCATGGCACTGCTGGGCAAGAGGGACAGGAGATGTGCCCTACCACTGGTGAGGACCAGGGCTATGTGGTTTGGGGAGGTGCAGGGCCACAGCCATAGCCAGACAGTGAGGTAATCTGCCCCCTTGACTCCCCTCCTCTCAGACCAGTCTCTTGGTCTTTTCTCCTTGGCTTAAACTCCGAGGCGAAGAGTTGTACATCCTTTCCAAAATTTTTATCGGCATGAATTATGACAACTCTGGATATTCTTATTGTCTGTTTGAATGGCTGATCCCATTCTGAAGTCTTACTTAATTCTTGGCCTCGGCTGCTTCCTGTGGTAATGAGCTCCACAGCATAATTAAATATGGTCTGTGATAGCAACCATGTGATGGGCTTCATCAGCAGCAGCAGTGCATGGGTGTGCATGCGTGTGTCTCTGTGTGCATGTGTGTGTGCAGGCTGGGGTGCATGGGAGGTGGCAGCGCATCCCTGCCCGCTTCCAGGCAGGGCAAGCACTGTCTTCAAGCACAGGAGCAACCCTAGGGAGCAGCCAGTCTGGGGCACAGGGGCACTGAGGGCACAGTGCTGTGGCTGTTCACCCTGGGTGCTGTGACAGAGGGCTCCCCGCAATGCCTGACTGTCAGGGAACAACAAAACCCAAATTCCTGCCCTGCACAGTCAGAAGGGAGCGGTTGCCCTGTCAGCACTCTCCCTCCGGATTAGTGGAGTGATGCTGAACTCCCATAAATCTGGCAAGAAGATGTCCCCAAACAGCTGAGCATCCACAGGTGGTTTTGGGGAAAGCTCGCACAAAGCTTTACCTGGGATCTGTCAGGAAAGCCCTGGCATCCCCCTCTCCTGTGGCCTGTGGCTGCTGAGGGCGTGCAGCTGGGGTGGGAGGGATGCCTGCCCCTCTGTGCTGTGCTGCTGCTGGCTGCAGCAGAGCCCCTTCCCTGGGACGGCACCAGGGGAATCCTGGCTGATGCTAAGGGTTTACCTCGCTCCACTACATGCTCCCTGATTTCTCCATGTAATCTCTCTCTCTCTCTCTCTCTTTCCCTTCCTTCCTTTTTTCTTTTTTCTTCCTTTCTTTCTTCCTTCCTTTCTTTCTTCCTTTTTTTTTTGTCTTTACCTTTTTCTCTGTCTTTCTTCCCCCGCCCCCTCCTTTCTGATCATCTCCCTTTCTAATTTCTTTCTTCAATTGATCAAATGTTCTGTAATTTCTTTCTTCAAAAGCAAAACAGGCCTCTGGCTAGATCTGGCACCGATGAGGTGAAAGGGGATTATTCTCCTGATAATCACTGGGATTAATACCGTGGAGCAACTTCAGCTAAAGAAGGAAACAAACACAATTCACACCTTACATCCAGCTTTTCCATGGACCATACAGACAGGTGGGCTCATGCAGATGGGGAGAGGCAGAGGATGGGCTAACGGGGTCGAGCCCCCTCTCCCCTGCCTGGCCCCGCAGGCACTGCGGTGGGTGGGCACGGGCGGCAGAATCCCCCGAACCCAACACGAGAGCCGCTCCCTGGGCTTGCTCGGTGCCTCTGCGTCACCACTGGCTTGGGCACTCCCAGCTGTGGGGCCAGCCTGGCGCCCGGGGGCACACAGGTGACGCAGCTGGCTTCTGGGGCGGGTGGCACGCGCTCTGTGGCCTGGCAGGTGGCACGAGAAGGGAATGAAATGTGCTGAGACGCCAAGGCGGGAGGATGCGACCAGTGCCACCCTGCCACCAGTGCCACCCTGCCACCAGTGAGCTGGGACAGTGGGCAGTGGTTGGATGGGGTCGGGAATGTCGCCATGTGGAATGAAGTCAGGAGGGTAGGGCGGAGCTGCTGGGACGGCAGTGCTGCAGAGGGAGGCTCCGGGCAGTGTGCGGGGAGGGATAATGCGTGCGATACAATGCGTGTCTGCCAGGCGTACGATATAATGCATGTCTGCCAGGCGCGTGGTTGCTGGTGCTGCTGCTCGAGGGCAGACGCTGCCCTGGGACGGATCTCACACAGCCTGGGGACAGTCGCTATTTGCAGCTAGTGAAACCACAGCGCAGTTCCTGCTTTTATTTCTGGGTCCCACAAAGCCCAGGGACAAACTGAAGAGCGTCAGCGGGGCTTAGGATGGGCTCTGCAGCTCCTGGCTGTGCTGCTCACAAGTCCTTCTGCAAACCAACCTGATGACAATGAAGCCTTTGTACAAAAACCACCACGTTCTGTAGGCTCCAAAGTGTCCTTTGATGACAAATGCCTTTGCTTAATAGTCTCACCTTGACAGTGCAAGCTGAAGGGAACATAAATACAATTCTTAGACACTGTGGCTTCTAAACAAATACATATAGCATAGGTAATATGTTAGGGCTTACACAAACAACAGCATTAAAGCACACGAAGTAGGCAGGAAAGGAAACTATAACTGAAGCACCAGTGCAGTCACAAGATACAAAGAGGGAAGAAACCACGTGGCAATAGACCATTTTCTTCTAGGGCACTCGGATGTTGTGCTGAATATGATACTGATGCTCCCACGGCACAGGCAGCCCTTAGCACATTTGAAGGGCTTGTTCACAAAAAAATTGTATGTGTATGTATTTACACATGCAAGAAACTAAAGACATATAAACCAATGAGTTCCAGTTCAGATTGCTGTCATGGACTCTCGCAAAGGTAAAATTAAAGACATGGACTTCCCCCATATAATTTAAATGTAATTGTGTATGTGTCCTGCATTTTCTGTGGTTGACATCCTTAAGTCATGATTCTGAATTTTCAGCTCGAGACACTTATTTTCCAGGATGTGCAGAGCACCTACCTGCTAACACCACTTGTGGTATCTGAAGTTAAGCCAAATCACTAAATGCTTCAACACATCCTGGGACTGTAATTACACACACCTGCAAAAAAACCCAGAGAAAAACTCCCCAAAAAACCCAAACAAAAAAAATATCCCACAAAACCTAAAGACATCTCGATTCGTGCCCCAAAACATATTTTCTCACATGCGTAAGATATTGTTTTTCACTCAGGGAGGCTTTTTTTTTTGGTGGATTTGATTCTTGTTTCTGAGCCTTTAGTGTTCACTGAAGCTACAATATTCTTTGTTTCCCTCCAGCAATGGGAGATGGAATTCTTTCTTTTGTAAATGCAGGTGGGGACCCTCTTTCCATCACAAGGCTTCAGGGATTGTGTTTGGAAGCACCAAACGTCATGGAAGATTGTAATGTTGCATTCAACGCCCTTCAAGATACCGTTTGCATATAATCCCTTTTGTAGTAGCGTGAATAATGTTGTGCACAGAGATCTGTGAAAAGTGAACGAACTTTTGCGTGGTGCAGAGGGCCCAGATCTGTCTCTCTTCATCCTTAACAAGTATATAAAATTGGGTTTTGGGGGTTGCAACATCGTTCATTGTCAGTGAGTTATGGGAACCTTCCCAAGCACACAGCAGCTAACCCTCTAGGTATCGGTGCTCCTGTTAGAGGCCTGAGCTGCAGCCGGTACATGCCGACAGAGCTCTGCTGAAGGCAAGAGGTGAGCTGGCCTTTGGCACTGTCTTTGGTTGCTTTGCTCTCTACCTTTTCTTACATTTCCTCGGCTCTTCCTTGTTGAGAAGATGTTAGTAGTTAATGGTGTCAGTGCTATGGTGAGGATGTGCTTCAGGACACCCGGGTGGCAGGGATCCGGTCAGGTTTGGCTCCAAGCTGGGCATGAAGTGATTGCTATGCCTCACACGTCTACAGAGGTTCCCAAATGATCCGTGACACCCTCGCTGCACAGCGCCAGGCTGCAACACAGCCCGCAGCGACACAACCCAAAGGCCTCTGTCGTGCCTGGACTTGCCAAGATATCATCTTGAGATTGCACACGTAGCGATACTGTTGTGCTGAATAAGGTCTCTTACCAGAAAAACAAAAACAGGGAAAGTTGGCGTCATCGTCTCTAACCCCTGTCACTGCTCAGCTGTAAGCAAACACAGAGGAAAGCTCTGGGTCAGCGTTAGGCTGGGTGACTTTGCTGTATGGATCTAAGACTGGTTTCCGAATGAAGTCATGCTCCGGTCTGTCACTTCACACAAAGGAAGCCGCCGGGTCATCCATGGTGATACTTGTCTGCAGCTCTATAGATAGCTTTGATCTACTCTTCTGACAGATGAGCATAAATAATTGTGTTACCGCTCTTGTTTTCAAGAGTCATCACTTCATTAAGAAAGAGATCAAATTAAAGCCTCCAACCACAAGGGCGAGGAGCAGCCTTTCACTGTCACCTTGAAGTCATTGTGCCTCACTTGGGCTGCTGGGGAGAGATTGCAGGGGCTGATGCTGCGTTAGTTGCACTACATCTCCAACATCCACTGTTTGGCAAAGCGCTCGCTCCTGCAGCTCAGTGTGAAGCCAGCAGCTGCTGCCTCTCCTTGGCACACTGGGCTCATGGGCTGGGTGAGCAGCCAAATCCCTCCTCGGGTCCATGAGGAGCCATGGGTTACAGAGAATGGGTGTTTGAAGACATTAATCCTTCCCTGCCACCCCAGGGGTGGCTGTGGACATGGATTTCCAATGGAAGCTGTGAATGTGCATTATATTCTGCTGATAAATCCCAGTTCTGCCATTTCCTTGAGGTTCCTCCAGGATGTTGTACCTCTCCTCCCCTGGGTCTAGTGAGGGATCCGTTCTGGATTCAAAGTGTTGTCTTGCTGCCAAACTCACAGGAGAGGACCCTTCAGAGGGCAGTGGTAGGAAGCACAATTTGTGCTGTGCAATGTCATTGCAGTGATGGAGGATTTTGAATGCCGGCCTGAACACACAAGGGAAAAGAGTTTCTTGTAGCTGTGCTCAAAACTGTTTCATATTCCTCATGTCACTGGGGCAGGAAAAATAGAGACCTTACAGTATTATATTAGAAGTGGTCACAAAGGAATTTGCAGAAGCCAGAGTGGTTTGAGCAACTTCATTCCTACCGTCTCCTCTTGCAGGACCAGCAGCACCATGTGCTCTGGGGCAGCAGTTCCTGCATTTGCCACACCTGTCGGATAACTTTGCAGGCTGTCCAAAGCAACCAGCAAACCCCTCGTATCTAACAGTTTTGAATTAAAAAAATAAAGATTAAAAAATATCTACTACTGCTTAACAAATTGCTGCAAGTTAGCTGAGCTTTAGTGACTGGCAGTATGCATGCTCTTAGCCCAACGCAAATCTAAGTCAAGTATGTCAGCTGAAACAGTAGCTGCCAGCTACCGTTGTCCTCTCCTTCCTTGCTGAGTAGCAGAACGACCTTGCCACGGTCATATATCATCCTCAGTGGAGATTCTTGGTTTTCCATACAATCCTCTGTTGGAAGGCCTCCTCTTATGCAGACAATCCAGATACCAGCATGAGTTCCCACTTATCCTGGTTCATTTTACATCTCTGGAGCCTTGAGAGTCTGTAAAAATGACAGTATTCACCAGTTGCACCAGGCACAGTAAAGAGGACATCTTGGGAACAGAGCCAAGCTCTGCACAAACCTGTTATTATCTTTGTTCACTTGAGCTGCATTCTGCTAAAAAATGTTTAAAAACAAAAAAAAAGAGAAAAGAGGATATCTCGTACAAGCATCTTTCTGCTGGATTTATGCATGGGAGATTAGTCCCCCAAATGAACTCCTCAGCAGAGTCAAAATTATACAGTACATACAGTATATATACTCAGTACTGCTGTTTTTTTCCCTCTGCATCAGATCAGGTGAGAAAGCAGCAATGAAGACATCCATTTCTGATACTGCAGAAGGAAAACCAAGCGATCTAACACCTGTCTTCTACTGAACATCGGCCTTTAAGAAGCCCAGCCTGCACTGGGTATGCTCTGCACAGCACAGCCAAAGGCCGCCACTGACTGTGCTCTTTGGCCAGACCTTTACGTTGATCCCCACCCACAGTAACCCAACACAAACCCACGTTTCCTACAAGGAGAAAGAAGTGCAGGTTTTAGTCTCTGGTAAAAATCATAGTGTTTTTTGTTTCAGTTGAAAGTGTTTCCAAGAAGGTTTAACATTTAATATCAAGCTCAGGCTGTAAGCTGCCTGGACCAGGTGAAGTGACAGTTTTATTGTACTTGCACGTTTGATCTTACCCATGGTAGTCATCATGAAGTGCCTTCTCTACAGCCAGCTGAGCCTCTCTGGCTGCGGTGGGTGCCATGAGCCTATGGAGCTGCCCAGCTGCTCCTGCCTTGGCTGCTGCTGAGCCCTGTCTCCCTCTGAAAACAACCTTACACAGTACCATTTGGATTGGGAAAACATACCTGAAGCCAAAATATGCTACTTTACAGCAATGAAGGATATCAGCAAAAGTGGCAATAGTCCAAAATATCCTTAGTAGCTGCACTCTTTGCTTTCTCAAACTTTGATGACTACCACCACCAAAATGTTCATAGTAACTATTAATGCTAAATTAATTCATAGAAGAATGGCATGAACTGCTGACTGAAGTCACATGGGGACGAAAAGATGAGATGCTGAAATCAAACTTATCTCCTTCTGCATTTTGCACTCAGTCGTTAAATCCCATGTGCATGTATTGCACATGTCCTTCAAGTCATTAGGTATCTGACACAGCATCTTGCAGTTCTTAGCAACTGCAGCCTTCCAGTGCCTGCAAACACGTGCCCCTTCTGTGATATGTCAGTCACTCTAACTGTCAGGTAGAGTCTCAAATGTCTTATACAGGACTTTGTGGGAGACTTGTACTGCTGCCAGGAATGACCTGGCTGGGAAAGTCAATGCGTTTTGTAGACAATAAGGAAGAACAGAGGAAGCACATCGCTACCTCCATTTTAATGTCAAACCGTATCTCCCTCTACATCTTTGACTCTCTAACAAGCCTCAGGCAGTCTTTGCTTCGTATGGTGCCTGCTCATAGTTAATGTCCAGCTGGGCGTCTGAAGAAACAGGAGCCGCCTTTGCTAGATGAAGATTTCTATTATCAAACCCATTAGAAATAAGTGGGGGCAATCAATGTTCAAAGATGTGTCGCATGGGGAAGTGCCTGGGAGCAGCAGCACAAGCTGCTACTACAAGGTCATTGCGACGCTGGTCTGTGCTGTAGGTGCGAAGGTGGAAGCAGAGGTCTGCTCACAAGCAGTGTTGAATTGCAGGTGCTTTGTGGCCTTGGCAGATGTTTTGTAGAGAAGGGTCAGATACCTCTGCCAAGAGACGGGGACGAGCACAGAAACAAACTGAAGGTTTGGGCTAATGCAGGTGTATGGCTAAAGGGAACTAGATTGCATTTTTACACTTGCAAATATAAACTGAGCCACGTACCCAAATAGATGCTAGATGCACATATCCCTGGAATAACACGATTTTTCTTGTCAACCTAAACGAAGGAACACATGTACAGATAGAAGAAATGAACCCAAATTCAGCTGAGGATGTGAATGATGTAGTATGCTGTGCTAGACCAAATCCCCTGCTCCAGGCACTTGTGGGCTGTGGAATTTGAAGTCTGGGTCTTCCCAAATGTCAGGATTAGGTTCATTTTGGAGTCATGTTAGAGCAGATACGAGCTTCTGTCTCTTGAAAAATATGGAAGGGCTTTGAGGCAATTCCTTCTTTATAGGAACAGCCCTCTTGATGTCTAAGCTGTCACTGCTATGAGGGAGAATTTACAGAATCAAAGTAATGAGAGGCTTGCAGCAGAGAACTGATGGTCTTGGAAGAAGCATGGATGGCAGCAATGCTAGGGTTTATGCAATTACTGACTTGAAGAAATCAATTCATCCTGCACACTTAATGAAGGAAAGGTCCGGCAAAAAAATAGTTACATAAATACATCACTGAAAATTGCATTATGGACCTACTAGGCATGAAGTCATGTAGATTTTCTAATTTTCAAAACTTTGGCATTGCAAGCTTAGTATTGCAAGCTTGAAATATGGCTTTAAGTGTGCAGCTGTATATATTTATGTATTATCACACAGATAGGCACACAGACACATAAGAGATATGTGCACACATATACTTCAATACATTGGGCTACAAGATGATACACTGTTTAAAGCTAAAATCAGTTTCTATGCATTGTATAAGAGAATGTAAGAGAGTTCATATACATTCCAAGACCTGTGGTTCCCCAAAATGGTGTGCCCTTACAGAAAATGAAGGGTTTAAAGCTGAACAAAAATCCTTCTAGGAGGGGTTTTGAGCTACAGCAGCAACTCATCCTTTTTCCCAATACATAAAGAAACCAAATGTTTTTTAACTTGCCTTGTCACAAGGTTTGTGTCCATAGATATTCCTGGAGCTGAATTCCCACTGAAGTAAGGGACACCTTCACACAAACGGGCTGCAGAACCTGGGCCTAAGTATTTAACTTCTTAGTCATTCATCTAGAACAGTTTTAATGTTTGCAAAGGTAACCATTGGGAAAAGACACTGATCATGTACTTAAAACCAGCTGGATTTAAAGCCCACACCCAGAGAACCACTTGCTGTAACTCCATGGCTATGCCCAAGCTGGTCCCAGCCATTCCACTTATGCTTGATAATAGATCATCAGTATATTCAGAAATAAAGCTTACCAACACAAAGTGTATGGCTCTGTTTGCTTGATAAGCAAAAAAAATTGTTTGCAATTAATTCTATTAAATACAGCTACAATACATTTAGTTTCCCAGGACATATGCCCTTTCTTGAGTTTGAGGGTTTTTAGAGACAGTAAAAAAAGAGAACTTTGGCCATTTGGCCAAGATTTCTAACCATCCTGAAGCCCAGTGAGAAGAGTGGCTATGTGATATCTCAAAGTCCCGGTCTAGAGGTCACATAATCATACGCAGATCACTTCATTAGCGCAGGCAGTTAGTTTGTAGTTACTGTTTTGGGTAATCCTGCAGTGGTACAGCTGACTCATCCCTATAGCATCAGTCCACATAAGCAGAAGGCATCTGTGCAGCACAAATGCAGCAGATCCTGTTGGAAATAGGGGATTGTAAATGCGTTGCTCTTCCCAGTGGATTGCTGATGTGGTTTCGACAGTTTTCCTGACCGGTGCAACTTAGAAAAGCAGGTTTTACAGTCATGCTGGCTAGAATATTGCAGAAGGCCCATGTTTAATCAGGAGCCTGAGTAACACAGGGGCTCCACACACCCCTACGAACCTATCTTTGCAATATGCGCACAGGAAAATGTTTTAAATTTGTGCACGTTTGATCCCAGGGCTGACCGTCTGCTGTTTCCACTGCTGCCTTGCCTGTTCTGTGTCACAGTAGCAGCAGTCAGCACGGACAGTTTTGTTCTCATGCCTTGTTGTGTTTTACTGCACAATGCATAAAATGTAACCTGATAACGCACAAAAGGGATTTGGCATCTTTGCTTTGTAGTGCGAGCTGTGTTATTGTTATGGGCCATCCAAAATATGAGTCAGCCTGTGGGGATATGGCAGTACAACACACCAAGCAGCCAGAGCTGGTGTGGGCTGAGGCAGCGCAGTTCGGCTCTGCCTGCAGATGTGCTGCTCTCCCTGCAGATGTTCTCTCCTGCTGGCGGTGGCTGCGACTCTTGCCTTTCGCTTGTCCTCCTCTTTCAGAAGGACAAGCCATTCAGAAATGGCATTCGTACTGCTTTCAGAACGACACATACCCCGTTGTACAGCAATAGGTTAAATTTATGTGGCATGTGGTTTCATTCAGCTGATTTGGACCGTGCTGCAAAAGCCAGGCACACCCTGGCCTGACGGGAATCACGAATCCCCTTCTCAGCCAAAGACGCTCAAGCGAACATAAAACAGACTGGGAACCAAAAGGCCAATGGACTCTTCCTTTCAAAGCTCCCGAGACCCTTAATCCCCACGTATCCTTTTTCCACATGCTGCTTTACATGCCTGATTGAAGCCCAAGTGATTGAACCCCAATTAGCAGAGGGAGGGGAATGTCCAAGCACTGAGATCAGGATGCCTGTTCATGTCACACATGAAGTCATTCATATGGAAACAGCGAGTCGGGATCCTAAGAGCTCCTTGAAACGATAAATCTACAGAAAGCAGAAGGGACAAGGCCAGCAAGAAAGCCCAGAGAAAAACTGGTTGCACAGACAGACCAAAGGAGAAAGAAATGGAGAAATGGTTAGAAAGTGTCCTGACTTGGGGAGATCTGCTCTGCCAGGGCTTCAGGATAGCTGTGGCAAATCTGGTGGAGTGTGTTTAACATGGACATTGTTCTACCAGCGGGACCCTGTCTTGCAATGCTATTCTCTTTAGAACAGTTAAAAATGCCAGAAAAATAAGATTTTTATGGTGACATTTCTCAGGCAATTTCCCATGTCCTCAGAACACGGCTGGAGACTGGACGCTGGGTAGAGCCCACTTCCTCCAGCATCGCAGGGGGCAATGGCTCATCTTACGTCAGGAAGCGGTGACTCTCCTCCGCTCCCATGGGGACAGGACCCACGTCTGGGTCCCACCAGAAATACGCACTGTAGGATAGTCTTGCTGACCTTTGCACAGTGAGATTTTCCAGGCACATTACTCCATAAGATGTGATCCCAACATTGACTCAACAGTGGATGCTCATCTGGAATTCAGTCACTCATTAGCAACATTTAAGTCATGTTTTCTTGGAAAACAGGCAGGAGAGAGACAAAGGAAACAGCTGACTGCAAACACTGTTGCTGTATCTCCACTTACCTGACCTGTGAGGTCCTGGGGTAACTGGGACACTCCTGTGATTGACAGCCCCGCACCTTCACCTTGCAGGCAGCCCCAGCTATGCCCACGAGCATTGCCAGGCACGTGGTGCAGCCGAGACCCCCAGCAGGGTTGTTCCAATGGTGCAGGTGGGCAACAAATGGGACCTCAAGCCTGGTCTCAGGGAACGGCCACACAGCCGCTCAGCCCTCCTACCTGTCCCCCGACCCTGCACACGCAGGAGAGGACACTGAGCAAGACACACCAAAATTCATCGAAATGAAGACACGGCACAGAATTTTTAAATAATTTTATAATTTCCTGATGAACTTAGTCTGTGAATAAAAAAAGAAGAAAAAAAAAATGAACAAAGTGTTTATATTATCAAGGCAAAGTTGAATATAACACATTTTCTTTGCAATTTCATTATTCTGTCAGTAACATGACTCCAGCAATAAAACACATACAAGTTGAAGGCAGCGTGCGCACTTGCATCACAGACATCAATGTCTCCCGCTGCTGTTATTTCAAAAAGGAATTCAAGTACACTAGATCCCATCCCCAAAGCCTGTCTGCCCCTCTGCTAAAGTGCAACATGTCTCTTCCAAAGCAAATGAGGGATCTGAGTCTGTGGAGTGGATGGAGCAACCCACAGGTTTTTTTAACCCTGCAAATGATTTATGAACCACGTGCGGCTCTCCTCATTTACTGACTTGGAGGGAAACGGCAGTATATTGTTTTAGTGGGCTTGGAGCAGCATGTTGGGCTAGCACAGAAATTATTCCCCTGTTCATGGTCCTGTTTGATTCATCCTCTTTCAGCATCTGAACAGATAAAGGCATCTGCCACTAAAGCCTCCCCAGATACACTGTAATAAGCGTGTCAGTAAGGGCCAAATGCAGCCACCCCTGGGCAGGCAGGGAGGACAGAGACTTGGCCGTGTCCACAGAGAGCTGGGAAGATGGGGTGGATTAAAGGAGCGATGTCTACCTGTAAAATTTGGCTTCAAATTTGGCTTTTAGAGAACCACATTTTACAACAAATACGAGTACATATGACTGATAGATCCATTTGTTGCCAGTTTCCAAATGGATAAACAATGTTTTGAACAAAAAACCCCACCAAAGCACCGAGAACCTAAGTGGAAATATCTACTTAAAAGCAAAACTGATTGACTTGATTTTCAAGATCCAAACTAGAAGTGCAAAACGGGGACAAACAGCATATGATAAATTTGATATACATAATACATTCATTTAATGATATTCTTTACCTAGTCTCATAGGTAAAGTGATTTGTGTGGGGTTTTTTGCTTATGTTATGTGCCAGTTTAGCCTCATGTTGTTCCTATGAAGCACTGCAAGTCGTTGATGCAACCGCAGCAGAAGGCAGCTGCTAGTCTTTTCCTGCACCACAGCCTGCCGAGCTGTGTGACCAATACTGGACACAAAGAAATAAAACTTTGATAACAGAACTACACACGACTACCTGCACCAGCCGACCTGCACTTGCATGTGTCCCTGGTACTGACGTGTGTGGTTGAGAAGACGGGGAAAATTTGGCCAAAGCATTTGGCCTATTTACATCGGTGGTTCCTGTCTCAAGGGACACATGGTGTTGATAACTGTGACCAGAAAATACTGATTTCCAAAATACTGTGTCATTCTGCCCATTTCTGTATTATACGTGTACAGTATAAACCTGGGAAAGCAGGAATTTATACAGATTTTGTAACATTTCCTAAGAGGCCAAGCTGCCTTGGACCTCAAAAGCCTGTGAAAGGCAACTGTTTGTAATTATAAGCCCACAAATCCTTTTCCATACAATCCCGAGAGGAGGAGTCAGAGCTTTGTTGCGCCTTTACTTGAATTCCTTTTGATGAAATTTATTTTTATATATTTTTTAAAACACATCTTTTTCAGTTCTACTACTATCTTTTTTAATCCGACGACAGACACACATTGTTGGTAACTGCCCCAGCCTTAGGACCACACAGACAATATCGACAAGCAGAAAACAAAACAGCAAAAAACACCCCTGAAAAAGTCAGGAGAGATACTGATGACGGGGTTACAGCACTCACCACACACACTGGAAAAAGACAGGATTTCTGTGTTTATGCTTTTGACACTAAAAAGTTTTGAAACAGTTTTTCTTTTTTTTTTTTTTAAAAATAGTCAACAGACACAGCCATTTTGTTCAGAAGGATCTGCTGTTGCGTAAGGTTCCTTCCATTTATGTGGAAAAAACAATTAAAAACATTATTTCGTTTAAAAAACCCCCCTCAACACTCCTTTTCCTCGCTATGCTGACAAGAGGGGCTGGCAGAGCTGGCCTTGCCGGGCGCGATGCCCCATGACGCCCCATGCCCAACCCTCCCCACCCCGCCGGCGTCGCTGGGGCAGTGTTAGTTATCCACAGCCTTCTGCGCCCTCTCCAGTTCCCCTTTCAGTGCAGGTGTCGAGCTGAGTAGAGGCTTCCTTTAAATATCAGATGCCTTGATTGTACTATTTCCCTTTTACATTTCATCAGAGTCATTTGAGGAATACATGTGTTACGTAGTGAAATTTTTGCTTTAAAATGCTATCAGTGCGTGACTCTACATCCTTTGTAAAGACCCCTTCAGTGGAAACGATTGGCAATTAGTACAGCAGTGGGGACTTAACCCTGTCAACCTTTATCAGATGTCGAAATTTCCCAACAAATTGAGCACTAGCAGCAGAATGGGTGGGAATTACAGGGCAAAAGAAAAGAGGTGGCCCTTTTGCTTCAAAAAACAGGGTTATGTCTACGAGATTTATGACATTAATGCTCCCTTGTGCAAAATACCGAGAGCCCCAAAGTACCAGAAAATTTGCTAAAGAAGGGATATTCCAGCCATGCAACCAGAAACGGCACACACAATTTTGTGCATCACGTCAGACCTTCACCTTCTGTCCCCTGGACTTGGCAAAAAGCAGACTCTCCAAAGAGGGTTTGGCATTTTCTAGAGAGAAAACTGGTTAGAGGCAGTCAAAATGAGAGAGAACACTAGAAGCTTAGAGCTTCGTTTGGGAGCATGCCAGGCAATTCTTCTTCCAATCACAAACAGTGCTCATGTCCTCACCCTGCAATTTTAGTGTTGTAACGTCCTTTTAGTGTTTTACATGAGGCTGGATTCAGAGGAAAGTATGTACTTGGACTCATGGATATAATGAACAAGTGTGGCCGGGGTGTCAGCTTTTACACTGTACATGGGCTTCCGGCTTCAGCTAGTTTTTAGCCCAAACCCAGTTAAAATGATCTATTTAATTTTCTACAGACAGCTCCTTAAGTCCTTACATCTCTCAGTTTCTCTACAAATGACAGCTTGAAAGAAAAAAAAATATTAAAGCAATTAAAACTTTCACAGCTCCCACAGAAAACAGAACTTCGTTCACCAGAAGAAAAAGCAAGTTTCCCCAGGCTCTCTGGGAAGGGCCCCTGATTTCCGAGAGCTGCTGCATTGCAGGACCACTGTGCTAGGAAACTGTTTGCATCTGTCTGGCTGCTGACACTCGGGTATAAGGTTTTAAAAGAGCAGTGGTGGGACAGGTGACTGGATGAGCATCGCAGTATGTGTGCACATATGGCCCTTCTGCCATAAGTCTGATAAGCGATTTCATGATGGGTGATAATAACAAAATCCCGTGGCTGCCCTAAGGCCCATGGTGTGGCACTCCATACAAGCGAAGAGAAAAAGCTTTCACTGGTCACGTTCAGCATTAAGCTGTGGCCAGCAGCACCTCCCAAATCTCATAGTTCCTCCAGCTATTCACCATGACAAGATCTCTGTCGACCCAGGATCAGCGAGATTGCCTGCAATAGTTCAATGGAGATCAAGTCAGATCAAGTCTGTTCCTAAATGAGATCTGCTCTCCCCCTGAAAGCACTTTATTGAGGCCTAAGATCAGTGTTGAAGATGGGAAGCCTAGAAGACCTAGAAGATAACAGCGGTTAACGAGAAAAATTGCAAAGGCCCAACAATCCAGATGGGAGGAACAGCAGGTGTGTGGCCGGGAGATAAAAGACCAAATGGCCAGCATGAAAACTAGCCAGGCTTGACAAATCCTCTCAGGGAAGAGGCTGGGAGATGTGTAAACAGTGAGATTCACCTGGCTGCTGACGCATGGACGCTGCACATGCTATCATGACAGCACCGTGTCTTTGGCTGGGGCACTTTCCACGCGAGAAACGCGGCCACAGGCTGAGTTAAAGACACAGAAGAACCAGCACTTTCCTGCCATGTGTGGGCAATGCAGTAAACCAAGGGAATTGAAGTGACAGCCCGAAGTGACCACCCCTCCTTCCCATCCCCTCCCCCTGCCCGCAGGAGAAACGCTATCAAGGAGCATCTCAGTAAGAGGTTTACAAGCAGGAGTCATTTGAACCATCGATAAGGGGAATTCCACAGCTTCTCACAGAGGAGGGATCATTTTACAGCAGGGAACCAGGGCAGCTGGAGATTTGACCATATAAGTTAATGAGATAGTCAGGAGTGGTGGCAGTGGTGTGATGATGTTAGGCTGATGGCTCTGATGCTTTTACAGGTGGCATTAAATTCCTTGAGTGAGTAATTAGGGGTGATGAAGAAAAAGCAAGAGGAGAGATTTCAAAACAACAGCTCCTATCGAAATGTGCTGACTCAAATAATGGGACCAAAGGGGTGGTTCTGGGGTGAGGCACGGCTCAGTGGTACGTACAGTCACTGTCTACATGCCTTCCGGCGTTCCCCCCTTGCACACATTCAGGTTCCCATTACTCTCCTCATCCATGACAAAAAAGCTTCAGGCACAGGCTGCTACCACAGCAAGAACTAAAGCTACATTTCCTGATTTGCAAAGCACTGGCAGTTCAAAACATGGAAAAGGTGTGAGTCACCTCTTCTTTGGAGACGTACATATTTCTTCCTAGTGATCGCCATGGTTATGGGTCTAGTTCCTTCTGCTGAATCATTACAGTAGAATAAATTGGGAAGTGATTTTTTTAAAACCAGTTCATTTTCAACAGTCTGCAGGTATATAAGGTTTCAGTTTTACCCAATTTTCAGTGCTTGCTTGAAAAAACAGACAGGGTACATCTTCCCTTACTCAAACTTTTGCTGATCTCCTTTCTATTGGAAGCAATCAGTCACTTCTAAAGATAAAAATAAGGCCTGAAAGACCTACAGGGGAGCTGTGCTGCAGATAAGAAATGCAGTTTTCCTGAAAGGGCTTGGAACATTTTCCTTAGCATAACAGTTTAGTGATTAAGCTCAAAATGTAGTAAGTCACATGGAATTAAACTGCAGGCTCTGAATGGGAGGTTTACTGAGAGAATTCACAATTAGCTAGTGACTAGAAAACCAAGATTTCTTCCACTGCTGTGTTGATATTTGGTCTCCTTTCACCCTCCCCTCACTGTCTTAAGTAATATGAGAAAGCTGAAGGGGAACAACTCCTTTAAGGAGCACATGGGGACGTGTTAAAGGGTTCTGTCCTGCAGATGCCCCCAGACACACATAACCAATGGTAGCCAGGAAAAAAACGTGTCTCCCCATTAATGCATACTCCAAGAACGAACACCCAAGGAACACCCAAGTCCTACTCATAAAATAGGATTCTGACTTGCTACCACAATGACAAACTGACCTGCTATTTCAGGTCATATTACCTATCAGCAGGGGCTTTAACGAGTGTCAAAGATGGATGGGAATGAGACTAAGGCCTCTCATATACATATAAGAATTGCACTGGTTTAACTAAAGCTGTGATTTTATACCTATTGACTCAGCTGGGTGCCAACTCCAGCAGAGATGTTCCTCTTTATAAGAATGGGTTATTGCTCTCAACTCAAACTCATTCTTTGTCAACCTAAGCTAAACCAAAATAAATTAAATTACCACTATAGTAAGAACTATATTACCAATTTACCTAACTTAGCTTTAAAATCACACTTTCAAGCTAAATGATGCAATTTTTTAATTTACAAAACGCCTAAGACTATTCTGATGGCAGCTAGTGTTCACGAAACTATGGCCTGAAAAATTGGCAATGGACAAGCTATACAAGTTAAAGCTGGGAGCTGACCTGTTGACCACACCTGCTTGAAGGGAGAGAGCTCTCTATAAAATAAGAACTTAAGAGAAACAGAACTATGATGAAAAACCTCAGCTAAAAAGTCCAAGAAATCAACAGATGAAAACAGTTACCTGAAAAAACGCTCCACTCAGCACTTCAGAGTCAGATCAGTGAACAATAAAAATCAAAGTTAAGTAAACAGAAAGTACCAGTATGCCTACCTTGTTTCCCAGCTGCTAGATGAAGCGACTAACAGGAAGAAATAGGGAAACTTTCCTCTCTCTCTGTTATTTAAAAAACTTAAGAAACATTGAGACAGGTAGCAAGACCTGAGCTAACTAGCTGATGCTGGCCAGGCATGAGCAATAATCAGAGCACACTCAAGTTTGGTTTTAGCGCTATGAAATTCAGGATTTCAGCTTTGGGATGGGGGATGGGGGGGGAGGGGAGAAAGAAAAAAGCAATAAATGAATGAAAGGCAAGGGTTACCCTACTGCAACCTCGTGGAGAACTAGAGCTGCTTGTGTTCAGTGGATCCCCTCTTCTTTGCTCAGTAGACTTGGAAGAGCTCTGATTAGCTGTATCCAAATGTCACCACCAACAAAGTCAATGGGGAACTGGATTCTAAAGTAAAAGGCAGTGAGAAGATGAATGCAAACACGACTGATTAATCATAGACTGGAAGAACCTAGAGAGCATCTAGTTTTCAGAGGTTTTTTTTGCTTTTGTTTTCTTTGTAAAAGGTGCACCAGAAGTTTCTATTCCATTTTCTGTCTTTCACATTCCTCTCCCCTCTCATGGCTCCTTGGATTGACTGGGCTTGGCCACTGGTGGGCTGCTCCGGTGGGGCTAGTGGCCAAGGTCATGATGACTCCTCAAGTGCATTGACGACTTGCTCCAGGATGTCCGGGCAGTGATCTGCTATCTGCTGTAAGATGGCATTGGCAAACTCCTGCAGCTCTGCACTTTCCTTCTCGCCCTTTTCTAACTCGTCATGAAGCTGCAAGAAACACACAGAGACATGGTCATTCTTTGCTATTAAATGTGTTCACTGTGTAACAAGGTCTGCCCAGCAGGCTCAGCTCTAAGCTAAACCACCACTTTTTGAAAGGGAGTTTGCAGAGGTGTAACGTGCTGGGCACTTCAAGGATCAGCATCTTCCCTTGCTGACTCCCTCACCAGAAACTGAATGCTCTCCTCTCTCTTTATTTCACTTTTTCATTCTACAGGACCAGGCTTGTGACCTTCCCAGTTAAGGCCATGTCTACATGGGAAAACTAACTGGCTTACCTACCCCTGCGTAAGTTGTTCTATGACAAATATTAGAAAAACTTCCTCTGTAGAATGTTTTTCTGAAAGCAACTGTATTTCAGAAGTGATACAGCGTTTTGCCAGTACGTTAACTAGTTTGACTTTTATTCATGAACAACAGGATGTTTCATAGGTCATTACTTCAGAATTATCTCCTATATGAAATCAGTAGGAATGTTACATAATTACACATAATACACCCAGTTACCCAGAATTCTAATTCTTCTGTGGAATTATTAATTTCCAGACACTGTGTTTCCTAACTCAGTCGTAAGATGACTATATGCCATTATGGTGGAATGTACACAATTTTTGTTTACTAACTCTGCATTTCCTGTTGGACCATTCCTTGTCCAGACTACTATAATCGGCTCAGAACAGGACATGGAACTTCAAAACTTTATCTTATTCACTCTGTCCACAGTCTATAAACTGTTTTTCCAACAAGTGTTGTTACAAACCATGCCACGCAACATGTTGGAGTATATGTGAGCATAGTCTTTAGCTCCAAGCCTAATGCCATTGCCAGAATTAGGGGCCCACCGAGTCTTAATGAAGACCAGGAAACATCTGCCTTCAGTAACCTGTTTATCTGTCCAGCAATTGATGAAGTCCATGCTAGCCTGTGAACTGTGCAGAATCCCAAGTAAGGCTGTAATTTGTGCAAGCATTTTAGGGATTACTGTACTCACAGTGGTCTAAAGAACTAACAGAACAAGGAGAAGCAGCATCTCTTACTAGACCAGATGACATAGATACACAGATTGGATAAGCTTTCAAGCAGATAGCTCTTTCATATACTATATAATCGAAAAACTCTTCTGTTTTTCCAATGATATGACTTTCTTCCAATAAATTATATTCCCTATGAATATGACAAGCATATCTGTAGCACGTACATATGCTTAGATGGATTCTGAAGTTTATTGCAAGCTTCTGCATCCAAAGTTCTTAGTCATTTTGAGCAGCTGTAGCAACTAGCTTATCTACACTTGAACCTTCTTTTAGATTTGTTTTTTTCCAATATTATCTGTCAGTCCTGTAACATTTCTCATTCTTAGGTGATTAATATTTTTATTGGAACTCTACTGTGTTGATATATGACATGGAAAGAATGTCAAACTGGCATTTTTTGTCCCTGAAGAGATAACTGGTCATCACTATACACATTTCTTGATCTATATTTCGTACTTCTGTAACACTACTAGTTGTAGATTTTAAAAAGAGAGAACTGTCAGGCAGCAGGACAACAGGGGTTATTTCACCACTGTAAAAGCACAGCACAGTGGGAAAGGTTATACTTCTACAATTAGAATTCTAATCAGACACAACAGTGCGTCCCTGTTTAGTGATGGTATCAAGAAAAGCATAGGAGATTGTTACTGCAATAAATACTGCGTAAAACCAAACAGCCTAAGAATGACTGAAGAATAAATATAAACGCATTTTAAGGAAGTTATGGTATAGACTTCTGTAGACAAAAGTGAGAGAAAGGAAATTAAAAGGGTAAGCTTGCCACACTATTCCCTTTACTAGGCAGGGTAGCATACAGTAAATTATTTGGGCTTTGCGTGCTGAATGTTAGTTTAATGTGTTCTTATGTGCTTTGTTCCTACTGGCTGCCATACTCACAGAACAGCTATACGAATCTGAGAGGGGCTCATGCCAAGAATCACAATACAAAAGCAACCTGATCCTGCTCTGCGGAGTGACATGAGCCGGGGAAGTGGGGAAAACGAGAGGGAGGGGAGCACTCCGGGCTCTGTAAGGGCTCTCGGGGGAGAAGGGGGGGAATTCAACAGTAACCCATAATGGTTCAGAAACGGCATGCTGTGGATAGGCGATTAGCTTGGTTCCAACAGCCTAGCAGAGTTATTAGTTGGAAACTTGCAATGGATGGATAAGCCTAGAAGAGGACCAGTCAGCAAGCAGGACTGAAAGAGTCAGCACAGCCAGCTAGGAGCAGTGCTGGATTAAAAACCAGAAGAGTGGGTTTCAGGGACTACTCTCCAGTTGCTCAGCCTAGTGAAACCCAGCGATTCAGGCAGCCTGCAAACTACCTAACTGCAGGTAAATTCACGGGACTGGTCTGAGCGTTGAACCCTGAGACAGGGCTGCCTGGCTTCTTGGGCCAGCGCAAAGGCTTCACGGTGCCATGCATCAGAAGGGTGGGAGGTCGTGGAGGTCGGGAGACACAGCACAGCAAGTAACAGGAGAAGAAGCCAACGATGTCATTCTCTTTTTCTTCACCCGGCTTCTCGGCTCTCGGTCCGCAGGAGGAGAACCAGGAGAGGGCAGTGTTAGCAGGGAAAGCAGGGGCCGGCTCTCTGCCGGTCCTGCACCACCACCTGCCCGGCCAGCATCCCTCCTCCAGCATCCCAGCCAAATCCTCCAGCTGAAGCTCCAAGAAAGGACAAAGCAATTAAATAATCCAATATAAAAGCACCTCAAAGATACTAATCTTCAAAAATGAAAGGAGGTTGGTGGGCAAGGGAGAATCCTGCAGGATGTTGTCTTCAGCAGGGCAGTAATGCAAAGTCAGTGATGTCCCCGTTTCTTGCTGTACTAGCCAGCATTTATGTATTTATAAGATTCCTTATAAAATCAAGGTAAGCCCAACAAAATAAGCCCATGCCAAAGCTAAAATAAATCAAATGCAATCAAACAGAAGTAGCCAACCTAACCAGATGAAGAAAACATTTCCAAGAAATAAGTTTTTGACCATCAAGAGCCCAAAAGGAGACAGCTCTGAATGCTGAACGCCAGCAGTGCTTTGCAAATTAGTGCAGACAGAAAGTCTACACAGCTGGCTGGCAGATGTCTGCGATGAAATGTCTTAAAAAAAAGTAGCAATGATAGCCTTGCGTTGAGTTTGCTAGCTTCAGAACATCTAGGTTTAATAATGTGATTTCTACTTAAACAAAGACATCTTAATTGACTATGTGGCTGGTTGCAGCATTTCTGCATCGTGTATGTCATCTCCGTTTATGTCATTCCTTTCAGAAACAGCTGTGAACAGCATACGTCACTCCTCATTCAGACAAGCTCCTTAATGGGGAACATCCAGTTCTCCATGGTTTAACTTGATTCACCTAGATGTTCGGCAGCCCAAATTTTAGGGAAGTTTCTTTAAAAGTATTACTATCAATTCTGCTCCTGGTTTCCCAGATTTTCTTCTTGTGAATGCAAACAGAAATGGTGTTATCTTCCCCGTGCCATTTTTCTATGAAAATAGAGGAGTTTTCACAGTCCTTTTTTTGTTGGCATTTTCAGCTGAGGATACGAGGAGATTCATACACTTGCCTCATAGAAATGACCAAAAAAGAGAAGGCAAGGCCAGATATATTTGCCTAGCTGATGACAAGTAAAAGCAGACAGCTCTGAAAGTAAAGGACAGCAAGGACCCCAGAAGTGCTTCACAGTATTCATACTTTATCTTTGGACAGAAGAACAGAAAGGACCTTCAGCATCTCAGGGGAATAGAAGCTTGCAGATAACCTGCAGTAGATTCAGACACTTTTCAACACTGCTGTCTTCCTTCCTGGGTTTAGAGTAAGTGAGATAGAAATACTTTTCCATTTATAGTTAAACTCCATCAGTGAAAAAAAATCTCAAGTGCTTCACCATGAAGGTAGCTGGCATTGTGCTTCTCTAGTCCAAGATATTCTAGAACTTATTTAAAGATTAATTGATGTTCAGAGGGAAGATAACTTCATCGTTAATAGGATTCTATGGTTTTATATGCACACTAGGTGAACTGTGGTGCTGTTCCACAGAACCTTTGTGGCCTTTGCTGATCCCATAATGTAAACAAGGAAATATTAAGATAAGACCTTTTAAAATTTATTTGTATGGAGGAGGCTTACTCCCCAAAGTGTTATTTTTCTGTCATTAACAATTCCACAAAAACAGTGATGAAAAAAGACAAACAAAAATAAAGTAGTATTTCATCTCAGGCTATGGACAGTAAAACTGAATACAGAATATGAGAGCAGCACAAAAAAAGACTTAACTGCAGGACTTCTACAAGGCTACAACATTGGGATCTGGAATTACATTTCTGCAAAGTTTAGGTGTTTCTGGATCAGGCTATGGTTAGTCTGAAAAATACATTTAGAGCTTAAACTAACAGAAATAAGCATCAAAAAGAAATTCAGCTGATTTAATCTTAACCTTTGTTTTGTCTCAAAATAAGTTAAACTACACTGTATCTCAGGCAAATGATTAAGAGCTTTTGCATCTTCCCAGACCAAGCAGTATAAATATGCGAGTTTGAAGTAGTGACAGCCAATTACATACAAACCTTTATTTCTTAACTACAGACTTGTAAAAGGGCCAAAAGAAAGGTTTAGGAATATGGAAATCCCAGTCTGTCAAACTTCAAACAAATAAACAAACAAACAAAAATTATGTAGACCCTTAAATATTTTTGCTCTATCTGGAAATTTTTGTTTTTAAGTTAGCTTTTCCAAAATATTTAAAAACACATGCATTTAAAAATTAAAGTAAAATTTCCAATTAAACATTCTGTCTTGTATTTTAAGATCATGTAAACGTTA